>OY283153.1:79249622-79713298 GCA_958299815.1 Sarcophaga carnaria
AAGTGTTGATGTCAACAAGGACTGTCATAGGCCTATTTATAGCACCAACGTTCACATTAGCAACATTTTTCAATAATTGTTGCCCGTTTTCCTACCATGACCACAGATTCATTCTCCCTTAAATAAAAAAAAAATTGGCTAAGCTGAAGCAAACCACACAACGTTTATTTATTAAAATTTAACTTTTTACCTCTACATCAGACCTATATGAAAAAAGAATTAGAGAGACTCATAAAAAGTGTAAAAACTGTTTTAAAAAATTCTTTTTATAGGTCTGATGTAGAGGTAAAAAATTAAATTTTAATAAATAAACGTTGTGTGGTTTGCTTCAGCTTAGCCAATTTTTTTTTATTTAAGGGAGAATGAATCTGTGGTCATGGTAGGAAAACGGGCAACAATTATTGAAAAATGTTGCTAATGTGAACGTTGGTGCTATAAATAGGCCTATGACAGTCCTTGTTGACATCAACACTTTTCATACTCACCAACACGAATTCAAATGCTTGTTAAGTCATAATAAAGTTCGAGAATGAAATAAAGGCCAAATAAACCTCAGATTTTATTTGGATTTTTTCGTTTTCCACCATTTCAACATTTTTATTAAATATAATCTCTTAACATTTTACGTTTATATACCACATATACGTACGTACATATTAATGTATGTGCATTTAAGGATTTCATTCATCTGTTTCGTATAAAACATTTTGTAAGTATAACACATACTTTCTTCAAAATGAATTCTGATAAAATATATAAGAGCATGGAAATGTATTACAGATACGCGGGAAACTCTCAATAATTTTCCCTTTGCTACTATTTATAATTATTTTAAAGAGTTGACGTTCTGAAATTTGAGTTGAGTTCTTCTAATTTCAACCATTCGGAAAACTTTTTCTGTGTCTATTGTGGTCAAATTTCAGATATGAGCAAATTTCACTGTTTATATGAAATAAGATTATAAAACTCGTTAATTTTTTACGTTATTTTAACACAATATGAGGTTTTCATTATTTTAACAGAAAAGTTAATAAAACGGATCCAGCAATAGATTACTATTCTGTCTTTCAACTTGGACAATTGATAACAGCCATCTTGTTGAAGCTAGATGTAAATTAGTTGTCATTTATTCAATCACTATTGATAAATTACCATAAACGGATAATAGAATGGGTGTTCTGTGTCAGCAACGTACCGCTCACTTCGTTCATTTTACAAGTCTTTTTCTTAGTACAGTGTGCGCCTACTGAATTTAATTAAAAATTAATAGAAAAAAATATATAAATGAAAATAAAAATAAATCAATTAAATTTACAGGCGCAGTCCATAACTAAACTGAATAGAGCATGAGCTCTGTGACGAAAGTCCGAGAGATACATACAATAATAATTGGTCATTGGTGCTTCAGTCAGAATTACGACTTAGATTCTTAATTTTATAGAACGATCGATTTTTGAGAAACTTTTTAAGGCGACTTTAATTACCCTAAAATTTTTTGGCTAAAATCTGCTGAAAGAAAGTCGCCAAAAAAAACATTTTTCATATTTCGTTTTGTTGAAGATATCTGACCTGGGGTATGAAACGTGGCCTTACGTCTAATTAGCCAACATACTATCTGTTCAACGTTAACATCACTCTTCAGAACACCCTTTTATATATATTAACGGTTCTTTTCCTTACTATGTACATATTCTCATCACTTTTTATTCTGGACCTTTCTCATATTCATTGCTTTAAGATAAAATTTTTTTGCCTAAGAATCACTCTAGTTTCGACAATCAAAACGTGAACATCAAACATTGTGAACAAAGACAAAAGAAAAAGATAAACATAAATTGAAATTAAATACAATCAAAACAAAAACAACAATTAAAACAAAATTTTGTAAAACAACATAAAAACACATAAACATTAAACAGTGAATTCAATAAATAAATGAATTTTATTTCAAACAAAATTAAAAGGAACAACAAAAAACGAACCAGCACAACACATCATCATTAAACATTTTTTGGTCCTTCGAGCCGGATGCAGTGTAATTTACAAAAACAAAAACTTGCTAAAAAATTGAAAAAATATTAAGACACAAAAATAAGCAACGGTTAAAAACAGTTAAATTTTTTGAGAAAAAATAGAATCCACAGGCAAAGTGGAAAAACAAAAAAGAACAAAAATAACAGCAAAAGACACAAGCAAGAAGAGACCCAAATTAGAGAGCAACAGCTTTAACAAAGACACAACAACGATAAGTAAGTACTAAAAATAATAAAAATAAGACAATAAAGAGAAACACAAACTCTTTATTACAAGTATACGCTCTTATAAAATTTTTTGTCGCGGTTGAATAAAAGAAGAAAACGAAATAGAAAACGAAAAGGGTTAGCACCCATAATTCTTTTAGTAATTTACTGGGGAAACAAAATATACCCAAATTAATAACCAATCGGGAAATTAATTATTATTTTTGGTAATTCTTGCTGTGAAATCGCTAGCAGGAACTTTTTGTTTCAATTTGACTCTTATTTTCATCGTTTTAAATTTTAATTCATCGGTTAAACAATGGCACTCGATAAATTTGTAAATTGTACAAACGACCTTTTGGATTTTGAAATAGAGTATACACAAAGTGCGGCCGAAAACAACATTCACTCTCTTGAGGTACTTCGGGTCGAACTTGATTCTCTGTGGACACAAGTCAAAAGGACGTATGGAGAGTGTAGGGACACAAAAAAAGATTCCAAAGAAAAACCCATCGATAAAGATAAGCTTCGTGATCGATACAAAAAAGGTTTTTCTGCCTACAAAACGTGTTTAGGGTCAATTAATGCAGAAATTCAAGCCCTATCGAATCCAAAGAAGGAAGAACGGATTTCTGATGTTGAAAATCAACCACACGAAAATCATGACATCTCATTTGTGCGGTTACCACCTTGCGACACGGACACATTTTATGGAGATTTTGTGACATGGCCAACTTTCCGCGATCTTTTTACAGCATTATACATAAATAATTCTAGACTTAGTAAAATTGAGAAACTTTTTCATCTAATACATAAGACTGGAGGAGATGCTAGGAATATAGTTTCAAATGCCCCATTGACCAATCAAGGTTTCGACATAGCCTGGAAAAACCTTGTAGCCCAATACGAAAATAATCGGATCCAAGTAAATGAACAATTAAAAATTTTATTTGACCTTCCGAACGTAGCTGAAGACTCAGGCTCATCGATTCAAAAACTTCAGCGAACAGTTAATGGATGCATTCAAGCGTTAAATGCTTTAGGTATAGAAACCGCCACATGGGACCCATTCCTGGTATACATTTGCTCAACAAAGCTCCCTCGGACTCTTTTAAAAGAATTTGAAAATTCACTTAAGGAAATTACAAAAGTTCCGACTTGGGAAGAATTCAATAATTTCTTGACGCACAATTCTAAGACTCTAGAATCCATAGCGGCCATCACACAATCGAACTCAAAATTAGAACAATCCAGAAGAGATAATTTGAAATTTAAGCCAAAACGAGTTCACACTTTTCACATAAACACAACCCAAAATGAAACTGGGTCAAAAAACATAAAACCTTTAAACACAAATAGGGCACAGAAAAATGACTCAAATTACAAATGCCAACATTGTAAGGAGTCTCACCAATTGTGGTCTTGCCCCAAGTTCTTAGAGAAGAACGTTAACGACAGAATTCACATTGTAAAGCTCACAAATTCATGTTACAATTGCCTCTCTATTGACCACAGTGTTAAGGACTGTAAAAGTAAATTCAGTTGTAGATTATGTAGACAAAGACATAACACTTTGTTACATAAGGGATCAGAATCCCATACTTTAGTTCCGAATTGTGACGCGACCCAATCTAGTAGGAGCATCGCAGCACAAAACACCAATATACAGTCCACATCAGCATCAAACTTCTCCATACCAAATATCACTTCCTTGACACTGCAAGAGAGCAAACTTCTCGATCAATCTACCAATGAGAAAGAGACCTTGTTATTTACTGCAATTGTACTGATCGAAACTAGAGGCGAAAAGTACCAGGCAAGAGCAATCATCGACCCTGGCTCACAATCAACTTTTATGTCAGAAAAGTTGAAAAATCGACTAAATTTGCCCACCAAACGAAATTTAGTTCATGTTACAGGCTTGAGTCAAACAGTTTCAGAGACTTCAACCAAAGCATGTTTATTCAATCTTTGCTCCAAGGTGGATTCACAATTTAAATTAGAAGTCTGGGCGCCAGTCCTGAAGACTCTTCCATCTAATTTACCACCACAGACTTTAAATTTGCAACATTTCAATGAGACTGCTAAATTAGAACTTGCAGATCCTCAATTCAATCAAAGCAGAACCATCGACTTGCTTATAGGCCTCGACTTGGGCCACTCAATATATTGCATGGACACACCGATGCGGTCTATTGGATCCCTTTTGGCACAAAAAACAGTATTTGGCTGGATTGTGGGGGGACCAATTTCAACAACGACACAACCTAGTACAACAGTGTCATTACTCAACACTACGTCCCTTGACCGAATCCTCACACGCTTTTGGGAGGTGGATGAAACCCCAAAACGGGTTTTGAGGTCAGATGAGGACACATTTTGCGAGAACAACTTCATGTCGACAACACGAAGAAACGACACAGGAAGGTATATCGTTACCCTACCCTTTAAAAATAGCGAAGAAATAGGAACTTCGAGAAACATAGCAATGGCACAGTTCTTGAGGATGGAACGCATACTTAGCCAGAAACCCGAACTCAAAAAACAATACGACCAAGTAATTGTTGAGTACCTCGAGTTAGGACATATGAGGAAAATTTCTCCCCTGGAAATCAACACAAACCCAAATTATTACCTGCCACATCATGCAGTAATAAAACCCGAAAGGCTGACAACGAAACTTAGAGTAGTTTTCAACGCTTCGAGCCCGTCTTCAAACAAGAAGAGTTTGAATGACATATTGCATCCAGGACCCATACTTCAACAGGACTTGGTGCTTCTGATATTGAAGTGGAGATTCTTCCGTTTTGTGTACAACGCAGATATCACAAAAATGTATCGACAGATACTCATTGATCCGAATCAAACCAAATATCAAAGGATATTATTTCGACAATCAGAAAAGGACCCAATTGAGGATTACGAACTCCTGACAGTGACTTTTGGAGTCAATTGCGCACCGTTTCTGGCCATTAGAACCCTTCTTCAACTAGCTGAAGATGTAACATCAACTCACCCTCTCGCATCAAAAACTCTACAACAAAACATGTATGTGGATGATGTTTTAGCAGGTGGTCACACATTAAACGACGCCATCAAATCAAGAAAAGAACTTACAACAGTTCTAAAATCTGCTGGATTTGACCTGATGAAATGGACATCAAATGACCCACGAGTCATACAAGACTTACCAAATGAGACACTACTACCTCTCGATTGGTTAAATCTGTCAGATAGCGCTGTAGTGCCATCCCCACTATTTATAATACTTAAAATTTTACTTTAATAATTATACTATTAATTATATTACTATATTACATTATTCTAATTATACTACTTATTAAGCTATAATTATACTACTTATTAAGCTATAATTATACTACTTATTACACTACTCTAATATACTACTTATTATACAACATAGGCAACACTGTAAATATTATAAGCTAGATGGTAAGATTTGTTGAAAAGAAGAAATTAGAAATAAAGAGAAGTTTAAAATGGACAGACGTGCTTTCAATCATTACATGGCGATCCTGCCATTTGGAAATCGCGTTACATACATTTAAAAAAAAAGACAAACACAATAAATCAATGTTGTATGCAAAATATTATTTGAACTCAAACAAACGAAGAAGAACTTTTTTTTTTAAGTAATAAAAACAAACAAAACAAAATACCAAGTGAATGAAAATCAAATTAAATCTTAAAAATTAAATTTTATTATTTAAAAGGAAAATTTAGTGAAAAACACAAAAAAAAAATAACCAACACGAAAGAAACTAAGGAATTCTAAATAATAAAAAAAATACCACAAAATAAACATGTTTTTTTTTAGCATTTGAGATATATTTGTAAAATATTGAAAACAAAAACAAACAAACAATATACCAGTTACTACTCAAAATAATAGTTTAAAAATAAAAAAAAAAAACCGAATCAACACTTGTGAAAATATATAAATTAAAGAACATTGTGAAAATTGCATTTAGTGTGTATTTAAAAATACAGTTTACAAAAAAGTATAATAAAAATACAACAACAAAAAAAAGGGAAAAGTACAGTTCGAAAAAAATTCTAAGAAAAAATACAGTTACACGAAAAAAATCAAACACCTTAAAAAAAACTGTATTAAAGTACTCATAAAAAAAAAATTATTCTAGAAAAGTGTGTTAAAGACCTCCCTGTAAAGCTAAACTTGATACCCAAAAATTTGTTAATTGTTACAAGCCCTCAAATTAAAAACACAAACTCTTTTAAAAACACAAACAAAATTAAAACGTTAAAACTACAGTTAAAAAAAAACCAACAAAAGAAAAAAATACAGTTAACAACAAAATTAAAAAAAAAATTGTTTTTACGAAATGTGAAAAAAAAACTACAGTTAAAAAAAAAAACAACAAAATAAAAAGTACAGTTGAATCCAAAATTAAAAAAAAAAAATCTTTTTACGAAATGTGAAAAAAACTACAGTTAAAAAAAAAAAACAACAAAAGAAAAAAGTACAGTTGAAACCAAAATTAAAAAAAAAAAATCTTTTTACGAAATGTGAAAAAAACTACAGTTAAAAAAAAAAACAACAAAATAAAAAGTACAGTTGAAACCAAAATTTAAAAAAAATCTTTTTACGAAATGTGAAAAAAACTACAGTTAAAAAAAAAAAACACCAAAAGAAAAAGTACAGTTGACACCAAAATTAAAAAAAATTGTTTTTACGAAATGTGAAAAAAAACTGCAGTTAAAAAAAAACAACAAAATAAAAAGTACAGTTGACACCAAAATTAAAAAAAAAAAATTTCTTTTTACGAAAATTGAAATGTGGAAAAAACTACAGTTAGAAAAAATAAACAACAAATACAAATATTTTTGTGGTCGATTAACTCAAGTGATTTCTCAGCGCTAAACTGCACAACACAACAACAACAGCAAAGTAACCAACGAACGTAAAGCAAACAACAAAATATAAAAAGAAATAATCAACAAGAACAAAACAACAACATCAACTACAACATAATTTGCAACAAAAACAACAAAAGCTTCACACTGGGTCCCAAAATGCGAGAGAAGAGGTACCGAGCGTATTTGAATAGGCGAAGGAATGGTTAAATAATAAGTAGTTAAGCCTTATTGTTACGTTAAAAAAAAAATTATAAATAAAAAAAAAAAAAAATTAAAAAATAAATTTTTTTTTAACAAAAACAAAAAAAAAAAATTTAAAATGTAAAAAAACAGAACAAAAAAAAATTTTAAATATTTTTATATAGTATATAATTTATATAGGTTATATAATTTATATATAATATATTTATATATATAATATATTTATATATAATATATATATGTATATATATGTAATTTATGTATATATAATTTATATAATTAATTTATATAAGTTATTATAAATTCGTAGTTTAGGTAGTATATGTAGTATATAGTGTATATATTTTAAATAATTTATATAGAATATATACAATATGTAGCATTTGCAAATTTATTAAATAAAAAAATATGTATAATATTTCAATCATTACATTCCTTTACATTACATTACTTTACATAGCTTACTTCACATTTTAATCATTTCAAAGGAATTTCGTTTTTGATTATATTTTGTTTGGTTGAAATTGGGTCTATATTATGAACATAATTTTTTTTTAAATGTCAGAAAATGAATTTCAGATTACTATTTTTAAAGAACTATTATTAAATTTGTACAAGGTTAAAAAACGAATATTACAAAATAGACCAATATCAACCAAACAAAGTAAAATTGAGGAGTACATAGATTCTCTGATCACAACATATAATAATATTTTAGCATACACAGAACCCTATTTTGGTCAGATAACAACTTCATTGAAACAGGAGATAAGTGACAGGATACTACATTGTAGGGAGATATTATTCAAATGTTTTAGTAAATTGAATTGTAGAATAAAAATTCCATTTGGTGTATATTTGTTTAGGAAATAAGAAGAGATATTTTGACAGACTCTGAGTCCGAGGTTGAAACTGGAATGAGTAGCTCCGATTGTGGAACGGATACAGAGCGGAAACGTGACATTGGTTTAAATAGTGTAAATATTGAGGACGAAAATATTGCGATAATGGCTTCGATCGAAGAAAAGACGAAATTTATTACGATGTGTTCTAGTATCATTCGTGAAAACTACGATGGGAATCCCGTGAATCTGAGCTCTTTTTTGGACAAAGTAAATTTAATTGAGGAAATTACAGCACCGAATCTTACTACTTGTTTAATATCTTTTGTGAAATCAAAATTGGACGGCAAGGCCAGAGAAGTACTCCCAGAGAACATTACTTCTATAGATGAAGTTAAGGATGATTTAAAAACTAGGATAAAGCCGGACAGTTCCAAGGTCGTTGCTGGACGTATAGCAGGTCTGTGTATCAAGGACAATAATTATGAAGCTTTTTCGAGAACTGTTGAGGACTTAGCTGATGCTTTGCAGCGATCGTTAGTAATAGAAGGTGTTTCTAAAGGAAAGGCACATGAGATGGCTATAGAGTCAACAGTGAACGTATGCAGAAACAATGCGAAATCGGACATGGTAAGGGCAATTTTGGCTTCGAGTGTTTTTAGCGAACCTAAGGATGTAGTGGCTAAACTTATTGTTGAGGAGTCTAGCACCCAAAAGCAGTGTCAAGTTCTGGCTATGCGGCACAGTGGTAGTAGGCAAAATTATAGTCGGCGGAATAATGATTTTTACGACTCACGGAGCGATAACCATAATTCCTATAGAAGTAGATCGCGCTATAATGACAACTATAGGCCACGAAATGACACTAACAGGGGTCGAGGTAATAACAATGCCGGTCATAATGGAAATCGCAATAGGCGTTATTACGGTAGTCAGAATATGGGGAATAATTTTCGGCGTCAAGAAGTCTCGGTAAGGACTTTAAACGCGGAAGTCCCTCAGCAGGACATGTTGAGGGAGGAGAAACACTAGATTATGACGTCAAGATTACACCCAGAAGAATATATAGCCTTAATCTAAACTACTCTGATTTCATAAAATTACACTGTTCTGTATCGAATAATGTGAAGACGTTTTTAGTTGATTCGCAGGCTGATATTTCGGTTATAAAAGTTTCTTGCATAGATAATAATTTAAAGATAGATAAGCAGAATACCATCGACATTGTGGGTATAACAACGAATACGACTAATACTTTAGGTACAATTGATACTACCTTATTTTTTCCTAATTGTTCACTGCCTCAAATTTTTCACGTTGTTCCGGATGGTTTCAATATACCATCTGATGGAATTTTGGGCAAGGATTTCCTGAAGTCTAATAGGTGTCGGATTGATTATAATTCAATGACAGTTTCATTCCAGGTTTGCGGTAATAATAGGGTAATAGTTCCAATAATTCACGGTTTTAACGGAAATTCATTTTTTCTACCACCAAGGTGTGAAGTATTTCGGGAAGTTAGTTTAGGAAACATATCCGAACCGGTATTTATCGATTGTCACGAGATCTGTGAAGGTGTGCTCATTGGTAAATGTATAGTAAATTCAGGAAACCCTGTTGTGCGGATTTTGAATACAACGGACGAAGTTAGGTTCATACGAGACTATAATATCAAGTTCGAGAAACTTTCGAATTTCTATGTTTATTCTATAAATAAAATCTTTCCGGATGAACACCGTGCTCAAAGTTTAAGAAAGACTTTAGATGGAAGGATGCCTGATTACGTCAAGGATGACTTGATGACGTTATGTTTAGAATACGCGGATATCTTCGCTCTGGATAATGATAAAATGACTAAGAACAATTTTTACGAGCAGAAATTAAGACTCAAGGACAAAGAACCAGTTTACGTGAAAAATTATCGTCTTCCTTATACGTCTAGAAACGAGATAAAACTTCAAGTCCAGAAATTACTTAATAATGACCTGATAGAACCAAGCACTTCAGAGTATAACAGTCCGTTAATCATAGTACCGAAGAAAAGTCCAGATAATAAGAAATCTTATCGCATGTGTGTGGATTTTAGGGCCATCAATAGGAAACTAATTGCGGATAAATATCCTCTCCCAAGGATTGACGATATACTCGACAATCTTGGAAGGGCTAAACATTTTTCTACTATTGATTTATTTTCTGGTTTCCACCAAATACCCCTTCATGAGGATTCGAGGGATATAACTTCCTTTACTACTGACCAGGGAACATTCCGATGGAAGGTGTTACCGTTTGGGTTAAACGTGGCACCAAACTCTTTTTCACGCATGATGGCAATTGCATTTTCAGGATTGGAACCTAATAAAGCTTTTCTTTACATCGATGATATAATTGTAGTAGGCTGTAGTAAACAACACCATTTAGAGAATCTCTGTAATGTTTTTAGTATATTAAGGAAGCATAATTTGAAAATTAACCCCAATAAGTGTAATTTTTTCCGTCCGGAAGTGACATTTCTCGGTTATAAGTGTACTGCAAAGGGCTTGTTGCCTGATGACTCGAAACTAACGGCTATAGAAAAATATCCGGTTCCTAGGGATAAAGATTCTGTTAAACGCTTTGTGGCTTTTGCGAACTATTATAGGAGGTTTATTCCTAATTTTGCAACTATTGTAGCTCCCTTGAATTATATTACACGAAAAAAGTTAATTTCTTATGGGATGAAAAATGCCAGAAATCCTTCGAAAAGCTTAAATCCGAACTTATATCACCAAAGATTTTACAATATCCAGATTTTAGTAAGCAATTTATGATCACGGTCGATGCATCTAAAACAGGATGCGGCGCTATTTTAAGTCAGAATTTCCATGGACATGATTTACCAGTATATTTTGCTTCAAAAGCGTTTAGTTTAGCTGAACAAAGAAAACCAGTAATTGAACAAGAACTTCTTGCTATATATTTTGCAATTAACCAATTTCGCCCTTATGTCTATGGAACTGAATTTGTCGTTAGAACTGATCACCGACCTTTGGTATATTTATTTAACATGAAGGATCCGTCATCCAAATTAACAAAAATAAGACTTAAACTTTCTGAATACAACTTTTCCATTCAATATATTAAAGGCAAGGATAATGTAGGTGCAGATGCGCTGTCGCGTATATCAATTGATGAAATAAAGAACGGTAATATTTTGGCAATGACAACTAGATCGAAATCTAGACATACTACGATGGGAACAAAACCTTCTGCATGTGATGGCACAATAAAGGTGCATGTTTACGATAAATTTTCACATGAATTTAGCAAGAAAGTCTCCAAGATAAGGTCTCAGATATTTTATAAAGATGGGAAAATTACTAGCATAAAATTGAAGATTTATAACAAATACAAATTTAAATTTCATATAGATGTAAATGTTGTTAACGGAGCATTGAATTACGATGAGATGCTTTTGAGGCTCCAGAGAGAAGCCAACAATAATAACATTTATATGACAGAATGGTCCAAGGATGATTCATTTTTTAGTAGCTATAGCATAAACGAATTGAAGACCCATGGGAACAAGATTTTGAAAACACTGGAGATTATGTTAGTAGACCCAATTGAGACAGTTGTTGACAAAGATAAAAGGAATAAACTTTTGGAAATCTATCACAATGACCCTATCGTAGGTGGTCACTGCGGACGTAAGAGACTATACGCAAAACTGAAAACGAAGTACTATTGGAAAGGAATGACGAAGGACATCGCGAGGTTTATCGGAAATTGTGAACAATGTAATGTGAATAAGGTTAGGCCCGGAACAAAGGAAGAGCTCACTTTGACACCAACCCCGATGAATCCGTTTGATATAATAGTACTGGATACAATTGGACCCTTGCAGACTTCGGAATATGGAAATAAGTATGCGTTAACATTGATTTGTGACTTCTCAAAATACTTGGTGACAATAGCTATCCCTGACAAAAGTGCAAAAACAGTTGCGAGAGCGATTTTTGAAAATTTTATATTAATTTATGGGAAAATGTCTTCGATCAAAAGCGATTTAGGCACGGAATTTAAAAATGAAGTGTTTATTGAGATGTGCAAACTTTTGAATATTGATATACATTTTTCGACAGCTTATCATCACCAGACAGTTGGGACAGTTGAGAGGAATCACAGAGTTTTCAACGAGTACATAAGAGCTTACTTGAAGGACAATATGTCGAGCTGGGATACGTATTTGCGATATTTCACCTTTTTCCACAATACGACTTCCAACACAGTTTTCGATAATAAATATACACCATTTGAACTTGTATTTGGCAGGAAAATATGTATGCCAAATGATATAAATTTTGGAAAAATTGATCCTCTTTACAATATAGAAAATTATAGCAAAGAAATTAAATATAGGCTTCAAAGGTCTCATATAATGGCTAAGGAACTAATAGAGAAACATAAAAATATAAACAAGAATTGGTATGACAGAAAGGCAAAAACACTTGATATAAAGATTTATGACAGGGTTTACGTAAAGAGAGAACCATACGAGAAATTTAATAACATTTACGATGGTCCATATATAGTAAAGAACATAAATGGTGTAAATGTGACCATTTATGACGAAAAAACAGGAAAAGAGAAAATACTTCACAAAGACAGATTAAGAGTAGGTAATGTTAGGAACATTTAAAGCAGAATTCATATTTTTATTCATGAACTGAACCACAAATCGAGGCAAATTCAATAACAATATTCCTTTGAGATTTTAAAATTTGAAATTTTTGTAATTATTTACTTCAAAAAAAAAAAAAAAAAAATAACAAAAAAAATATAAAAAAAATATCAAATAAAACAAAATATTGAAAGTTACAGATGTATATAAATAAAAAAAAAAAAAAAAAACAAAAAAAAAGAGGAATCTGGAAACAAACAGCCTGATCAACTGTTTGATTTGAGACTTTTCTTTTTTTTTTTTTTTCAAATAAAAAGGAAGGTGTAGTGCCATCCCCACTATTTATAATACTTAAAATTTTACTTTAATAATTATACTATTAATTATATTACTATATTACATTATTCTAATTATACTACTTATTAAGCTATAATTATACTACTTATTAAGCTATAATTATACTACTTATTACACTACTCTAATATACTACTTATTATACAACATAGGCAACACTGTAAATATTATAAGCTAGATGGTAAGATTTGTTGAAAAGAAGAAATTAGAAATAAAGAGAAGTTTAAAATGGACAGACGTGCTTTCAATCATTACAGCGCTGGAACAAAAACTCTTGGGATCAAATGGAACATTTCGTCAGACGCATTTACATTTACAGCACCAGATGTCAAATTAAAAGAAAACTACACGAAAAGAGAAGTTTTATCGACAATTGCCAAATTCTTTGACCCTTGTGGATGGATAGCTCCAATAATAGTTGAAGCAAAACTAATTATGCAACAGATTTGGTTGGATAAAGTCGAATGGGATGACATATTAAAACCCTTGACTTGTCTACAGTGGCAAAAATTCATAAAAAACTGCCCGACAATAAACATATTGAAAATTCCCCGTTGGATCCAATTTAGCCCGAATTGTAATGTGGAAATTCACGGTTTCAGCGACGCTTCAGAAAAAGCCTATTCTGCGACTCTTTATGTTCGAATACAAGCAGAAAACTCAGTATTCACATTTCTTCTGGCTTCAAAGACCCGTGTAGCTCCCATTACGCAAATATCTTTGCCCCGCTTAGAACTATGTGGATCCGTATTATTGGCAAATCTTGCATGTGGACTTATACCAAATCTTCAAATTCAAAACATCAAGGCATATTATTGGACCGACTCAACAATCGTGCTGTCCTGGTTAAAGAAACCCCCTTGCTCATGGAACACTTTCGTTGGAAATCGTGTTTCTGAAATCCTGGATAAGGTTGGAAATCAAAATTGGCAACATATCGACTCAAAGGATAACCCAGCAGATGTAGCCAGCCGAGGATGTACTCCACAAGAACTGGAAAACCACAACTTATGGTGGTTTGGACCCTCCTGGTTAAAATTGCCTAAAAATCAATGGCCGATACCAACACAAACAGGTGACACAAATCTAGAAGCAAAAACTGTAAAAGCATTTACAACCACAACACGCGAAGACCCATTAAATCGATTTTCAGACCTATCACGAGCTTATCGAGTACTCGCTTATGTCATACGATTATGGAGAAATACTGGAAACAACCGAACCCATCTTCGCGTATCTTCAGCAGAAATCACCCGAGAAGAAATAGATTTCGTCAAACATCGACTCATCATATGGACGCAACAAAATCATTTTCCAGATGAGTATAAACATTTAAAACTCAAGCAGAAAATATCCTCAACCAGCAGTCTTTTGACCTTAAATCCTTTCATGGATCACCATGGCATTATTAGAGCCAATGGGCGACTAGCGCAATCACCTGCATTAACGTACAATGAACGCTACCCAATATTGCTACCTCATAACTCGAAGCTATCACAGCTACTAGCGGAATTTACACACAAAATTACCCTTCATGGAGAAAACCAACTAATGGTTCGAGTCCTACGCACAGAATATTGGATATTCAGATTGAAACCCTTGGTCAAAAGCGTAATTTACAACTGTAAAACGTGTGTTTTGTACAAAAAACAGACGCAAAATCAAATCATGGCTTCATTACCACCAGAACGTACAACATTATCAAGACCCTTTGCTACAACTGGATTAGACTACGCAGGACCTTTTGACATCAAAAATTTTACAGGCCGAGCTTGTCTTATTACAAAAGGGTATATTTGCATATTTGTATGCTTCGCCACAAAAGCTGTACATCTTGAAGCAGCAAGTGATTTATCGACCCAATCGTTCTTAGCAGCATTTTCCCGCTTCATAGGAAGACGTGGATGTCCCGCACTCATTTACTCAGACAATGGAGGAAATTTCGTCGGAGCAGCAGAACTACTAAGAAAAGACCGTCTAGAATTCATAAAAACTCTTCAAAATCAAGTGATCCATCATTTTAGTCATCAAAATCTTAATTGGAAGTTTATTCCCCCAGGAGCCCCACACATGGGCGGCCTTTGGGAAGCCGGTGTAAAATCATTCAAAACGCACCTCAAAAAGATGATACCGAACATGAAATTCACATTTGAAGAGCTATCTACAATTCTTGCTCGTATAGAATCGTGCCTAAATTCTAGACCCTTAAGTCCTGCTAGCGATGACCCAAATGACCTTAATCCATTGACCCCTGGACACTTCCTTATTGGTAGTGCATTATTGACCCCAGCTGAACCAGATGTAAGCAACGAAAATCTGAATCTCATCAACCGCTGGAAACGCCTAAGGGTCATCTACCACTCATTTTGCCAAAGATGGAAGTCCGAATACTTGATTGAACTTCAACGCAGATATAAATGGAAAATTCAAAGGGACAACGTTAAAGTCAACGATCTGGTAGTCATCAAAAACAACAACTTGCCACCCAATGAATGGCAAATGGGTCGAATCATCAAAACCCATCTTGGATCTGACCAGAACTGTAGAGTTGTAGACATCAAAACAAAAAATGGAGTCATCACCAGACCAATTACAAAAATTGTGGTTTTGTTTGCAAATTAGTATAACCCCTAACCATTTACATACACTAATATTGCTCTAATTTTATACTTACAGGTATGGCATTCCAACAATCTCAACACCCCAAACATTGGCAATATTCTTGCAGTATACGTTAACGTACATCACGATGCCATATCTGTCAACAACTTCATGAGGCTTTGCAACTTACCGACCCACAACCCACAAATAGGACCTGTTCAAAATCTGTGGTAAATTTCACCAAGTCATGGGGGCCGGAATGTTCAACGTTAACATCACTCTTCAGAACACCCTTTTATATATATTAACGGTTCTTTTCCTTACTATGTACATATTCTCATCACTTTTTATTCTGGACCTTTCTCATATTCATTGCTTTAAGATAAAATTTTTTTGCCTAAGAATCACTCTAGTTTCGACAATCAAAACGTGAACATCAAACATTGTGAACAAAGACAAAAGAAAAAGATAAACATAAATTGAAATTAAATACAATCAAAACAAAAACAACAATTAAAACAAAATTTTGTAAAACAACATAAAAACACATAAACATTAAACAGTGAATTCAATAAATAAATGAATTTTATTTCAAACAAAATTAAAAGGAACAACAAAAAACGAACCAGCACAACACATCATCATTAAACACTATCTACTAGACTACGGTAATTTCCGAGAGATAATGTTTCAGAAATTAGTACTCCGCAATGTCAAAAATTAAATTAAGATAAGCGCAATAGCACCAATGGGAAAGTCTCCCAAAAAGACAATTGGAGCAGCGGCTCCAGTAGAAATGTCATTAACAGTAATAGATGATCAGAACAGCGAATTAGAGCTGCGAGGATTTACCATCCACATCTAGCTTTGCTGCAATGCACCAAAAGATAAGAGTGAAGATACCGAATGTGCTTTTATAATTAACAAAATAACTAATCCGACGAGTTGCATACCTAAGATACTGCCTCCTGCTCAGTCTAGAGCAATAGTCGGTTCACTGACTTATTGGAGCAGGCTATATGTGGTACCTACTACACCTGGAGAAGGAGCGGAGCAATGTTCCACTTTGATACTCTGAGAGCAAACTGAATTAGAAGTGGACATCATCTGTGAGATGGCGAAGGGATGAAAGCACCTGTTAAAATTTAATGGCATCCACTTCCGTACGGATCACATTCTTATTGAATGCAAGTACGCATAAACAATCGATTGAATACAAATGATTACGAAAAAATTATCTAAGCAGAAGGGAGGAGATCTTACAGCGTGTTCAGAGGTACTCTGGACACATATACTGACCTTGTTTTAACAAGAAGCACGGGGAAAACTATGATTCTATTGAATGTACAAAATAAAGGTATATACCAAACGCTTTGGCATATCCTGAGGACAGGTGATGAGGAACACAGCATGCTTATGATAGCACATACATACATACATAATTGGTCATTACAACCCTTCAGTCAGGGCTACGACCTGGTTTCTCACACCACTTATATTGTATGTGTTAATTTTATACATGAGTGGTGGGACCTACAGTTTAAAGTCGACTCCGAACGACAGATTTTTGAGAAACTTTTTCATGGCCATTTTATTTACTCCCAGAGTTTTTGCCAGAAATCTGCTGAGAGAAAGTCGCCGAAGAAATACTTTTTGTATTTTGTTTTGATGTCTGGCCTGGGTTTCGAACCCTAGCTTTACGTCTAATAAGTCAACACACTACCTACTAGACTACGGCGACCTATGATAGTAGAAATCGGGAAATGTCATTAGCTTTTGCTTTGGAGAGACTTACAAACAGGCGAGAGAAAGGACTAAAAATACAAGCTCGCAAAAGTCCTGTTTATATAGATGCTGAAAAGTTGATTAGTGGTGAAGAAGAGAATGCAGACTCTATTTTCCAGTTGAGAAGGAAACCCTCCCCACAATAACAAAAAATATCAAATCTGTTCAAGTTACTATTCAACAAGCAAAACGTAACTCGACATTGATTACAACGACACTCATTAAACTTAACCTGAGCTTGATATCAATCCAAAAACTCTAGAACTTTAAAGGTGCAACTGTGGAAAGGTACATATACACATACATAATTGGTCATCATAACCTTTCAGTCTGGATTACGACCTAGCTTCTGCGGAAAGGTAATCGTGATAAAATGCACTTATCAAGATATTACCTTTTTATTCTCAAATAATATATGAACAATACATGATCATCGTGGACAGCAGATAAGACATGGCGTTAGCATACTTCCCAATAGTAAAAGCTTTCTCCAACATGCTAAAGTAAGGCGTCTTATGAAGATCGTATGGGACTGTTTGTGGAAGCTGAATTGGTTAGGTAGGGTAAACAGCATTATCCTCTGGTGTGTCCCGACTTACATAGTAATTATGGGCAATGTTCAGGCCCATGTGAGTAAGGGAGTTTCCACTCCGCTGGTGAGGCTACAACTTTACTGTGGAGTGAGAACGAATATTTATAAAGGTATATTCAATGAAAGGAAAGATAAACAGAGATAAACACTCCCCTCAAACCATATAGATTTAAGGCAATCATAACTACTGTTGGATAATTACAATAGGAAGAAATTTGTAAACAGAGTCTTAACAAGGCACTGAAGACTCAAAGAGTACGCTCTAATTTTTTTTATTTATAACGCCGGTCAAATCAGAATTTAGATAGCACACAATGTAGAACTTCACACTACTCGCTCGACTGTGTTTCGGCTTATTAGACGGTGGTCTGTGATTCAAATTGCAGCCCAGACATTTGGAACAAACCGAAATAAGAAAAAATATTTCAAATCAACATTAAGTTGTTGGTGCTGCCACTTATTGTTAAAATTAACTGACACAACATGAGTAGTGTGAGAAGGTATATTTTAATTGTAGATAATGATGAGTTAAGTAAGAAGTAATTAGTTGTACATGCTTATTTCCAAAGTAAGTTTGCAGTGTCTAAATATCTCACGACGTATTTAATAAAACTACTACATTTATGATGATGGTTTATTTGTATGTAAAATGAGGATACTAATACAGGAACTACCCAAAGGCCACAATTAAATAGATTTAAAAGTTTATTAAAATATCTTGTTTTATACGTTAGTTATTCGTCAGAAGCTTTAGCGGAAAAACAAAATTTAACTTACATGATACCAGAAGAGGATAAAGACAAAGGAGAAAGAAAATTCAGCAGCAATTAATAAAGAAAGTTGCAGTAGCTGTACCAAAAACAGCAGGAAATATTGTTTGAATAAATTTTTATAAAATTTAGATTTCAGGAAATACCGAGTTTTTTCCATTTTGGTTTAGCAAGAGCATTTCTTTATGAATTAGTTGGTCATTTGCATGCAGTTCAAAGAGTCTGACAGTCTAACCATCTGTCCGAGATATTCATTGTTGCTTTGCTTTTATGAAACTTTTTCACAATTATCTCATTACTGAGTAGCGAAGTTTTGCAGAGAATAAGGCAACAAGAATAAATTTTCATAACGGTTTTGAAAACATGTTGGTTTGGGTACAAGAGTCAATACTGGACAAAATTCTTGGTGAACAGAGAATTGAATAAAATTAAATTTAAAAAAAAATTGAAAAAAATTTGAAATGATTGAATGAAATTTAATTAAAGCAATAAATTGTGAGCAGCATATGAAAGAAAACGAACGGAATTCATATCATCTGTCGTTTGTTTTTTTATTTTTTTCTATTTTAACTTGATTTAATTAAATTAATTTTGATTCGAATTATTATAGAATTTATGTTGTAACATTTATTCATAACTACTAATTAAATATCTAATAGATTTGTCAGTAAACATATTGTTACGAAAATAAAAAAAATCTAGATACTGGTGTTTTGGTTTTGCATCGCATAGCATTAAAATTATAAACAAAAATACAACATCAAACACCAGCATAAAAAATGGTAAACAAGTAAACCAAAACACAACAACAAACACTACAAGAATAAATGTAAACAAAATACACAAACAACAATAATGAAACAACGATGTTTACATTTATCGAGGCGAAGCGTCGAACATTCGTCTTAATCAGACAAGGCAAGGCAAAGCAGGCGAGTGAGTAAGTGAAAAGAGTAATGGTGTTTTGAAGATCTCCGTTAAGTGCCTCTGCCACGATCAAACAGATTGGATCAAATTTTGCATGTGTTGGTAATTTTTGTTTGACTTAGCACAGCAACGCATCAAATTTAAGCCTTCAAATTTCATTTCTTAAGTGTCGTGAAGAAGGAAACAACAAATGGATTCATCGGAAAAAATTCTTGTTGTGGTTTTTTTTTTGAAAATATTTTTCTTTTAATTTTTCTGAAAGAACATATGGTTTTTTATTGGCAGATAGCTTTGTTTTTGTTTTTTATTAAGTGTCGTAAAGAAGAAAACTTTCATCGGAAAATTTTCTCGTTTTGGTTTTTAGTGTCGAGTTTTTCTTTTAAATATGACAGATGATTGTTTCATAGCCATTGCCCTGGCTCAGGCAATTAAAAAGAAAACAAAAAAAGGAAACTGCGAAGCGTCTTTGGATGAAATAATGGTTGAAGAAAAGGGATGAATTTACGCACGAAAATCTTCTCAATGAACTCAAGTAGAGTTCTCCAAATGATTTTCGAAACTTTTTACGGATGGATGAAGACATATAAGAGGAACTTTTTGGTTGGCCCAAAAATTGAAAAACAAAATACTCCAATGCGTGACGCCATCTCTTCGAATCAACGTTTGTCTATAACATTGCGTTTTCTTGCTACAGGCAATTCCTTTTCCGATTTAAAATTTGTTACCGCTATTTCGGAACGGGCAATTGGTCGCATTGTTATGGAAACTTGTGAAGAAATAAAAAAGATATTAAAATATAATATAAAGGTAATTAAACAAATTATTAATGGACTTAATTTTTTCGGTTTATAATTAAAATAATTTTTATTAAACAAAAAAAGTTAAACAAAAAAGTTCTTAATCAATAAATAAAAGAGTATCACAAAATGCAGTCTTATATATATAAAAAAAATTAAAATGAACTATTTACATACAAATAGGGAATTTCTGACTATCGAAAAGATGCGAAATATTCCGTAATTGTACTTTCTGGCTCTACCTGATTCATTTGTGGGGTCATTAATGGTAGTGGTACTTGGGTCGGTTGTGGGGTCATTACTGGTAGTGGTATTTGGGTCGGTTGTGGGGTCATTAATGGTAGTGGTACTTGAGTCGGTTGCGGATGTATTTGGATGGGCTATTGTCGATGGTGTTGGCGTTAAGCTTTATTCACTGCTTGGAGTATAGCATAAAATGTTAAGCTGCATACAATTCCTATGCAGAGTTCCCATTTGTCCCTCTAGAAGTATATCATTTATGCATTTTTCCGCATATATCCTTTGAGTGGGATTCATTTTCCTTAATTTACATGCCCAGCTTCCAGCAACCTGGTCGTATTCGTCCGGCGGTTGTTGGAGGCGTTTTGCTGCCAAACTTATCAGCTCGTCAGCCGTATCGGACTTTTTTCGTTTCTTGGGCTCTTGGTAATTCTGAAAAAAAGCAATTTACATTTGGTTGATTATAACTAAATGAAAAAATAATGCATGTCGTATATATTGTATATTTATTTACAGCTTCCTACAAAGGAAGATGAATGGAAAAAACACGCTGCAGAATTTCTTCGCCGTTGGAATTTTCCTAACTGTTTAGGTGCTATCGATGGAAAGCACATTGCAATAAAAAAACCACCGAACTCTGGGTCGTTCTATTATAACTACAAAAAGTTCTTTAGCATTGTTCTAATGGCAATAGTGGATGCAAACTATGAATTCATTATGGTCGATGTTGGCACAAACGGAAGAGTCTCTGGTGGTGGTGTATTAAGCAATACAAGATTCGGAAGAGCACTATCTGAAGATGAATTGAATTTACCAAAACCATGCCCATTACCATCAGGCGATAAGGAAATTCATTTTGTTTTTGTTGGAGATGATGCATTTCAACTAACTAGCAATTTAATAAAACCGTACTCCCAAACAGGGCTTACCGAGGAACAACTTATTTTCAATTATCGCTTAAGCCGTGCCCGACGAATTGTTGAAAATGCCTTTGGTATATTAGTTTCTCGATTTAGAGTTTTACAAGGAGCTATTGAACTTTCTCCCGAAAAAGTTCAAACGATAGTATTAACTTGTTGCCATTTACAAAATTTCTTAGAAGAAAGAAGTCTAATGAATACATTACTGTAGGCGCAGCTGATAGTGAGAACTTGATAGAGGGAAGTATTATTGAAGGTTTATGGAGAGAAGATTGCCCTTCTACATCATTGCAAACTCACTGCCGAAATTCTACAAGCACAGCGACCAATTTTGTAACTATTTTAATAATGAAGGTTAAGTGTCTTGGAAAAAAAAATTTTAAGCAACAAATCGAACAATATATAAATAAAATGAAATATGAATTTAAACTGTAATTGCATTGAATCATTATTTATTTGTAAAATCTACACACAAAGAAATACATATCGAAAAGTAATTTTTAGGGAGAGCATTTTGGAAAATAAACATTTTCTATTCTAAAAATTTGCTATATTTTATGTCACTTCATTAATAAAATTACGATAAGGAAATGCACTTACCATTTCATATCCTTCATCCATAGTTGATTGGGATTTACATGGCAGTTCATTATCCCTCAGGAAATCCATGGCGGAAAAATAATACAAATTAGGTTCCGCTTCTTCGTCATTTGCTCCGGCACCACTTTTTTGTAAACTGTCAATCCTTTTTAATTATTTCCTGTACGCAGTACGTAGACAGTTTATTTTTTGCGCCACATCTTTTTTTTCCGCATTTGGAAATTTTTCTTTGTATTTATTTAATAAAATTTCGTACTACGAATGTTTTTCTACTCTATTGCTATATGCTTTTGATTTTACTTGCCATAAAGCCGGCAAATTCCGATATACTTCAATAAATTATAAAATAAAATTTTTTCCTCCATCTTTTACACTTTTTTTATTATTTTTCGGCTATAAACTTTCAAAACACCCGCGAAACAAAAGTGACGTTGCTACAACTAAATCTGCAGAAAAATTCAATTTGAAGCAATTGCCCGCACACACATCAAATTTGGTTCAATTTTCTGCGGAAAAGGTAGCGAAAATCAAAACTATTTTGATATTCTTCAAACTCTTCTCAGCCTGTACGTGTGAGGACAGTTTTCTGTACGTGTGAGTACAGTTTTACCAACACAATCACAAAAATGGCAGATTGATCAGTTTAGTTTGATCGTGGCTGTGCTACTTTAGTGATTGTTATTACTTATGCAAAGGGTGTAAACAGAGGAATAACAAAGAAAAGCAATTGTTGTTGTATACTTCAAGTTGAGAACAGTGGCACACAGAATTGTACGAATAATAAAGAATTTTAATAAAAACTAAACACAAGTTTATTTTTATTTTATTTGCAATGTACGAGCTCATATTTTAAAAGTTTTTAAAAAATTAAAACGAAACAATATATTGTGCTTCAAAGACTATAACTTTTATTTATACTATCGGTTTAATTAATCCATTACACGTAATGATATTATTTTGTTATTTTTTTGCCTTTATTTATTTAATATATTTTCAATTTTTTATAATGAATTGGAACTGAGTTGTCATGTCTTACATCATCTTAAAAAAATAAATTGTTTATACCCACTCGTACTTGTTGAAATTTAACTCTCTATTTTAGGCGAGACAGAATAATATGTTATGAGCAGGGAAAACAAAAATATTCATTTGCATGATTTTTCTCATGCAACATACGAAGTTCATTGTATGTTATTCATCCGTTTCATATGAATTTTGACATGGATTTGTTACACATATGTAAAATAACATACATAATTGGCCATTATGACCTTTCAGTCAGGATTACAACCCAGCATTTAACACCACTTATGTTGTGTGTTAATTTAAAGTCGACTCTGAACGACAGATTTTTGAGAAACTTTTAAATACAATTTATTTTTTTTCACAGTTTTTTTCCCAAAAATCTACTGAGAGGAAGTCCCCGAAGAAATATTTTTTCACGTCTTACCGGGGCTTTGAAACGTGGTCTAACATCATTAGCCAACACTCTACCAGACAACTCATCATTATTTCAGACATCTTCGGTGAATTATACCCGTTAAGAAATTCTCTAATTAAAAAATTCGGAATCTTCTAAATGTGTAAATGTGTTCGGTATCTTCTAAATGAAAGAGCGGGCTGGCTCCCTAACTATTTTAAACTTCTCTTGAACTTATACGTACAATTCAATTTGGTCTGTGGCTCTGTCACAGCAAATAGAATATGATTAAGTTTAAACCACTGTCCATTTTGGTATTAAATCAATTTTTTTCATATTTCGACTTAAGAGCACATTTTTGGCATTTTACGTTTCTTATTGAGCATACTATATTTTTTTTTTTTAATTTCATTTTCTAAATTAAAATTTTAAAAGAAAAGTGTAAAAAATATATATCTTCGTTTTGTTTACATATTTTAAAGTAAAAAGTGGCCAATACACCGTGCAATACAGTTGAATAACATGTCTAATCCACTGTACTGTAACACTCATTTACATTGTCGGTTACCAATATCAACTAAAATATGCCCAAACTGCTTGAATAATATACACATACCATACATAATTGGTCATTATAACCCTTTAGTCAGGATTACGACCTAGTTGCTCACACCACTTATGTTGTGTTATTTAATTTTTTATACATGAGCGGCGGGACCTACAGTTTAAAGTCGACCCCGAACGACAGATTTTTGAGAAATTTTCATGGCTGTTTTATATACTCTAAGAGTAGGACGTTGAGAGGAAGTCGACGAAGAGATATTTTTTCATATTTCGTTTAGATGGAGATGCCTAACCTGGGGATATATTTGGAAATTCGTTAAACTCAATATACTTACAGTGAGCGCCATAAGTGAGTCAACACTTTTATTCTTAAGTATAAAAGAGTTTTGTTCTTAAGTATAAAAAAAGTTCATTTATCATTAAATGTTGTTTTTGTTTTAACATTTTATAAGTAATAAATAAACGTTTTTATTTTTGGAAATTTATTCGACTATTCTCATTTACTTTTCTCGCTATCCGATGAAAATGAATTATTTCAGTGGTGTTTACTCACTTTTGGCGCTCAGTGTATATCTCAAATTTAAAATGATATTTTTTCTTAAAATAGTAGCTTAATTAATGGTTCTTAAGAATTAAGATGTAGTGTATTAATAATTTATTATTATATAATTCATATTTTTTTACTGTGATATAAGATGTACTCGGTGTAATTTCTCTATTTCCAGAATTTTTTATCACTCATTTGTAGGCTTTTCACGTTTACTGTTGTCATAAAAAATTAATTAAGTTATCATTTAAAAGATTTAAACATACATACATATACTTATGCACATATAATTTTGAAATTTTCCAAGCCGAATTGCATTAATTCTCTTGCTGAACTATATGCACAGTGGATCACAGAGAAATTGGTCCACTGGCAAGTAACACCTTAAATGTTCAAAAAAAAAGAAAAACAAAAACGATTTTTAATTATAAAGATTAATAAAAAATTAATCGGTCAGATTGTTTAAACTTCAAATAAACAAAAACAAAAACATTAGTTTAACAGTAAAAAAGTTTGCATAAGTACGGTTAGAAGTTCAGGTCACAATCAAAATGGTCCCCTGTGATCTTTGAAAAATAAAGGATTCTTCTTTGAGTTTCAACCAGGGTTCAGAAAAATTCATGTATGAACACATAAATTTAAGCATTTATGTAGTAGCTAAGAATTGTTTTAATTTTAAGCATTCATAAATGAAAACATTTATTTTTTTATTTTGGTACATATTCGCGAATATGAATTGTGAGAAGTAAGAAATGTAAAATGTACAAATATGAGAGGCCTTCTCATCGATCTCATTAAAGTACATACTCATTTATGTTGTTGTTTATTTTTATCATATGTGTTCGAACTTTTTGTGGTTTGTTTCTCATTTTCATATGTGCGTTGCTTGTTTTATTTGCTACTTTACAAAAATGAAGGAAAATGGAAATGAAAATTTTTCATGATAATTTTTCATGAAAATTTTTCATTTTAATTTTTTCACAAACAAAAGATGTTTTCTCATGCTTTTGCATTTAATACGTATGTATGTAGAAAAATATTTTGATTTTTTAGTTTTTATTGTCATAACGGTTTACTTTAACAACTTCGCTGTCCAATGAGTCATATATGACACATTTTCGAATGCTAGTGCAAAATAAAACTTTATGCTCTTTCATTTGTGAGATTTTTACAAAAATTTTATTTTTTAAATATGTGCATGTGCATGAAAAAATGTTTTTCTTATTCTCTCAATTTTGAACGAAAATAAAAAACATTACTAACAGTATCATACATGAATGAATAAAGCAAACTTTTATTTTTGTTTGTTTCTGTTCACGAATGAAAGAAAACAAAACAAAATTCTTTTTCTTTTTCATGAGCGCGAGTGATAAGTGAGTGAATATTTTGTACACTGGTTTCAACTATTTACTTACTTAATTGGTAAGTAAACCACACACCACTTTTGTTAAGTGTGTTAGTTTTTATCCATAAGTAGTGGGGCCTGCAGTTTAAAGTCAATCCAGACAGAATTTTGGGAACTTTTCACGGTGATTTTATTTACTCTTATGGCCATTTTTTGAATGCGAGTTTAAACTCGAGATTAAGTTAATCTCCAGTTAAAGTTAATCTTCAGTTAACTGAGTTTTCATTTTTTGAATGGGAATTTAACTGGAGATTAACCTTGTAGAGCTGCCGTACTTATAAGCAAAAATGGCAAAAATTTTTTCGTTTATTTTGTTGTGTTTACTACTTTTGCAAAGTGTTTCACAACAATTTGCTTTTGTATATAACAAAAACAAACAAACAAAAGCTGAATACTATTGATCTTAGTAGTATGTTTATGCCGCTTCTAGGGCACTTTTTTCATACAAAGTTTGGTGCATGCCTGCTTCTTCTTGTTACTTTATTTGTATTGCTTTACAAACGAATGATTGGACGGACAGAATAAGTGTGTGCACGCGCACAAGATCAATAAGAATATTTCTTAATTTAAACAAATAAACAATTTTGGATGTGGTTTCGCTTACTTAATTTTTTTTGTTAGTGTGATATATTTCCGTTATGTGTGTGTGTGTGTTTTTCTTGTGAACAAATGTGGGATAACGACACATAAACAATAGCAGCGCTTTGTTATAAATAATAACAGCGTGACTCCTTATCATTTCTTACTCTTAAGCATAAGATCAATAATAATATTATATTTTTAATGTAAACAAATTTTAAAACGCTGACTCAAGAATTATGCAGCTGTGTGCACGTTTACATCGTATACCTAAATACAAACATGATTGTGCATGTTCATGTTATTTGTGTTAATATGAGTATATATGAGTATATGTACTTAGAACAGCTCTTGTCTTTACAAGATCTTCTAACATTTTAGTATGGTAATTTTTAGACATTGTGCTAATTTTTTCATATTAATTTTGATCTGCTTTGTATCTGGACACGATCTGCTATGTATCTGGTCACGATCTGCTTCGTATCTGCTCACGATCTACTTGGTATCTGGTCACGATCTGCTTCGTATCTGCTCACGATCTGCTTTGTATCTGCTCACGATCTGATTTATACCTGATCATGATCTGCTTGATGTCTTATGTCTATATCTTTTGAATTTGGGTACGCTGTATCGTGCTTTCTACAAGCAGCATCCAATAAATTTATTCCTTTGTCTCCTCTTGCTAATCGTTTTTGAACTTTTGTATCAGGTCCACAAAACTGATAACCAGGTAGATGTAATTCAACAAGTAATTTGTTTAAGTTGTTTACAAAACCTCTTACAATCTTACACTAATTAGCTTTATGTTTTTTTTTTTTTTGGTTTTGACTGTAGTTTATAACCATTGTTTTCGTTACTTTCATACCTCTTCGTATGAAACACTATTCTAGCAAGCTCTACAATCTATACTAGCTATACTAGCAAGCTGTACTAGCTATACTAGCAAGCTGTACTAGCTGTACTAGCAAGCTGTACTAGCTATACTAGCAATATGTACTAGCTATACTAGCAAGCTACACAATCTATACTAGCAAGCTGTACTAGCTATACTAGCAAGCTGTACTAGCTATACTAGCAAGCTGTACTAGGTATACTAGCTATACTAGCAAGCTGTACTAGCTATACTAGCAAGCTACACAATCTATACTAGCAAGCTGTACTAGCTGTACTAGCAAGCTGTACTAGCTATACTAGCAATCTGTACTAGCTATACTAGCAAGCTACACAATCTATAATAGCAAGCTGTACTAGCTATACCAGCTATACTAGCAAGCTGTACTAGCTATACTAGCAAGCTACACAATCTATACTAGCAAGCTGTACTAGCTGTACTAGCAAGCTATACTAGCTATACTAGCAAGCTGTACTAGCTATACTAGCAAGCTACACAATCTATACTAGCAAGCTGTACTAGCTGTACTTGCAAGCTGTACTAGCTATTCTAGCAATCTGTACTAGCTATACTAGCAAGCTACACAATCTATACTAGCAAGCTGTACTAGCTATACTAGCAAGCTGTACTAGCCATACTAGCAAGCTGTACTAGCTTTACTAGCAAGCTGTACTAGCTATACTAGCTATTTTAGTAAGCTGTACTAGCTGTACTAGCAAGCTGTACTAGCTATACTAGCAATCTGTACTAACTATACTAGCAAGCTATATAATCTATACTAGCAAGCTCTACTAGCTATACTAGCAAGCTGTACTAGCTATACTAGCTATTTTAGTAAGCTGTACTAGCTGTACTAGCAAGCTGTACTAGGTATACTAGCAAGTTGTACTAGCTATACTAGCAAGCTGTACTAGGTATACTAGCAAGCTATACTAGCTATACTAGCAAGCTGTACTAGCTATACTAGCAAGCTGTACTAGCTATAATAGCAAGCTATACTAGCTATACTAGCAAGCTGTACTAGCTATACTAGCAAGCTATACAATTTATACTAGCTATACTAGCAAGCTGTACTAGCTATACTAGCAAGCTATACAATCTATACTAGCTATACTAGCAAGCTATACTAGCAAGCTATACAATCTATACTAGCTATACTAGCAAGCTGTACTAGCTATACTAGCTATACTAGCAAGCTATACAATCTATACTAGCAAGCTGTACTAGCTGTACTAGCAAGCTATACTAGCTATACTAGCAAGCTGTACTAGCTGTACCAGCAAGCTGTACTAGCTATACTAGCAATCTGTACTAGCTGTACTAGCAAGCTATACAATTTATACTAGCTATACTAGCAAGCTGTACTAGCTATACTAGCAAGCTATACAATCTATACTAGCTATACTAGCAAGCTATACTAGCAAGCTATACAATCTATACTAGCTATACTAGCAAGCTGTACTAGCTATACTAGCTATACTAGCAAGCTATACAATCTATACTAGCTATACTAGCAAACTATACTAGCAAGCTATTCCATCTATACTAGCTATACTAGCAAGCTGTACTAGCTATACTAGCTATACTAGCAAGCTATACAATCTATACTAGCAAGCTGTACTAGCTGTACTAGCAAGCTATACTAGCTATACTAGCAAGCTGTACTAGCTGTACTAGCAAGCTGTACTAGCTATACTAGCAATCTGTACTAGCTATACTAGCAAGCTATACAATTTATACTAGCTATACTAGCAAGCTGTACTAGCTAAACTAGCAAGCTATACAATCTATACTAGCTATACTAGCAAGCTATACTAGCAAGCTATACAATCTATACTAGCTATACTAGCAAGCTGTACTAGCTATACTAGCAAGCTATACAATCTATACTAGCAAGCTGTACTAGCTGTACTAGCAAGCTATACTAGCCATACTAGCAATCTGTACTAGCTATACTAGCAAGCTATACAATCTATACTAGCTATACTAGCAAGCTATACTAGCTGTACTAGCAAGCTATACAATCTATACTAGCTATACTAGCAAGCTATACTAGCTGTACTAGCAAGCTGTACTAGCTATACTAGCAATCTGTACTAGCTATACTAGCAAGCTATACAATTTATACTAGCTATACTAGCAAGCTGTACTAGCTATACTAGCAAGCTATACAATCTATACTAGCTATACTAGCAAGCTATACAATCCATTACACGTAATGATATTATTTTGTTATTTTTTTGCCTTTATTTATTTAATATATTTTCAATTTTTTATAATGAATTGGAAATGAGTTGTCATGTCTTACATCATCTTAAAAAAATAAATTGTTTATACCCACTCGTACTTGTTGAAATTTAACTCTCTATTTTAGGCGAGACAGAATAATATGTTATGAGCAGGGAAAACAAAAATATTCATTTGCATGATTTTTCTCATGCAACATACGAAGTTCATTGTATGTTATTCATCCGTTTCATATGAATTTTGACATGGATTTGTTACACATATGTAAAATAACATACATAATTGGTCATTATGACCTTTCAGTCAGGATTACAACCCAGCATTTAACACCACTTATGTTGTGTGTTAATTTAAAGTCGACTCTGAACGACAGATTTTTGAGAAACTTTTAAATACAATTTATTTTTTTTCACAGTTTTTTCCCAAAAATCTACTGAGAGGAAGTCCCCGAAGAAATATTTTTTCACGTCTTACCGGGGCTTTGAAACGTGGTCTAACATCATTAGCCAACACTCTACCAGACAACTCATCATTATTTCAGACATCTTCGGTGAATTATACCCGTTAAGAAATTCTCTAATTAAAAAATTCGGAATCTTCTAAATGTGTAAATGTGTTCGGTATCTTCTAAATGAAAGAGCGGGCTGGCTCCCTAACTATTTTAAACTTCTCTTGAACTTATACGTACAATTCAATTTGGTCTGTGGCTCTGTCACAGCAAATAGAATATGATTAAGTTTAAACCACTGTCCATTTTGGTATTAAATCAATTTTTTTCATATTTCGACTTAAGAGCACATTTTTGGCATTTTACGTTTCTTATTGAGCATACTATATTTTTTTTTTTTAATTTCATTTTCTAAATTAAAATTTTAAAAGAAAAGTGTAAAAAATATATATCTTCGTTTTGTTTACATATTTTAAAGTAAAAAGTGGCCAATACACCGTGCAATACAGTTGAATAACATGTCTAATCCACTGTACTGTAACACTCATTTACATTGTCGGTTACCAATATCAACTAAAATATGCCCAAACTGCTTGAATAATATACACATACCATACATAATTGGTCATTATAACCCTTTAGTCAGGATTACGACCTAGTTGCTCACACCACTTATGTTGTGTTATTTAATTTTTTATACATGAGCGGCGGGACCTACAGTTTAAAGTCGACCCCGAACGACAGATTTTTGAGAAATTTTCATGGCTGTTTTATATACTCTAAGAGTAGGACGTTGAGAGGAAGTCGACGAAGAGATATTTTTTCATATTTCGTTTAGATGGAGATGCCTAACCTGGGGATATATTTGGAAATTCGTTAAACTCAATATACTTACAGTGAGCGCCATAAGTGAGTCAACACTTTTATTCTTAAGTATAAAAGAGTTTTGTTCTTAAGTATAAAAAAAGTTCATTTATCATTAAATGTTGTTTTTGTTTTAACATTTTATAAGTAATAAATAAACGTTTTTATTTTTGGAAATTTATTCGACTATTCTCATTTACTTTTCTCGCTATCCGATGCAAATGAATTATTTCAGTGGTGTTTACTCACTTTTGGCGCTCAGTGTATATCTCAAATTTAAAATGATATTTTTTCTTAAAATAGTAGCTTAATTAATGGTTCTTAAGAATTAAGATGTAGTGTATTAATAATTTATTATTATATAATTCATATTTTTTTACTGTGATATAAGATGTACTCGGTGTAATTTCTCTATTTCCAGAATTTTTTTATCACTCATTTGTAGGCTTTTCACGTTGACTGTTGTCATAAAAAATTAATTAAGTTATCATTTAAAAGATTTAAACATACATACATATACTTATGCACATATAATTTTGAAATTTTCCAAGCCGAATTGCATTAATTCTCTTGCTGAACTATATGCACAGTGGATCACAGAGAAATTGGTCCACTGGCAAGTAACACCTTAAATGTTCAAAAAAAAAAAGAAAAACAAAAACGATTTTTAATTATAAAGATTAATAAAAAATTAATCGGTCAGATTGTTTAAACTTCAAATAAACAAAAACAAAAACATTAGTTTAACAGTAAAAAAGTTTGCATAAGTACGGTTAGAAGTTCAGGTCACAATCAAAATGGTCCCCTGTGATCTTTGAAAAATAAAGGATTCTTCTTTGAGTTTCAACCAGGGTTCAGAAAAATTCATGTATGAACACATAAATTTAAGCATTTATGTAGTAGCTAAGAATTGTTTTCATTTTAAGCATTCATAAATGAAAACATTTATTTTTTTATTTTGGTACATATTCGCGAATATGAATTGTGAGAAGTAAGAAATGTAAAATGTACAAATATGAGAGGCCTTCTCATCGATCTCATTAAAGTACATACTCATTTATGTTGTTGTTTATTTTTATCATATGTGTTCGAACTTTTTGTGGTTTGTTTCTCATTTTCATATGTGCGTTGCTTGTTTTATTTGCTACTTTACAAAAATGAAGGAAAATGGAAATGAAAATTTTTCATGATAATTTTTCATGAAAATTTTTCATTTTAATTTTTTCACAAACAAAAGAGGTTTTCTCATTCTTTTGCATTTAATACGTATGTATGTAGAAAAATATTTTGATTTTTTAGTTTTTATTGTCATAACGGTTTACTTTAACAACTTCGCTGTCCAATGAGTCATATATGACACATTTTCGAATGCTAGTGCAAAATAAAACTTTATGCTCTTTCATTTGTGAGATTTTTACAAAAATTTTATTTTTTAAATATGTGCATGTGCATGAAAAAATGTTTTTCTTATTCTCTCAATTTTGAACGAAAATAAAAAACATTACTAACAGTATCATACATGAATGAATAAAGCAAACTTTTATTTTTGTTTGTTTCTGTTCACGAATGAAAGAAAACAAAACAAAATTCTTTTTCTTTTTCATGAGCGCGAGTGATAAGTGAGTGAATATTTTGTACACTGGTTTCAACTATTTACTTACTTAATTGATAAGTAAACCACACACCACTTTTGTTAAGTGTGTTAGTTTTTATCCATAAGTAGTGGGGCCTGCAGTTTAAAGTCAATCCAGACAGAATTTTGGGAACTTTTCACGGTGATTTTATTTAGTCTTATGGCCATTTTTTGAATGCGAGTTTAAACTCGAGATTAAGTTAATCTCCAGTTAAAGTTAATCTTCAGTTAACTGAGTTTTCATTTTTTGAATGGGAATTTAACTGGAGATTAACCTTGTAGAGCTGCCGTACTTATAAGTAAAAATGGCAAAAATTTTTTCGTTTATTTTGTTGTGTTTACTACTTTTGCAAAGTGTTTCACAACAATTTGCTTTTGTATATAACAAAAACAAACAAACAAAAGCTGAATACTATTGATCTTAGTAGTATGTTTATGCCGCTTCTAGGGCACTTTTTTCATACAAAGTTTGGTGCATGCCTGCTTCTTCTTGTTACTTTATTTGTATTGCTTTACAAACGAATGATTGGACGGACAGAATAAGTGTGTGCATGCGCACAAGATCAATAAGAATATTTCTTAATTTAAACAAATAAACAATTTTGGATGTGGTTTCGCTTACTTAATTTTTTTTGTTAGTGTGATATATTTCCGTTATGTGTGTGTGTGTGTTTTTCTTGTGAACAAATGTGGGATAACGACACATAAACAATAGCAGCGCTTTGTTATAAATAATAACAGCGTGACTCCTTATCATTTCTTACTCTTAAGCATAAGATCAATAATAATATTATATTTTTAATGTAAACAAATTTTAAAACGCTGACTCAAGAATTATGCAGCTGTGTGCACGTTTACATCGTATACCTAAATATAAACATGATTGTGCATGTTCATGTTATTTGTGTTAATATGAGTATATATGAGTATATGTACTTAGAACAGCTCTTGTCTTTACAAGATCTTCTAACATTTTAGTATGGTAATTTTTAGACATTGTGCTAATTTTTTCATATTAATTTTGATCTGCTTTGTATCTGGACACGATCTGCTATGTATCTGGTCACGATCTGCTTCGTATCTGCTCACGATCTACTTGGTATCTGGTCACGATCTGCTTCGTATCTGCTCACGATCTGCTTTGTATCTGCTCACGATCTGATTTATACCTGATCATGATCTGCTTGATGTCTTATGTCTATATCTTTTGAATTTGGGTACGCTGTATCGTGCTTTCTACAAGCAGCATCCAATAAATTTATTCCTTTGTCTCCTCTTGCTAATCGTTTTTGAACTTTTGTATCAGGTCCACAAAACTGATAACCAGGTAGATGTAATTCAACAAGTAATTTGTTTAAGTTGTTTACAAAACCTCTTACAATCTTACACTAATTAGCTTTATTTTTTTTTTTTTGGTTTTGACTGTAGTTTATAACCATTGTTTTCGTTACTTTCATACCTCTTCGTATGAAACACTATTCTAGCAAGCTATACAATCTGTACTAGCTATACTAGCAAGCTGTACTAGCTATACTAGCAAGCTATACTAGCAAGCTATACTAGCAAGCTGTACTAGCTATACTAGCAAGCTATACAATTTATACTAGCTGTACTAGCAAGCTGTACTAGCTATACTAGCAATCTGTACTAGCTGTACTAGCAATCTGTACTAGCTATACTAGCAAGCTATACAATCTATACTAGCTATACTAGCAAGCTACACTAGCAAGCTACACTAGCAAGCTATACTAGCAAGCTGTACTAGCTATACTAGCAAGCTGTACTAGCTATACTAGCAAGCTATACAATCTATACTAGCTATACTAGCAAGCTGTACTAGCTGTACTAGCAAGCTGTACTAGCTATACTAGCAAGCTATACTAGCAAGCTATACTAGCAAGCTATACTAGCAAGCTGTACTAGCTATACTAGCAAGCTATATAATCTATATTAGCTATACTAGCAAGCTACACTAGCAAGCTATACTAGCAAGCTATACTAGCAAGCTGTACTAGCTATACTAGCAAGCTGTACTAGCTATACTAGCAAGCTGTACTAGCTATACTAGCAAGCTGTACTAGCTATACTAGCAAGCTATATAATCTATACTAGCAAGCTACACTAGCAAGCTATACTGGCAAGCTGTACTAGCTATACTAGCAAGCTGTACTAGCTATACTAGCAAGCTGTACTAGCTATACTAGCAAGCTGTACTAGCTGTACTAGCAAGCTGTACTAGCTATACTAGCAATCTGTACTAGCTATACTAGCAAGCTACACAATCTATACTAGCTATACTAGCAAGCTGTACTAGCTATACTAGCTATACTAGCAAGCTGTACTAGCTATACTAGCAAGCTATACAATTTATACTAGCTATACTAGCAAGCTGTACTAGATGTACTAGCAAGCTGTACTAGCTATACTAGCAATCTGTACTAGCTATACTAGCAAGCTGTACTAGCTATACTAGCAAGCTATACAATCTATACTAGCTATACTAGCAAGCTATACTAGCAAGCTGTACTAGCTATACTAGCAAGCTGTACTAGCTATACTAGCAAGCTATACAATCTATACTAGCTATACTAGCAAGCTGTACTAGCTGTACTAGCAAGCTGTACTAGCTATACTAGCAAGCTATACTAGCAAGCTATACTAGCAAGCTATACTAGCAAGCTGTACTAGCTATACTAGCAAGCTGTACTAGCTAAACTAGCAAGCTGTACTAGCTATACTAGCAAGCTGTACTAGCTATACTAGCAAGCTCTACAATCTATACTAGCTATACTATCAAGCTGTACTAGCTATACTAGCAAGCTGTACTAGCTGTACTAGCAAGCTGTACTAGCTATACTAGCAATATGTACTAGCTATACTAGCAAGCTACACAATCTATACTAGCAAGCTGTACTAGCTATACTAGCAAGCTGTACTAGCTATACTAGCAAGCTGTACTAGGTATACTAGCTATACTAGCAAGCTGTACTAGCTATACTAGCAAGCTACACAATCTATACTAGCAAGCTGTACTAGCTGTACTAGCAAGCTGTACTAGCTATACTAGCAATCTGTACTAGCTATACTAGCAAGCTACACAATCTATAATAGCAAGCTGTACTAGCTATACCAGCTATACTAGCAAGCTGTACTAGCTATACTAGCAAGCTACACAATCTATACTAGCAAGCTGTACTAGCTGTACTAGCAAGCTATACTAGCTATATTAGCAAGCTGTACTAGCTATACTAGCAAGCTACACAATCTATACTAGCAAGCTGTACTAGCTGTACTTGCAAGCTGTACTAGCTATTCTAGCAATCTGTACTAGCTATACTAGCAAGCTACACAATCTATACTAGCAAGCTGTACTAGCTATACTAGCAAGCTGTACTAGCCATACTAGCAAGCTGTACTAGCTTTACTAGCAAGCTGTACTAGCTATACTAGCTATTTTAGTAAGCTGTACTAGCTGTACTAGCAAGCTGTACTAGCTATACTAGCAATCTGTACTACCTATACTAGCAAGCTATATAATCTATACTAGCAAGCTCTACTAGCTATACTAGCAAGCTGTACTAGCTATACTAGCTATTTTAGTAAGCTGTACTAGCTGTACTAGCAAGCTGTACTAGGTATACTAGCAAGTTGTACTAGCTATACTAGCAAGCTGTACTAGGTATACTAGCAAGCTATACTAGCTATACTAGCAAGCTGTACTAGCTATACTAGCAAGCTGTACTAGCTATAATAGCAAGCTATACTAGCTATACTAGCAAGCTGTACTAGCTATACTAGCAAGCTATACAATTTATACTAGCTATACTAGCAAGCTGTACTAGCTATACTAGCAAGCTATACAATCTATACTAGCTATACTAGCAAGCTATACAGCAAGCTATACAATCTATACTAGCTATACTAGCAAGCTGTACTAGCTATATTAGCTATACTAGCAAGCTATACAATCTATACTAGCAAGCTGTACTAGCTGTACTAGCAAGCTATACTAGCTATACTAGCAAGCTGTACTAGCTGTACCAGCAAGCTGTACTAGCTATACTAGCAATCTGTACTAGCTGTACTAGCAAGCTATACAATTTATACTAGCTATACTAGCAAGCTGTACTAGCTATACTAGCAAGCTATACAATCTATACTAGCTATACTAGCAAGCTATACTAGCAAGCTATACAATCTATACTAGCTATACTAGCAAGCTGTACTAGCTATACTAGCTATACTAGCAAGCTATACAATCTATACTAGCTATACTAGCAAGCTATACTAGCAAGCTATTCCATCTATACTAGCTATACTAGCAAGCTGTACTAGCTATACTAGCTATACTAGCAAGCTATACAATCTATACTAGCAAGCTGTACTAGCTGTACTAGCAAGCTATACTAGCTATACTAGCAAGCTGTACTAGCTGTACTAGCAAGCTGTACTAGCTATACTAGCAATCTGTACTAGCTATACTAGCAAGCTATACAATTTATACTAGCTATACTAGCAAGCTGTACTAGCTATACTAGCAAGCTATACAATCTATACTAGCTATACTAGCAAGCTATACTAGCAAGCTATACAATCTATACTAGCTATACTAGCAAGCTGTACTAGCTATACTAGCTATACTAGCAAGCTATACAATCTATACTAGCAAGCTGTACTAGCTGTACTAGCAAGCTATACTAGCCATACTAGCAATCTGTACTAGCTATACTAGCAAGCTATACAATCTATACTAGCTATACTAGCAAGCTATACTAGCTGTACTAGCAAGCTATACAATCTATACTAGCTATACTAGCAAGCTATACTAGCTGTACTAGCAAGCTGTACTAGCTATACTAGCAATCTGTACTAGCTATACTAGCAAGCTATACAATTTATACTAGCTATACTAGCAAGCTGTACTAGCTATACTAGCAAGCTATACAATCTATACTAGCTATACTAGCAAGCTATACAATCTATACTAGCTATACTAGCAAGCTGTACTAGCTATACTAGCAAGCTATGCAATCTATTCTAGCTATACTAGCAAGCTATACTAGCTGTACTAGCAAACTGTACTAGCTATACTAGCAATCTGTACTAGCTATACTAGCAAGCTATACAATTTATACTAGCTATACTAGCAAGCTATACAATCTATACTAGCTATACTAGCAAGCTATACTAGCAAGCTAAACTAGCAAGCTATACAATCTATACTAGCTATACTAGCAAGCTGTACTAGCTATACTAGCTCTACTAGCAAGCTATACAATCTATACTAGCTATACTAGCAAGCTATACTAGCAATCTGTACTAGCTATACTAGCAAGCTATACAATTTATACTAGCTATACTAGCAAGCTGTACTAGATGTACTAGCAAGCTGTACTAGCTATACTAGCAATCTGTACTAGCTATACTAGCAAGCTACACAATCTATACTAGCAAGCTGTACTAGCTATACTAGCAAGCTGTACTAGCTATACTAGCAAGCTGTACTAGCTATACTAGCAAGCTGTACTAGCTGTACTAGCAAGCTGTACTAGCTATACTAGCAATCTGTACTAGCTATACTAGCAAGCTACACAATCTATACTAGCTATACTAGCAAGCTGTACTAGCTATACTAGCTATACTAGCAAGCTGTACTAGCTATACTAGCAAGCTATACAATTTATACTAGCTATACTAGCAAGCTGTACTAGATGTACTAGCAAGCTGTACTAGCTATACTAGCAATCTGTACTAGCTATACTAGCAAGCTGTACTAGCTATACTAGCAAGCTATACAATCTATACTAGCTATACTAGCAAGCTATACTAGCAAGGTGTACTAGCTATACTAGCAAGCTGTACTAGCTATACTAGCAAGCTATACAATCTATACTAGCTATACTAGCAAGCTGTACTAGCTGTACTAGCAAGCTGTACTAGCTATACTAGCAAGGTATACTAGCAAGCTATACTAGCAAGCTATACTAGCAAGCTATACTAGCAAGCTGTACTAGCTATACTAGCAAGCTGTACTAGCTAAACTAGCAAGCTGTACTAGCTATACTAGCAAGCTGTACTAGCTATACTAGCAAGCTCTACAATCTATACTAGCTATACTATCAAGCTGTACTAGCTATACTAGCAAGCTGTACTAGCTGTACTAGCAAGCTGTACTAGCTATACTAGCAATATGTACTAGCTATACTAGCAAGCTACACAATCTATACTAGCAAGCTGTACTAGCTATACTAGCAAGCTGTACTAGCTATACTAGCAAGCTGTACTAGGTATACTAGCTATACTAGCAAGCTGTACTAGCTATACTAGCAAGCTACACAATCTATACTAGCAAGCTGTACTAGCTGTACTAGCAAGCTGTACTAGCTATACTAGCAATCTGTACTAGCTATACTAGCAAGCTACACAATCTATAATAGCAAGCTGTACTAGCTATACCAGCTATACTAGCAAGCTGTACTAGCTATACTAGCAAGCTACACAATCTATACTAGCAAGCTGTACTAGCTGTACTAGCAAGCTATACTAGCTATATTAGCAAGCTGTACTAGCTATACTAGCAAGCTACACAATCTATACTAGCAAGCTGTACTAGCTGTACTTGCAAGCTGTACTAGCTATTCTAGCAATCTGTACTAGCTATACTAGCAAGCTACACAATCTATACTAGCAAGCTGTACTAGCTATACTAGCAAGCTGTACTAGCCATACTAGCAAGCTGTACTAGCTTTACTAGCAAGCTGTACTAGCTATACTAGCTATTTTAGTAAGCTGTACTAGCTGTACTAGCAAGCTGTACTAGCTATACTAGCAATCTGTACTACCTATACTAGCAAGCTATATAATCTATACTAGCAAGCTCTACTAGCTATACTAGCAAGCTGTACTAGCTATACTAGCTATTTTAGTAAGCTGTACTAGCTGTACTAGCAAGCTGTACTAGGTATACTAGCAAGTTGTACTAGCTATACTAGCAAGCTGTACTAGGTATACTAGCAAGCTATACTAGCTATACTAGCAAGCTGTACTAGCTATACTAGCAAGCTGTACTAGCTATAATAGCAAGCTATACTAGCTATACTAGCAAGCTGTACTAGCTATACTAGCAAGCTATACAATTTATACTAGCTATACTAGCAAGCTGTACTAGCTATACTAGCAAGCTATACAATCTATACTAGCTATACTAGCAAGCTATACAGCAAGCTATACAATCTATACTAGCTATACTAGCAAGCTGTACTAGCTATATTAGCTATACTAGCAAGCTATACAATCTATACTAGCAAGCTGTACTAGCTGTACTAGCAAGCTATACTAGCTATACTAGCAAGCTGTACTAGCTGTACCAGCAAGCTGTACTAGCTATACTAGCAATCTGTACTAGCTGTACTAGCAAGCTATACAATTTATACTAGCTATACTAGCAAGCTGTACTAGCTATACTAGCAAGCTATACAATCTATACTAGCTATACTAGCAAGCTATACTAGCAAGCTATACAATCTATACTAGCTATACTAGCAAGCTGTACTAGCTATACTAGCTATACTAGCAAGCTATACAATCTATACTAGCTATACTAGCAAGCTATACTAGCAAGCTATTCCATCTATACTAGCTATACTAGCAAGCTGTACTAGCTATACTAGCTATACTAGCAAGCTATACAATCTATACTAGCAAGCTGTACTAGCTGTACTAGCAAGCTATACTAGCTATACTAGCAAGCTGTACTAGCTGTACTAGCAAGCTGTACTAGCTATACTAGCAATCTGTACTAGCTATACTAGCAAGCTATACAATTTATACTAGCTATACTAGCAAGCTGTACTAGCTATACTAGCAAGCTATACAATCTATACTAGCTATACTAGCAAGCTATACTAGCAAGCTATACAATCTATACTAGCTATACTAGCAAGCTGTACTAGCTATACTAGCTATACTAGCAAGCTATACAATCTATACTAGCAAGCTGTACTAGCTGTACTAGCAAGCTATACTAGCCATACTAGCAATCTGTACTAGCTATACTAGCAAGCTATACAATCTATACTAGCTATACTAGCAAGCTATACTAGCTGTACTAGCAAGCTATACAATCTATACTAGCTATACTAGCAAGCTATACTAGCTGTACTAGCAAGCTGTACTAGCTATACTAGCAATCTGTACTAGCTATACTAGCAAGCTATACAATTTATACTAGCTATACTAGCAAGCTGTACTAGCTATACTAGCAAGCTATACAATCTATACTAGCTATACTAGCAAGCTATACAATCTATACTAGCTATACTAGCAAGCTGTACTAGCTATACTAGCAAGCTATGCAATCTATTCTAGCTATACTAGCAAGCTATACTAGCTGTACTAGCAAACTGTACTAGCTATACTAGCAATCTGTACTAGCTATACTAGCAAGCTATACAATTTATACTAGCTATACTAGCAAGCTATACAATCTATACTAGCTATACTAGCAAGCTATACTAGCAAGCTAAACTAGCAAGCTATACAATCTATACTAGCTATACTAGCAAGCTGTACTAGCTATACTAGCTCTACTAGCAAGCTATACAATCTATACTAGCTATACTAGCAAGCTATACTAGCAATCTGTACTAGCTATACTAGCAAGCTATACAATTTATACTAGCTATACTAGCAAGCTGTACTAGCTATACTAGCAAGCTATACAATTTATACTAGCTATACTAGCAAGCTGTACTAGCTGTAATAGCAAGCTGTACTAGCTATACTAGCAATCTGTACTAGCTATACTAGCAAGCTATACAATCTATACTAGCTATACTAGCAAGCTGTACTAGCTATACTAGCTATACTAGCAAGCTATACAATCTATACTAGTTATACTAGCAAGCTATTCAATCTATACTAGCTATACTAGCAAGCTGTACTAGCTATACTAGCTATACTAGCAAGCTGTACTAGCTATACTAGCAAGCTGTACTAGCTATATTAGCAAGCTATATAATCTATACTAGCAAGCTGTACTATCTATACTAGCAAGCTGTACTAGCTATACTAGCAAGCTGTACTAGCTATACTAGCTTTACTAGCAAGCTGTACTAGCTATACTAGCTACACTAACAAGCTGTACTAGCTATACTAGCAAGCTATACAATCTGTACTAGCAAGCTGTACTAGCTATACTAGCAAGCTGTACTAGGTATACTAGCAACCTGTACTAGCTATACTAGCAAGCTGTAATAGCAGCTATACCAGCTATATCAGCTATACCAGCTGTACCAGCTATACCACCCTGGTATACACCTGGTACATACCATACCTGGTATATATCATTCATACCATACCTGGTATATACCAGGTACATACCAGGTATATACCAGGTACATACCAGCTATACCAGGTATATACCAGATACATACAAGGTATATACCAGATACATACCAGGTATATACCAGGGTGGTACAGCTGGTACAGCAGGTATATCTAGTCTAATTGGTATAGCTGTTATGGCTGGTATAGCTGTTATAGCTGATATAGCTAGTATAGCTGCTAGTATAGCTAGTACAGCTTGCTAAAATAGCTAGTATAGCTAGTACAGCTTGCTAGTATAGCTAGTACAGCTTGCTAGTATAGATTGTGTAGCTTGCTAGTATAGCTAGTACAGCTTGCTAGTATAGCTAGTATAGCTTGCTAGTACAGCTAGTACAGCTTGCTAGTATAGATTGTGTAGCTTGCTAGTATAGCTAGTAGAGCTTGCTAGTATAGCTAGTATAGCTAGTACAGCTTGCTAGTATAGATTGTGTAGCTTGCTATTATAGCTAGTACAGATTGCTAGTATAGCTAGTACAGCTTGCTAGTGCAGCTAATACAGCATGCTAGTATAGCTAGTACAGCTTGCTAGTACAGCTAGTACAGCTTACTAGTATAGCTAGTACAGCTTGCTAGTATAGATCATATAGCTTGCTAGTATAACTAGTACAGCTTGCTAGTATAGCTAGTATAGCTAGTACAGCTTGCTAGTATAGCTAGTATAGCTAGTACAGCTTGCTAGTATAGCTAGTATAGTTTGCTAGTATACCTAGTACATCTTGCTAGTATAGCTAGTACAGCTAGTACAGCTTGCTAGTATAGCTAGTACAGCTTGCTAGTATAGCTAGTACAGGTTGCTAGTATACCTAGTACAGCTTGCTAGTATAGCTAGTATAGATTGTATAGCTTTTTTTTTTTTTTTTTTTTCACGCCGTCACATCCTCCGTGTGTGGGGCCCTCACCCACTAAATCCCCCCCTCGTCTCATGGACTTGTTGTGCCCACTCCGGAACTACGGTGGTATTACTTCGGAGTGGAGTCCCTTTGGCTCTTTTTGGCCCCTGCATGTTCATATCCGCGTCCGGATTGCGTGTTGAAAGTTGAAGAGACATCTAAGCGTCTCCACTATTCCTTTCCTCCAGATCTTTACTTCGAATTTCGATTGACACGTGTGCCAGTTTCATCTATTCCGGCGTGCCCACATGTTCTGCAGCCTCAAGATCCCTCTTCTTCAGTTTTAGAATCCTCTCCACGTTATTCGCCACTGAGGTCCAATTTTCTCTACTCGCGATCATAACCCCGACAATGTTACCGGGCGTGATCGTCCCAACTATCGACGTCAGTGCAGAGCGATAGCTCTGCCAGCGTGCACACTCGAAAACGGTGTGCTCTGCGTCATCAATTATCTCCCCTTCCTCGTAAAGACAGTAAGGTGAGGCGGTCTTTAACATTCTGTGCAGATATTTCCTAAAATATCCGTGACCCGATAACATCTGTGTAACGTAGTAATTTACCTCTCCAAATTTCCGACCAATACATGGCCTTATGTCTGGAATAAGTCTCGCCGTCCATCTTCCTCTATCTTCTTCGTTCCATCGTTGTTGCCATTTTGAAATGGTGTTTTCCCTGAAATGAGCGGTTATGTGACTCCCAGCCGATTTCGCCTTATAGATCTCCATCCGCTCCGCTGCCAGCAGATCCACAGGGATAATACACGCTATCACCACTACGGCTGGAGCGGATACCGTACGATATGCCGACGCGATACGCAATGCAGCCGTTCTCTGTACCGCTACCAGTGCGTTTGTCCGCTTCTTAACATTCAGTGTTTCGGCCCAAATTTCGCTCCCATAAAGCATAATGCTGTTTCCAACCTCCATCAGGAGTCTCCGTCTCGCCGGTAGCGGGCCTCCAATGTTCGCCATTAATCTACTGAGCTGTCCAACGATCCTCTGGGCCTTGTTAGCCGAGTACTGGATCTGATGTGAAAATGTTAGTCTGGGATCCAGCCTTATTCCCAGGTATTTCACCGAGCTCTTGGTCCTAATTACTCCGTCTCCTATACTCATGTCCACTTGCAAGGGGATATGACGACCAGTGATCAGCAGTAATTCCGTTTTGTGCATGGCCAGATCCAGGCCGTGGGCATCCAGCCATGTTTTCGTTCTCAGCATGACACGTCTCAGTTTTCGTTGTGCCTCTTCCGTGTTCCTGGCCGCGATAACAGCTGCAATATCATCTGCGTATCCAACCAAAAAAGTTCCCTCTGGCATATCCTCTTTCAGAATTCCATCGTAGTTGACGTTCCATAGGTCGGGGCAGAGTATAGATCCCTGTGCCGCTCCTGATGTTATATGTTTCACCCTTGGGCCCGAGCTTGTGTTATACACCAGCTGTCTGCTACTCAGATAACTACTTATCATGGCCAAGATGTAGTGTGGCACCGAGAAATTGTACTCCAAAGCATTTAATACGTCGCTCCATCTAAGGCTGTTGAACGCATTTTTAACGTCCAGAGTCGCAAGCAGTACCACAGGCCTCGAAGATTTGCTCCCTCGTTGTGTTACCCTGGCCGCTTCAGTCACCTCTCTCAAGGCACCAATTGTAGACCGACCGGGTCGAAATCCATATTGTCTAGCAGACAGTCCGCCACTATTCTCAATCGCGGCAGCAAGCCGAGGCTTCAAAAGCCTCTCGAGCAGCTTTCCCGCCGTATCCAGCATGCACAGTGGCCTGTACGCGGATGGGTCCTCTGGATCGCCCTTTCCCTTATTTATCAAGACTAGCCGTTGTCTCTTCCATATTTCGGGGAAAATACACTCTCTCAGGCACGCGTTGTACATTCCCAGTAGGAATTGCGGTCTCTGATTGGCAATATCCCGCATTACCTCAGGCGGGATGCCATCGGGCCCCGGTGCCTTACCGGGTTTCAATCCGACTGCAGCTGCTTTCAGCTCCTCCGCGGAAAATGGCAAAGGTTCTATATTGCGCGTATTCCGTCGCCGTTCGTTCGCCGGTTCATGAGTAGGGAATAGTGTATCCACTATATTTCTTATTACTCGCTCGTCCATAATTTCCATTGGTTTCCTTCTGTTTAGTTTGTCCATTACAATTTTGTATCCAAGTCCGTAAGGGTTTACGTTTACGTCGTCGTGTAGTTCCTGAAATGCCTGATTTTTCTTTCGCGATATAGCCTTCTTCAGAGTCTTCTTTGCCTCCTTATATGCCCGCATTTCGTCAGCAGCTGGTCCATCGGGTCTGGCTCTAGTGTACCTCCGTCGTAGTCGTAGGCACTCTCGCCTGAGTGCTGCGATATTGTCGTCCCACCAGTACACTGCCTTCCTTCTGATATTCGGAAGTTTTCGCAAGGGCATTGCCTTTTTACATCCGCGTCTTATTATCTCCATGGTTTGTTCCACTCTTGTCCTCGCATCGTCCGAGAGTTCAACTCTGCTACACAGTCTATCCACTTCCAAGAGTAGCCGATTCGCATTTAATTTCCGTGAATCCCAGATTCGATTATTTGTGGTGTAATTGTCCTCCTCAAGTCTATTCCTTGGAGCAAAGGTGTACGATATGTACTGGTGATCACTGCCCGTATATATTTCCAAGACCCTCCACTCCTTGACTCTGTGATACATGCTCTCCGAGACCATAGTTATATCAGGGATGGTGCCCTCGCAGCCTGGTCGTCTAAAGGTAGCTACGCTCCCCTCATTCGCGAAGACCAGGCCGGTTCGAGCTGTCATCTCTACAATTCGCCTGCCTCTTGGGTTGGTATTCTGCATTCCCCACTCTACCGCTCTGGAGTTAAAATCGCCTGCAACTATGAAGTTGCCGCCAATCTGCGCCATTGCATCCTCGATTCTGGCCAATTTCTCCTCAAAGGTTCCCACGTCATCATTGGGAGTCAAATAACAACTCATTAGAGTAATCTCGTCAAACTGTATCCAGGTGAAACAATCCCCCCTACCAGATCTTCTCGGTCGGGGGCCCTGGTTATCCGTTATCCATATAGCTGCTGTAGATGTTTCATCACCCAGCCAGAATCCGCTATTTTTAGATGCTATTACTGTTCGCTTATAACAGCTACGTCAACTTCCTGCTCCCTGACTATTTGCGATAGCAAAGAAAAAGCCACCTTCCCTCTGTGCATATTCAGCTGCAATATCCTCATGCTGCCTTTCGTAAGCTCGTCCCGCAGCCCCGCGATCCCGGGAGGTGATCCAGAGATTTTCCTGACTCCGCATAGCAAATACAACATTTCGGTGTGTTCCGGCATTCTTTTCGCTTATGCCCCTTTTCTCCACATTTCATACATAGGTCTGACCTGTCTGGTCCACCACACTCCCACCGTTTGTGACCTATTCCGAAGCATCGGAAACAGCGTGTCGGTTCTTCCCTGATGGTTATTCTACAGCGTGTCCAGCATATTTTGATCCTCTGTAGTATCAGCAGCGCTTTCGCACAACTTGCAGAGGTTGTCACGAAGGCTCTTTTCTGCTCCCGGCTGTTCGCCCCGGTTATACGAACGGACGTATCCGGATTTATTTCGCCCGCTTCTCTTTGTACGGCTGCCATAACTTCCTCGGTGGTTGTGAGGGCATCCAGGTCCCGAATTTCCAAAGTGACCGTAGGTACAAGGTCCTTTACTGTTGCCTCTTGATTTAAGACGCTCTTTAGGTTCTCCCTGAACTCGTCCCTTTTGCCTCCTTTACCCATTTCAATGAGAATAGCACCTGTTTTTGTCTTCCGGACGGCTCGTATCGCTATCTGCGATTCCTCTGGTTTTATCTTGCTCCTTATGTTCCTCAGAACGTCAGCGTAGCTGCGCCCATCGGTTGGGTGGATGATTACAGCTTCTGGACGTTCTTTCACAGTTTTTCTTCGCTCCTTTTTCTCTTTCCTTGCCGTTTTCTTGCTCCTCACTGTTTTCCATTCCTCGTCCACTGTTTCCTTGAGCTGTATGGTGTCCGTCGGTTTTCCTCTCGGCCTTTTTTCCGGACGGCTCTCCGACGGGCTTGAGGCGCCTCTCTTGTTGAGGGAACTAACAGGTGTGGAGACTTCACAGTCATTCCTGTTATTCTTGGTGATTTCGGGTGCTATACTCACTTCTTTTTCCTTTTCCGCAGTCTTCCAGTTCTCTCTATAGCTCCGCATTATGTCGATGAGCTCCTCTAATTCAGCTACTCCGCTCTGAACTTCCATGCTGATGTTCCTTGCCCTCGTCATTGCCCCTCTAATCCTGCGGATAACATTTTGGCACTTAGTGAGGGTCTCCTCCTCGGAGTTTCTCATCTTACATATAAACTCCTGTCTAGGGGAACTGTGCCTCAAAAGCGGTTCCTGTGTTCCACTATGCGCCGGTTGCGTTTGCGCCCCTTCTTGCACAGATTCCGGTGTCGTGCCATCCTTCTTAGTCCCAGTGTTCTTTGCAGACGCGCTCTGAGAGTTCGTCGTCGTCTGGGATTTCTTCACCGGCGATCGCCTGATTTTCGGGCTGCTCATAAAGGCAACCTCTCCCTGCATCATCTCTTCCACTTCTAGTATTCTTTTATTCATCTTTTCTTCTGGGTTCCATCTTCAAGCCGCTATCTCATATCGGCTATGCAATTGTCCTTCAAAGACCCCGAGGGTGCCTGTGGTAATCAGTGAGGTCCTCGCGAGGGTTGACGCAAATCCTCATGGGAGTTTGCGTTCAGAGCCAGGTCGGACACTAATTAGGAGTCATCTCAACTAAACCTGCATCACCAACTAAATGCCGACGATAATCGAACGTACTTGAAGCCCTGCCACGGATTTAACGGAACGGAGGCGTCCGCAACATTAGCCTGAAAGCCATTTCGACCGGTTTTCACTCGGTGTACTCAGGTAACAGAATGCAACAAACGTCAGCCCACTTGCGTCATCTTCAAAATCGATTTCCAATGCATAGTCAAGGTCGTGCCGAATCGTCAATCTTGCCTTCTCACATTAGCAAGTACCCAGCGGATGCTGAGTACCAGTACCCGGGGAGCGCCTGATCTAAGATACGGAGGCTGTGAGCTGCTTGGTATGTACTTGCAAGGATAGCCCCGGGCTTCGCCAAGTTGAAACCAATCAGTGGCGTTGCCTTGTAGTTTCATACCCACTCCCCAGATTGTATAGCTTGCTAGTATAGCTAGTACAGTTTCCTAGTACAGCTTGCTAGTATAGCTAGTATAGCTAGTACAGCTTGCTAGTATAGCTAGTATAGCTAGTACAGCTTGCTAGTATAGCTAGTATAGCTAGTACAGCTTGCTAGTATAGCTAGTATAGCTAGTACAGCTTGCTAGTATAGCTAGTATAGCTAGTACAGCTTGCTAGTATAGCTAGTATAGCTAGTACAGCTTGCTAGTATAGCTAGTACAGCTTGCTATTATAGCTAGTATAGCTAGTACAGCTTGCTAGTATAGCTAGTATAGATTGAATAGCTTGCTAGTATAGATTGCTAGTATAGCTAGTATAGATTGTATAGCTTGCTAGTATAGCTAGTACAGATTGCTAGTATAGCTAGTACAGATTGCTAGTATAGCTAGTACAGCTTGCTAGTACAGCTAGTACAGCTTGCTAGTATAGCTAGTATAGCTTGCTAGTATAGCTAGTAGAGCTTGCTAGTACAGCTAGTACAGCTTGCTAGTATAGCTAGTATAGCTAGTACAGCTTGCTAGTATAGCTAGTACAGCTTGCTAGTATAGCTAGTATAGCTTGCTAGTATAGCTAGTATAGCTTGCTAGTATACCTAGTACAGCTTGCTAGTACAGCTAGTACAGCTTACTAAAATAGCTAGTATAGCTAGTACAGCTTGCTAGTATAGCTAGTATAGCTAGTACAGCTTGCTAGTATAGCTAGTATATATTGAATAGCTTGCTAGTATAGCTAGTATAGATTGTATAGCTTGCTAGTATAGCTAGTACAGATTGCTAGTATAGCTAGTACAGATTGCTAGTATAGCTAGTACAGCTTGCTAGTACAGCTAGTACAGCTTGCTAGTATAGCTAGTACAGCTTGCTAGTACAGCTAGTACAGCTTGCTAGTATAGCTAGTATAGCTAGTATAGCTTGCTAGTATACCTAGTACAGCTTGCTAGTATAGCTAGTATAGCTTGCTAGTATACCTAGTACAGCTTGCTAGTATAGCTAGTACAGCTTGCTAGTATACCTAGTACAGCTTGCTAGTATAGATTATATAGCTTGCTAGTATAGCTAGTACAGATTGCTAGTATAGCTAGTACAGCTTGCTAGTATAGCTAGTACAGCTTGTTAGTATAGATTATATAGCTTGCTAGTATAGCTAGTACAGATTGCTAGTATAGCTAGTACAGCTTGCTAGTATAGCTAGTACAGCTTGCTAGTATAGATTGTGTAGCTTGCTAGTATAGCTAGTACAGCTTGCTAGTATAGCTAGTATAGCTAGTACAGCTTGCTAGTATAGCTAGTACAGATTGCTAGTATAGCTAGTACAGCTTGCTAGTATAGCTAGTACAGCTTGCTAGTATAGATTATATAGCTTGCTAGTATAGCTAGTACAGATTGCTAGTATAGCTAGTACAGCTTGCTAGTATAGCTAGTACAGCTTGCTAGTATAGATTGTGTAGCTTGCTAGTATAGCAAGTACAGCTTTCTAAAATAGCTAGTATAGCTAGTACAGCTTGCTAGTATAGCTAGTACAGCTTGTTAGTATAGCTAGTACAGCTTGCTAGTATAGCTAGTACAGCTTGCTAGTATAGATTATATAGCTTGCTAGTATAGCTAGTACAGATTGCTAGTACAGCTTGCTAGTATAGCTAGTACAGCTTGCTAGCATAGATTGTGTAGCTTGCTAGTATAGCTAGTACAGCTTCCTAGTATAGCTAGTACAGCTTGCTAGTATAGCTAGTATAGCTAGTACAGCTTGCTAGTATAGCTAGTATAGCTAGTACAGCTTAATAGTATAGCTAGTATAGCTAGTACAGCTTGCTAGTATAGCTAGTATAGATTGAATAGCTTGCTAGTATAGCTTGCTAGTATAGCTTGCTAGTATAGCTAGTATAGATTGTATAGCTTGCTAGTATAGCTAGTACAGATTGCTAGTATAGCTAGTATAGCTTGCTAGTATAGCTAGTACAGCTTGCTAGTATAGCTAGTATAGATTGTATAGCTTGCTAGTATAGCTTGCTAGTATAGCTAGTATAGATTGTATAGCTTGCTAGTATAGCTAGTACAGCTTGCTAGTATAGCTAGTATAGATTGTATAGCTTGCTAGTATAGCTAGTATAGATTGTATAGCTTGCTAGTATAGCTAGTACAGCTAGTACAGCTTGCTAGTATAGCTAGAATAAATTGTATAGCTTGCTAGTATAGCTAGTACAGCTTGCTAGTATAGCTAGTATAGCTTGCTAGTATAGCTAGTACAGCTTGCTAGTACAGCTAGTACAGCTTGCTAGTATAGCTAGTATAGCTAGTACAGCTTGCTAGTATAGCTGGTACAGCTTGCTAGTATAGCTAGTATAGCTAGTATAGCTTGCTAGTATACCTAGTACAGCTTGCTAGTATAGCTAGTACAGCTTGCTAGTATACCTAGTACAGCTTGCTAGTACAGCTAGTACAGCTTACTAAAATAGCTAGTATAGCTAGTACAGCTTGCTAATATAGCTAGTACAGGTTGCTAGTATAACTAGTACAGCTTGCTAGTATAGATTATATAGCTTGCTAGTATAGCTAGTACAGATTGCTAGTATAGCTAGTACAGCTTGCTAGTACAGCTAGTACAGCTTACTAAAATAGCTAGTATAGGTAGTACAGCTTGCTAGTATAGCTAGTACAGCTTGCTAGTATAGCTGGTACAGCTTGCTAGTATAGATTGTGTAGCTTGCTAGTATAGCTAGTACAGATTGCTAGTATAGCTAGTACAGCTTGCAAGTACAGCTAGTACAGCTTGCTAGTATAGATTGTGTAGCTTGCTAGTATAGCTAGTACAGCTTGCTAGTATAGCTAGTATAGCTTGCTAGTACAGCTAGTACAGCTTGCTAGTATAGATTGTGTAGCTTGCTAGTATAGCTAGTACAGCTTGCTAGTATAGCTGGTATAGCTAGTACAGCTTGCTATTATAGATTGTGTAGCTTGCTAGTATAGCTAGTACAGATTGCTAGTATAGCTAGTACAGCTTGCTAGTACAGCTAGTACAGCTTGCTAGTATAGATTGTGTAGCTTGCTAGTATAGCTAGTACAGCTTGCTAGAATAGCTAGTATAGCTTGCTAGTATACCTAGTACAGCTTGCTAGTATAGCTAGTACAGCTTGCTAGTATATATTGTGTAGCTTGCTAGTATAGCTAGGACAGATTGCTAGTATAGCTAGTACAGCTTTCTAGTACAGCTAGTACAGCTTGCTAGTATAGCTAGTACAGCTTGCTAGTATAGCTAGTACAGCTTGCTAGTATAGCTAGTACAGCATGCTAGTATAGCTTGCTAGTATAGCTTGCTAGTGTAGCTTGCTAGTATAGCTAATATAGATTATATAGCTTGCTAGTATAGCTAGTACAGCTTGCTAGTATAGCTAGTACAGCTTGCTAGTATAGCTAGTACAGCTTGCTAGTATAGCTAGTACAGCTTGCTAGTATAGCTAGTACAGCTTGCTAGTATAGGTTGCTAGTATAGCTTGCTAGTGTAGCTTGCTAGTATAGCTAATATAGATTATATAGCTTGCTAGTATAGCTAGTACAGCTTGCTAGTATAGCTAGTACAGCTTGCTAGTATAGCTTGCTAGTATAGCTTGCTAGTATAGCTAGTACAGCTTGCTAGTACAGCTAGTACAGCTTGCTAGTATAGCTAGTATAGATTGTATAGCTTGCTAGTATAGCTAGTACAGCTTGCTAGTATAGCTAGTACAGCTTGCTAGTATAGCTAGTACAGCTTGCTAGTATAGCTTTCTAGTATAGCTTGCTAGTGTAGCTTGCTAGTGTAGCTTGCTAGTATAGCTAGTATAGATTGTATAGCTTGCTAGTATAGCTAGTACAGATTGCTAGTATAGCTAGTACAGATTGCTAGTATAGCTAGTACAGCTTGCTAGTATAGCTAGTATAAATTGTATAGCTTGCTAGTATAGCTAGTACAGATTGCTAGTATAGCTAGTACAGATTGCTAGTATAGCTAGTACAGCTTGCTAGTATAGCTTGCTAGTATAGCTTGCTAGTGTAGCTTGCTAGTGTAGCTTGCTAGTATAGCTAGTATAGATTGTATAGCTTGCTAGTATAGCTAGTACATCTTGCTAGTATAGCTAGTACAGATTGCTAGTATAGCTAGTACAGCTTGCTAGTACAGCTAGTACAGCTTGCTAGTATAGCTAGTATAAATTATATAGCTTGCTAGTATAGCTAGTACAGCTTGCTAGTATAGCTAGTATAGCTAGTACAGCTTGCTAGTATAGCTAGTATAGCTTGCTAGTATAGCTAGTACAGATTGTATAGCTTGCTAGAATAGTGTTTCATACGAAGAGGTATGAAAGTAACGAAAACAATGGTTATAAACTACAGTCAAAACCAAAAAAAAAAAAATAAAGCTAATTAGTGTAAGATTGTAAGAGGTTTTGTAAACAACTTAAACAAATTACTTGTTGAATTACATCTACCTGGTTATCAGTTTTGTGGACCTGATACAAAAGTTCAAAAACGATTAGCAAGAGGAGACAAAGGAATAAATTTATTGGATGCTGCTTGTAGAAAGCACGATACAGCGTACCCAAATTCAAAAGATATAGACATAAGACATCAAGCAGATCATGATCAGGTATAAATCAGATCGTGAGCAGATACAAAGCAGATCGTGAGCAGATACGAAGCAGATCGTGACCAGATACCAAGTAGATCGTGAGCAGATACGAAGCAGATCGTGACCAGATACATAACAGATCGTGTCCAGATACAAAGCAGATCAAAATTAATATGAAAAAATTAGCACAATGTCTAAAAATTACCATACTAAAATGTTAGAAGATCTTGTAAAGACAAGAGCTGTTCTAAGTACATATACTCATATATACTCATATTAACACAAATAACATGAACATGCACAATCATGTTTATATTTAGGTATACGATGTAAACGTGCACACAGCTGCATAATTCTTGAGTCAGTTATTATTTATAGCAAAGCGCTGCTATTGTTTATGTGTCGTTATCCCACATTTGTTCACAAGAAAAACACACACACACACATAACGGAAATATATCACACTAACAAAAAAAATTAAGTAAGCGAAACCACATCCAAAATTGTTTATTTGTTTACATTAATATTCTTATTGATCTTGTGCGCGTGCACACACTTATTCTGTCCGTCCAATCATTCGTTTGTAAAGCAATACAAATAAAGCAACAAGAAGAAGCAGGCATGCACCAAACTTTGTATGAAAAAAGTGCCCTAAAAGCGGCATAAACATACTACTGATCTTTATGTAAAAAAATCATTTTCTTAAAATAATAAATAAATTAAGACTGTCTGTTGTCAATTTGTGTTTTATATAATTCATAGTCACTTAAATATTTGTCTTATTCGGCTTCCCCCTCACTTAAACGCTTTTTTTTTTAAATTTGTCAACTACCAACGTTGGTGGTTTAAACTCGAGATTAACTGCTTAACCGTAAGGTTAAACTCAAGATTAAGTAAATTCAAAAACTGAAAACGGAGTTTAACTGCAGATTAACTTAATCTCGAGTTTAAACTTGAGTAGTATGTTTATGGCGTTTCGGGGGCACTTATTTCATACAAAATTTGGCTCATGCCTACGCTACAGTCGGTAGTGTCGGTTAGTCGATAGGTTTGTAACATGTAATGTGAAAATGTATATTCGTATGTACGAATATTTGGACGGACAGAATGAGTGTGTGCGTAACATGTAATGTGTATGATCGTTTTTTAATAGTAAATTCTTACCACGTATTATCATACTCAATGCTGAAAAAATAGAAAAGGGATCTACACCTGTATAGTTGTTGTGTGTTTTTTTATTTTTTTTTTTGTATATTTAATTAGAAGGATCTTTAATTTTAAATGTGATAAGAAAGAGTAGGTTGGTTGTGCGGTTGTTTTTATTTTTTGTGTGATTTAATTTGAAGGATCTGTAATTTTAAGATGATAACAAATTCTTGGCACGTATTGTTCATGATCACAGGTAGAAGAAATAGAAATATAAACTATTAAGAAAGGGTAGGTTGGTTGTGCGGTTGTTTTTAATTTGATGAGAAAGAAATGTATAGTTGTGCCTGTGGGTTTTTTTTTCACGCATAAGTATAATTAATATCTGTTTTCACATAATTGAATTTACTGATTGATCTACAACACCCCAGAGTATAAAGAGACTTGTTTTAAGGATTTAGAATTTTTTAGTTTTACTGTTTTAAATAAATGAAATTATAGAATAAAGGGATTAATTAAAACAAATTAGTTTTTTTTTTTTTTAGGTATACATATTTTATTTTTAGATTTTGTTATTTTGTACAATACAATACATATATCTACTTAATATAATAATAGTTAAACATTCGTTTATACAGATTAAATAACTTAAGTGTTAACAAATATTGTGTATAGAATGTTTGACATCGACAAATGTTGAAAGATTGTGAATAAGTATTTTCACAATAATACAAACGTATGACATATTAATACATAAAAATGGATAATTTACATAATTACAAGTTCTTAATTCATTTATAAGTTTCATAAATAAATCTATATGCTCTTTATCAATCTGATTACTATGTTTTGTTAATAAATAGTTCTTCCAATTCAGCTGATGTTACCATTTTTGTTCCCCTTCTTTAAAAATTTAATAGTAGGTTGTGTTAGTGCGGGACGATGTACTCTGAATTATTTCATTTTAATTTATATTTATTGAATAAAAATTTTAAACACAAGTGCCCACAATTAAATGTATTAAATTTTTGGTTTCGTTCATAATTATATTCAATAGGAAATTTTAAGTAGTTGACAATCTCAAGTGGTGGTTGTAAGTTTCCAAAGCTATCAAAGTATTCCTTATAGTTGTGGTTTTTATAATATGCTACCCAATGTGTTCCCATACCATTTGAATCATCTAAATTAACAATGCCGCATTCTTGTTTGAATGGTTTTTCAGGTAAAGAATCACGCATGAAAACACCCCTAAAATGTTTGAGATGTCTTCCATATTTATTCAAATCCAAATCTGTTAATGGGCGATTGGGAAGGGTATCTAATAGTTTTTTGGAGCTGGACTATAGTAGAGACCATATCCAGTTTTATATGGTTTGAGGTACAATCCTTTACCCATTGCAATTGATTCCATATATCTATTATGACGGTTAGCTTCAGCCAATTGTTCTTTTCCATTTTTGATAGCATTTACTGCTTTGACAATAGCGGATCCTCCACTTGCCAAACCACCAAGCGCTGACAATGCTGTTAGTACGGGAATAAGTGGAAGAAATCCTCCAATTTTCGGTACAGGTATAACTCTCGGTATTATAATTTCTGCTCGCTTTTTCCCTTTAAAATTTGAATGAATAGCCTTTTGAGCTATTTTAACAGCATCATTTATATCAAGGGGTTTCTGTTCTTTCAATTGTTTTAAAGTTGTTCTCACAGTAGCTGTGAATAATTTCTTATTACACTTATTCATTTTTCCTTTTCTTTTCTTATGTCTCTGCTCCTTCAAACCTAATCCAAATTTCACTTTAGCTTTCATAGCGTTTGTCACAAACCACGCGTTAGCACGTTCTTTAATATCACTATCTTTAGATTTAACTCGTTGCCAGGCTTTTTCAGCTAATATTTGATCTGCTTGATGTCTTGTGTCTATATCTTTTGATTGTGAATATGCAATATCGTGCTCTCTACAAGCTGCGTCTAATAAATTTATACCCTTATCTCCTCTTGCTAAACGTTTTTCAAGTTTTGTACCAGGTCCACAAAACTGATAACCAGGTAGATGTAATTCAACAGGTACTTTATTTATTAAGTTGTTTACAAATCCTCTTCTCATCTTACACTGGCTGAGGTTTTGTTTTGACTGTAGATTATAACAAATTTTTTTTTCGTTACTTTTATACCTCTTCGCAAAAATAACTGAAATCAAAACGATCTCCTATATATACAGCAATTTATATGATTTCAGTATGTTAATTTTTTGATATTGATTTTGATCTGCTTTGTATCTGATCACGATCTACTTTACATCTGATCACGATCTGCTTTGTATCTGCTCACGATCTACTTTATATCTGATAACGATCTACTTTTTTGGTTTTGTCTATTTTATTTTAATTTTTTTTAATTTTTTTTTTTTTTTTTTTGACATTACCATGTTTTAGGTATACATGTTCTACCTCAATGTTTAAATTGTTTATTTGATCAGCTAGATCATCATGTATTTGTGTTATATGTTTTTCGATTATGATATTTTTGTTTTTATGGTTATATTTATTAAAACCTTCTCCAAATTTATTAATATAAGACATTTCTTTCACTCTTCTAATAAATTATGTTAGCTTCTTTAAGTTCTTCGATAATAGAGATTATTTCGTTTTGATGATTGTTGTGACCAGAACCTTCCGATGAAAGAAGTAAACGTAGTCTGTCAACTAGTTCATTAGGATCATCCCAATGTATGTAATTTGATCTCAGATTATTTTGTAATTTTAGCATTAAACCACTGCCTTTTGTTAAAATGTTTGTTGTTGTTTCGAATAAACGTTTAATTATTCGTATATATTTGAAGGCTCGTGTTCCTTTCACTTGTTCATTAGGTTCATAGCGACGTTTATGTGCATTGGTATTAATTAAAATCTCTTTATATTTTTTCAAATCATTTTTAGAATAATGGAGAGGTTTTTTATGAAATACTAGTTCAAATAATCCACGCGTCATTTTCAATTTCATATTCCCTATCTGCATAGTATTATCTCTATTAAATATTAATTTTTCCTTGCCATATCTCCAACTACCGTCTACATCTTGATTAAAACCATAAATTTTATCCAATTGCTTATTATTAATAAGTGTTTGTATATTTTCAAATAATGGAGAGCTTTTCGTCAGCTTTAAACATTGTTTTCTTTCCAAGTTCTTGATACATGTACTTGATACAGGTCTATTATGGTCATAGTTTTTTTCACCATCATTATCATCAGTTGAAATATTTTCATACTGAAAATCGTTATTATCACCGTTTACATCATCATAATCATCGCCATCATCAATAGTGTTGTCTATATCTTTATGCTTATCTTCAAGTTTTCCGATGATTTCATTATCACCATTTACATCATAATAATCATCATCATCATCAATAGTGTTGTCTGTATCCGTATGCTTATCTTCGAGTTTTCCAATGATTTCATTATCACCATTTACGTCATAATAATCTTCGTCATCATCTATAGTGTTGTCTACATCCTTATGCTTATATTCAAGTTTTGGGATGTTTTCATTATCATCATTTACATCATCATGATCATCGTCATCATTAATAGTGTTGTCTATATCCTTGTATTTATCTTTAAGTTTTCCAATGATTTTTTTAAGTGGTTTTGTTATTGGTTGAAAGGTATCTTCTAATAAATTAACTCTATCTATTTGATTCAGTTTAATATTTTTTAACTTTTTCTTTAGAACAGCCCTTGTCTTTACAAGATCTTCCAACACTTTATTATGGTAATTTTTAGACATTATAATAATTTTTTTTTATTGAATTTGATCTGGTTATGATCTGCTCGCTATCTGATTATGATCTGCTTTGTATCTGATTACGATCTGCTTTATATCTGATCACGAACTGCTTGCTATCTGGTCACGATCTGATTTATACCTGATCACGATCTGCTTGATGGCTTGTGTCTATATCCATTGATTTTGAGTACGCTATATCGTGCTTTCTACAATCTACATCCAATAAATTATTCCTTTATTTCCTTTATTCTTGCTATTCGTTTTGAAGTTTTGTATCAGGTCCACAAAACTGATAAACAGGTGGATGTAATTCAACATATAATTTGTTTATTAAGTTGTCTACAAATCTTCTTCCAATCTTACACTGATTAGGTGTTTTTCTTTTGACTGTAGTTTATAACCATTTTTTTCATTACTTTCATACCTCTTCGCATGAAACACTACACCAGCTATACTAGCAAGCTGTACTAGCTATACTAGCAAGCTATACAATCTGTACTAGCTATACTAGCAAGCTATACAATCTGTACTAGCTATACTAGCAAGCTGTACTAGCTATACTAGCAAGCTGTACAATCTGTACTAGCTATACTAGCAAGCTGTACTAGCTATACTAGCAAGCTGTACAATCTGTACTAGCTATACTAGCAAGCTGTACTAGCTATACTAGCAAGCTGTACAATCTGTACTAGCTATACTAGCAAGCTGTACTAGCTATACTAGCAAGCTATACAATCTGTACTAGCTATACTAGCAAGCTGTAGTAGCTATACTAGCAAGCTATACAATCTGTACTAGCTATACTAGCAAGCTGTAGTAGCTATACCAGCTATACCAGCTATACCAGCTATACCAGCTATACCAGCTATACCTGCTATACCTGCTATACCTGCTATACCTGCTATACCTGCTATACCAGCTATATCTGCTATACCAGCTATACCTGCTATACCTGCTATATCTGCTATACCAGCTATACCTGCTATACCTGCTATATCAGCTATACCAGCTATATCAGCTATTCCAGCTATACCTGCTATACCAGCTATACCAGCTATACCTGCTATACCTGCTATACCAGCTATATACCAGCTATATACCAGCTATATACCAGCTATATACCAGCTATATACCAGCTATATACCAGCTATATAGCAGGTATAGCAGGTATAGCAGGTATAGCTGGTATAGCTGGTATAGCAGGTATAGCTGATATAGCTGGTACAGCTGGTATAGCTGGTATAGTTGGTATAGCTGGTATAGCTGATATAGCTGATATAGCAGGTATAGCAGGTATAGCAGGTATAGCTGGTATAGCAGATATAGCTGGTATAGCAGGTATAGCAGGTATAGCAGGTATAGCAGGTATAGCTGGTATAGCTGGTATAGCTGGTATAGCTGGTATAGCTGGTATAGCTACTACAGCTTGCTAGTATAGCTAGTACAGATTGTATAGCTTGCTAGTATAGCTACTACAGCTTGCTAGTATAGCTAGTACAGATTGTATAGCTTACTAGTATAGCTAGTACAGCTTGCTAGTATAGCTAGTACAGATTGTACAGCTTGCTAGTATAGCTAGTACAGCTTGCTAGTATAGCTAGTACAGATTGTACAGCTTGCTAGTATAGCTAGTACAGCTTGCTAGTATAGCTAGTACAGATTGTACAGCTTGCTAGTATAGCTAGTACAGCTTGCTAGTATAGCTAGTACAGATTGTATAGCTTGCTAGTATAGCTAGTACAGATTGTATAGCTTGCTAGTATAGCTAGTACAGCTTGCTAGTATAGCTGGTGTAGTGTTTCATGCGAAGAGGTATGAAAGTAATGAAAAAAATGGTTATAAACTACAGTCAAAAGAAAAACACCTAATCAGTGTAAGATTGGAAGAAGATTTGTAGACAACTTAATAAACAAATTATATGTTGAATTACATCCACCTGTTTATCAGTTTTGTGGACCTGATACAAAACTTCAAAACGAATAGCAAGAATAAAGGAAATAAAGGAATAATTTATTGGATGTAGATTGTAGAAAGCACGATATAGCGTACTCAAAATCAATGGATATAGACACAAGCCATCAAGCAGATCGTGATCAGGTATAAATCAGATCGTGACCAGATAGCAAGCAGTTCGTGATCAGATATAAAGCAGATCGTAATCAGATACAAAGCAGATCATAATCAGATAGCGAGCAGATCATAACCAGATCAAATTCAATAAAAAAAAATTATTATAATGTCTAAAAATTACCATAATAAAGTGTTGGAAGATCTTGTAAAGACAAGGGCTGTTCTAAAGAAAAAGTTAAAAAATATTAAACTGAATCAAATAGATAGAGTTAATTTATTAGAAGATACCTTTCAACCAATAACAAAACCACTTAAAAAAATCATTGGAAAACTTAAAGATAAATACAAGGATATAGACAACACTATTAATGATGACGATGATCATGATGATGTAAATGATGATAATGAAAACATCCCAAAACTTGAATATAAGCATAAGGATGTAGACAACACTATAGATGATGACGAAGATTATTATGACGTAAATGGTGATAATGAAATCATTGGAAAACTCGAAGATAAGCATACGGATACAGACAACACTATTGATGATGATGATGATTATTATGATGTAAATGGTGATAATGAAATCATCGGAAAACTTGAAGATAAGCATAAAGATATAGACAACACTATTGATGATGGCGATGATTATGATGATGTAAACGGTGATAATAACGATTTTCAGTATGAAAATATTTCAACTGATGATAATGATGGTGAAAAAAACTATGACCATAATAGACCTGTATCAAGTACATGTATCAAGAACTTGGAAAGAAAACAATGTTTAAAGCTGACGAAAAGCTCTCCATTATTTGAAAATATACAAACACTTATTAATAATAAGCAATTGGATAAAATTTATGGTTTTAATCAAGATGTAGACGGTAGTTGGAGATATGGCAAGGAAAAATTAATATTTAATAGAGATAATACTATGCAGATAGGGAATATGAAATTGAAAATGACGCGTGGATTATTTGAACTAGTATTTCATAAAAAACCTCTCCATTATTCTAAAAATGATTTGAAAAAATATAAAGAGATTTTAATTAATACCAATGCACATAAACGTCGCTATGAACCTAATGAACAAGTGAAAGGAACACGAGCCTTCAAATATATACGAATAATTAAACGTTTATTCGAAACAACAACAAACATTTTAACAAAAGGCAGTGGTTTAATGCTAAAATTACAAAATAATCTGAGATCAAATTACATACATTGGGATGATCCTAATGAACTAGTTGACAGACTACGTTTACTTCTTTCATCGGAAGGTTCTGGTCACAACAATCATCAAAACGAAATAATCTCTATTATCGAAGAACTTAAAGAAGCTAACATAATTTATTAGAAGAGTGAAAGAAATGTCTTATATTAATAAATTTGGAGAAGGTTTTAATAAATATAACCATAAAAACAAAAATATCATAATCGAAAAACATATAACACAAATACATGATGATCTAGCTGATCAAATAAACAATTTAAACATTGAGGTAGAACATGTATACCTAAAACATGGTAATGTCAAAAAAAAAAAAAAAAAAAATTAAAAAAAATTAAAATAAAATAGACAAAACCAAAAAAGTAGATCGTTATCAGATATAAAGTAGATCGTGAGCAGATACAAAGCAGATCGTGATCAGATGTAAAGTAGATCGTGATCAGATACAAAGCAGATCAAAATCAATATCAAAAAATTAACATACTGAAATCATATAAATTGCTGTATATATAGGAGATCGTTTTGATTTCAGTTATTTTTGCGAAGAGGTATAAAAGTAACGAAAAAAAAATTTGTTATAATCTACAGTCAAAACAAAACCTCAGCCAGTGTAAGATGAGAAGAGGATTTGTAAACAACTTAATAAATAAAGTACCTGTTGAATTACATCTACCTGGTTATCAGTTTTGTGGACCTGGTACAAAACTTGAAAAACGTTTAGCAAGAGGAGATAAGGGTATAAATTTATTAGACGCAGCTTGTAGAGAGCACGATATTGCATATTCACAATCAAAAGATATAGACACAAGACATCAAGCAGATCAAATATTAGCTGAAAAAGCCTGGCAACGAGTTAAATCTAAAGATAGTGATATTAAAGAACGTGCTAACGCGTGGTTTGTGACAAACGCTATGAAAGCTAAAGTGAAATTTGGATTAGGTTTGAAGGAGCAGAGACATAAGAAAAGAAAAGGAAAAATGAATAAGTGTAATAAGAAATTATTCACAGCTACTGTGAGAACAACTTTAAAACAATTGAAAGAACAGAAACCCCTTGATATAAATGATGCTGTTAAAATAGCTCAAAAGGCTATTCATTCAAATTTTAAAGGGAAAAAGCGAGCAGAAATTATAATACCGAGAGTTATACCTGTACCGAAAATTGGAGGATTTCTTCCACTTATTCCCGTACTAACAGCATTGTCAGCGCTTGGTGGTTTGGCAAGTGGAGGATCCGCTATTGTCAAAGCAGTAAATGCTATCAAAAATGGAAAAGAACAATTGGCTGAAGCTAACCGTCATAATAGATATATGGAATCAATTGCAATGGGTAAAGGATTGTACCTCAAACCATATAAAACTGGATATGGTCTCTACTATAGTCCAGCTCCAAAAAACTATTAGATACCCTTCCCAATCGCCCATTAACAGATTTGGATTTGAATAAATATGGAAGACATCTCAAACATTTTAGGGGTGTTTTCATGCGTGATTCTTTACCTGAAAAACCATTCAAACAAGAATGCGGCATTGTTAATTTAGATGATTCAAATGGTATGGGAACACATTGGGTAGCATATTATAAAAACCACAACTATAAGGAATACTTTGATAGCTTTGGAAACTTACAACCACCACTTGAGATTGTCAACTACTTAAAATTTCCTATTGAATATAATTATGAACGAAACCAAAAATTTAATACATTTAATTGTGGGCACTTGTGTTTAAAATTTTTATTCAATAAATATAAATTAAAATGAAATAATTCAGAGTACATCGTCCCGCACTAACACAACCTACTATTAAATTTTTAAAGAAGGGGAACAAAAATGGTAACATCAGCTGAATTGGAAGAACTATTTATTAACAAAACATAGTAATCAGATTGATAAAGAGCATATAGATTTATTTATGAAACTTATAAATGAATTAAGAACTTGTAATTATGTAAATTATCCATTTTTATGTATTAATATGTCATACGTTTGTATTATTGTGAAAATACTTATTCACAATCTTTCAACATTTGTCGATGTCAAACATTCTATACACAATATTTGTTAACACTTAAGTTATTTAATCTGTATAAACGAATGTTTAACTATTATTATATTAAGTAGATATATGTATTGTATTGTACAAAATAACAAAATCTAAAAATAAAATATGTATACCTAAAAAAAAAAAAAAACTAATTTGTTTTAATTAATCCCTTTATTCTATAATTTCATTTATTTAAAACAGTAAAACTAAAAAATTCTAAATCCTTAAAACAAGTCTCTTTATACTCTGGGGTGTTGTAGATCAATCAGTAAATTCAATTATGTGAAAACAGATATTAATTATACTTATGCGTGAAAAAAAAACCCACAGGCACAACTATACATTTCTTTCTCATCAAATTAAAAACAACCGCACAACCAACCTACCCTTTCTTAATAGTTTATATTTCTATTTCTTCTACCTGTGATCATGAACAATACGTGCCAAGAATTTGTTATCATCTTAAAATTACAGATCCTTCAAATTAAATCACACAAAAAATAAAAACAACCGCACAACCAACCTACTCTTTCTTATCACATTTAAAATTAAAGATCCTTCTAATTAAATATACAAAAAAAAAAAATAAAAAAACACACAACAACTATACAGGTGTAGATCCCTTTTCTATTTTTTTAGCATTGAGTATGATAATACGTGGTAAGAATTTACTATTAAAAAACGATCATACACATTACATGTTACGCACACACTCATTCTGTCCGTCCAAATATTCGTACATACGAATATACATTTTCACATTACATGTTACAAACCTATCGACTAACCGACACTACCGACTGTAGCGTAGGCATGAGCCAAATTTTGTATGAAATAAGTGCCCCCGAAACGCCATAAACATACTACTAACTTGCATTCAAAAATGGCCCTTAGAGTTTTCGCTGAGAAGACGCCGCCGAAACAATTATCTCTTTTATATTTCGCTTTGTTGGAAATGTCTAACCAGATGTTTGTACCATGATCTCATGTCTAATAAGTCAATAGACCACCTATTAAACCAGGGCGACTACTATTGGGTTTAATATAAAATACACCGAATTATCCGACGGATTGATTTTCAAAACAGAATCGCATGCAAGAATTTATTTGTAAATAAAAGAAAAAAAGTTCCACTGCAGTTTACTGATGGCTGCGTAGGGAGAATTTTTCCTTAGGGAAGGATATCTTGTTTACAGACGAAAGCAAATATATAATATTTCTGCTTGATAATATTTGGAGAAACTCCGATCAGGAGATAACTCCGAGCCACCTGTTAAATACGGTCACGGGTTCGTAATGTTATGGGGAGCTTCCCCAGCTGCAGGTGTCGGAAAATTACATTCCATAAAATGCAGTATTTAAAATGTTTAGAAGAAAATCTAATATTTAATGCCAAAATAACCTGAACATTTGATTTGAAACAGGATAATGAACTTGAGCATATAGTTATAGCTCTTGTGAAGTTACTGTTGAACAATTGTCCTCCGAATTATTATAACTCAATACCATTCACAATATTTAATCACAATGGAAAACTAGTGTGAGAAAATGGAAATATAAATAAGAAAACAAACTATTTCGAATCAAGCTGACATGAAGAGATATAAGTAGAACAAATTAAGCTCTCAATATGCCGCATCTGTACTAAAGATCACCGATCGTTTTTTCGCTACTCATAAGCACTCATGAAATTTTGAATATAAATAAGTGAGTCAACAATATTGAAATTTAACTACTCTGATTCATTCGTACTCCCTACTACGTTGATTTATAAGTATGAGTATAATGAGTATGAGTACAACGTTGACATAGAACTCATACCATTCGAAATATGTTTGATTTATAAGCCTACTCATTCAGATTCATAACTTTTACTTATAAATGATTCGAGTGACTAAACCATTCATAAAAATTTACAGTCTTAGTTGTTGTTGCATTTACAAAAAAAAGGAAAAAGAAAAATACAAAGACAGCAAGCAAAGCAAACACACAACCTTCTATTGAGTATGGGTCAATTCGACCTCCGGGTACTGTACTTGTCTTTATTGACAAGTACACGTCCTCTAACCTAACATTGTTGTGTCCGTAAGCGAATCATTCTTATTTTGTGATTCTTGTAAATGTTGAGTCATGGAGAATCGAAATAAACAACATCAGACGTGTTGTTAAGTTTGAGTATGACGAGTATTTCAAACTTTGAATATGAGTAGAGGTTCCATGATATTAAAATAATAAATAAAATAGGTATGAATGCGTATAAGTATCAGAAATTATCTACTAATCTTTTTGAATATTTATTGCAGATCTCTGACCTGTACCAATCATACTAGAAATGTTATTCATTAAAAACCGTATACGAATAAATATTGGTATGTTTTCATTCTGCTTGTAATTTATTTAACGTGCAAAGTTATATGAGTTTTTTTATTTACATTTACCCTTAAAAATTTTTTTACCCTGCGCTGACCAACTTCTTCCTCTTTCCAGAGCTACCACTCCGACCTAACCTAACCTATTCCGTTTAAATAAATTAAGCTAACTGGCGGAGACTTAAACTTATGACTTTAAAACAGCTTACATTGTTCTTTGTACATTTCAATTTTGTACATTTAATGACAAGTGTACTAAATTCATTGTGATTCACTGTATATATTACATACATTATTACTTATGTATATACAATGTACCTTTACATATTTTTTAATTGGATTCAAACTGTAAATTTAGAGATAAACATATTTCATTAAATAAACATTTATACAGATACGATATATTATTTTTAAAAACAGCTGCGAATTAACACCATATTCGGATATATTGTAATGAAGAAATAAATAAAATAAAGCCAATTATATATTACATTTTATTTTATAAAATTTAATTAACAATATTTTTACTTGGTATTTATTTTATTTAATTTTATATTTACGTATATGCGAGTAACATCTTTTTTTTTTTTTTTTTTGATTAATATTCACTTATAATTTCTACTATTGATAAACTACTTTTCAAATCATACATATCTATATATATTTGCACATCACATACACTTATAAATGTTAAAATAGGTAGGAATGGGAAAAATTAATACAAAACTTATGGGTGGTGTGAGAAGCCAGGCCGTAATTTTGACTAAAGTATTGTTACGTTTTTACCTTTTTAAAAACGTTTAAATATGAGTTCGTTAATTGGAAACAAAGTAAAAACAAATATGTGTTTAATTTCAGTTAAACTCTCTTTATTATTTACACTACTTTTTTTGTGACACCGTATACAACTTAACGATACAACAATAATAATCTGCTTATTCACTTTACTAGTTTTTATCATACAACTATTCGCTTTACAACCACGACTTGTTTAGTTCACGCGCAACTTCACACAGGGCTGACTGAATTCTGACTGACTGCTGCCTGCTTTGTCCATCCCTTTTATAGTCCGACATAACCAGTCTAACGAACATTCTTGAAGTGGAATGTTCGTGATCTCGCCTTCTAGAGAGCTGTATTGCTAATACATTGTTGTTTGTGTACTTTGCTTATGTTGTCTTTCCCTTTTTGTCACATACATGTTGTTGTTGGTACCAGGCGCAACCAGGTTCGTCATACATATGTGTGTGTGCAGCTTTAGATAATCAACACGTTCATTGTATTCTTAGTGTTAGCGTGTATTTGTATCGTGTGGCTTTGTTTATCGTTTTTGTTGTTAAACGATATTAGGTCGATTCGATTTGCGTAACAGTATTGTAATTTTAAATAAAAAAGTAAAATCTTTAAACATGGTAATGAAATGTATTTAGATACTTAACATTGCCATGTGTGATGCCATCCTGTTGATATTGTTGTGAAGTTGAGGAATAACTGCGTCAAGTGGTGTTAAAGGAAGCCACATTATAACTTTCCCGGTGTTATTCAGCTGGAGTTATATTAGAAGGAATTGCAACTAAGTGATCATGAGAGATCGTTTTGAAATTATCTTTGCCTAACTTACATATTGTCGAATATTATTCGTAGCAATTTGTCCTGATTATGATGTAGACGATGTAGAGGGTTGGCAGTATCGCCAAGACTGGAGACTCACAAACTGTACTTAAACGAAGTCTGAAATATTGTTAAACAAATTTCCTGCTATAAAGTTAATTATAATAGATGTTTTCGAACCAATTCGAAGGATCTCTTTTGGCCTTCACTCACGCTTTAAGTCGGACTGTGCAGTAATCAATAGCCGCACACAACTCGTCAATTAAAAAATTGGCAATAGCCCGAATCCAGGCAGCCTTAACACAAGTTGTGTTATCTTTTGTATCAAATCATGTCCTCTAAAACTGTCCAAAATTTGTTGTTAAGCGGTTTTAAATCAGGCCTACCAGATGGCCACTTTTTAGGGGATATGAATGCTAGAAAATAATTTTGGAGAAAGATTTAGGTTTTCGGCTTTATGAGCTGGCCTTCCAAAACTGTTTCTTAGTAAACTTTGACCAATGTCTTCATCTCTTGTCCACCCCACCAAACCATAACTAAAATTGATGATAAACTGATGATCAGTTTGGACTCTAGAGAAAATATGAATTTAAATGCATCATTTATTTTTTTTTTTTTTTTTTTTTTTTTTTTTTTTTTTTGTAGACTTATAGCACTTTTTTAATAACACGCCTTTTTTACGACAGTTTTGACTTACAGCGTACGCACTGTGCATGACTGCCCACGGTGATATAATTTTAAATTCATACATATATATACATATACTTACTTATATATATATGTACATATATATACTCATGTATATTATATTTATATGTATGATTTAAATCATTTTTAGTAATTTTCAGTGGCGCCGCCTGTCGGAAATTGGTCATATCAACTTCAATTGGTCATACCAACTTCAACTTTGTTGAAGGTCATAACATGATCAAATGCATAGTTTACGATTCTATTAATTACATACAAACAAACATTCATTTTTATATATATAGAAGATATACTTACTATTATATATATATATGTATAAGTTAAGGCATGGCTCGGACGCCAGTTAAGAACTTGCTTTATCAAGTTCTCAAAAAAAAAAATTTATTTTTTTGTTTTATTCCGGTGCTATGACCGTTCTTTATTATTTCCAAAATCCAACTTACAAAACTTTTTTACGATACTTACAAAATCTAAAAATTTGTTTACATCTAAATTATTGGTTTGAATTCGAAATATTTTCTTATAAACTTATTTTTTATGACCACACAATTTCTCAGCGGAGTTTAATGCAATTTTACTGCACTTTAGTGTAATAACTTTTAAGTGGATGGTCTTTATTTTAATTTGTCGATCTTGCATTTTTAAGTTCGACGACTTATAAGTGTAATTAAAATTAGGTGAACATAAATCTAAGTACTTGCATTTTTATTGACCACAGTGTTAATTTATGTATAAGTATATGTATGGGGAATTTCGTGTCAAGTGACCCAATATTTAAAATCGATGTCTTCCGATTTAGAGAAAAGCAAAAATTTTCCAAAGGATATTAGATAGCTATTTCTTCAATCTTTCCAAAAATAATTTTTTTTGATGTTAGGAAAAGCCAGACATACTTGGAAAACCCATCAACCATCGCAAAGATATAATTATACTGTTTACTAGTTGAGTCCATAGGACCTAAATGGTCAACATGCAACGTGTGTAATGGTACATCACCCTTCGCAATACAATTTAATAAACCTTCTTTTTTCCCAAGTTTTTTATTGTGTATAATACACTTAATACAACTGCCGATCACCTGCGTTACTTTTCTTTCAAGATGAGGAATGTAAAACTGCTGCTGTATAGTATGCATAGTTTTTTGAACAGAAAAATGACCGCTTTCGTGTGAATTTTTTATAACTTCTTTTTCTAATATTTTTGGTACTACTAATAGATCATTCCCGTTGACACTCTTATACAGTAAATCACCTTTCATTTTATAGTCTTCATATTGATGTGACTTCAAGATTGTTGTTATTGCTTTAATCTGATCATCTGACTGCTGAAGTTTAAGTAATCTAGCTGTGAACTCGGACGAAATAATTAATACGTTGACTGGATATCTGCTTAAAGCATCGACATGTTTCATACGATTGCATGGTCTGTGCTCTACTGTATAATTAAAATCTTGTAAGTACATAATCCATTGTGCGACGTCTCTCGGAAGGTCAGCTTTGCTTGTAGTTTGTTTAAAGGCTGCACAATCTATTACAAGTTTGAATTCTTTACCCAAAATATAATGTCTGAATTTTTTAAACGATAAATACGCTGCTTTAACCTCAAGAATATAACTGTGTAAACGACTTTCATTCTGTGACGACTTCTTACTCCAAAAATATATAGGGTGTAGTTTGCCTTCGAATTTTTGAAATAACGTTGCACCGAAACCAAATTTTGATGCATCAGTATGAAGTTCTGTTTCAGCACCTCGACAAAAAATTCTAAGAATCGGTGTTTTTGAAAGGGCTTCTTTCAACTGCTGCATTGCATTTAACTCTTTTTCTTTAATTTAAAATTTGACATCTTTTTTAAGTAGATTTGTTAATGGACTTGCTATTTGTGCGTAGTTGTGGACAAATTTCCAAAAATAACCGGTCAAACCCAAGAATGCCTGCACATCTTTAATATTTTTTGGTACTTGAAAATTTTTAACCGCCTTAGTTTTTGCCTCACTCGGTGAAAGTGAACCATTTTCAACTATATGACCCAAAAAATCAATTCTAGTCTTCATAAAATGACACTTTGACCATTTAAAATTTAAATTATATTGTTCTGCTGTTTCTAAAACCTCTTTCAGCTTCTTTATGCATTCTTCAGCCGTAGAGCCGTATATTACGATGTCATCAACGTACATCTCCATCACATCAGCATTAATAAGATCTTGAAATATGAAATTAACATACCTTATAAAGTTTGCTGGCGAATTGCAGAATCCAAAAGGTGCTCGATTAAATTCAAAGAGACCTTGTTTGGTTACAAAAGCCGTATATTTCTTGCTTTCTTCTTCTACTGGCACATGGAAGAAGCCATTTTCCAAGTCCACAAAATACTTTGCACCTTGCAGTTTCATTAACACATCATCAATTATAGGAACAGGAAAACAGTCTTTTAGAACCATTTTATTTAAAATCTACTAAAATCTACACAGACACGATAATTCCCGCATTTCTTTTTAACAACGACAACTCGACTTGCAAATTCCGAAAACGATTTTCTTACTATCTCATTTTTGAGCCATTCTGTTACCTGTGAATTCACAACACTTTCTTCTCGTAACAATAATCTAGTTGGAGTATGTCGAAACGGTTTAACTATGTCATTAGGAATAATTCTCATTACTACCGGTGATTTTTTACCATTGTCTGTCGGTTTATAATTAAAAACACAATTTTTTATTTCTTTTTCGTATTTATGGTTAACGTCGATTTCGAATGCATTAATATTATAGACATTAAACTCATTTGTGTTTTTTCCATCATCATATTCGAATTGAAAATAATCTTTATTTATTGTCGTTTTAAATTTTTGAATAAAGTCATAGCCGATTAACACGTCACATTTCATTGCCCGATTTGGTACTATTAAAAAATTTTGTTCAGTTTCAACATTATCTACCTTCACATTACATTGAATAAAACCGTATGTTTTTGTCCGCATATTACACAGTCCTGCTAGCACTGAGTTACAATTTTTCATTTCACAATTATTAAATTTATTTGTATACAGATCATACTTCATAATTGAAACGTCTGATCCAGTGTCCATAAAACAGTTTAAAATTTGTCCATTTATATTAAATTTTTTATATCTCTCGTGATTTACTATTTGGTAACAACATTATTTTCTCTGCAGTTCTTTGCGACATGTCCGAACCTGTTGCATTTAAAACATTTTGTATCAACTTTACATTCACTACGTTTATGATCTCTAGATCCACAATTATAACAGTGCACTTTGTTCACATTTGTTTTGTTGTCATATGAATTAAATTCTTTTTTATTATAAAAATAATTATCCGTATTTACACGTTCGTAGATTTCATAATTTTCGCGCAGTTCTTTAAAATTTCTTGCCGCATATAAATTTTGTTTAAAAACGTTTTTAGCCGGTAAACCGTCAACTATATAACGAATTATAGCGCATTCTTCGATATTACCGAGAGATGCAATTTTTCGCATAGTTAACATGTACTCATGAAATGATTCATTTTTATCCTTTTTTCTCATAGACAACATTTTGTGTATTTCACCACTATCATATTCGCGCTTAAACTCTGTAATGAGAGCTTCTTTTAATTGTTCGTAATCACTAATATTTACCGTCTGTAAAAACATTTTTGCCAAACCGTACGCATTCGCATTGTCTTCGAAAATTTTAAACCACTGTTCTACCGGTATGTTTGCACCATCAAACTCACTCATTATTTTTGCAAAAGCGTCTAATGTAATATTGTTATTGTTTTCACTGTTAATCCTTGTTTGTACTGTAAGTAATTTAACTAATTCTGCTACGTCAATATTTGTTGCCATCTTAGGTTCTTGTATATTATTATCAATTTCACTGATTACAGCTTCTTCAACATTTAATTCTCTTTCACTCAATTCACTTTCGCTTTTTAACTTCTTTTCTGTCTCTTTAACTTTTGATCGAAGAGTATATGATTGAGCCTTTATGTTTTTCTCTTCGCTTGTAGGCATTAAAACGGTTTTTCTTTTGATGTCTTTCTCTTTGACTTGGCACTGACCTTGATTTGCCAATTTTCTTTTGTTCTTATTTTCGTATGTGTATGCTGTAACTTTTAAGCTGTTGTGTTGCTAGTCCGAATGTTCTGGTTCTTTTTTTTTAGTTCACCGTTACTTTAAACCGGTTTTTCTTTTTGTTCGACAGAACTTATTAGCACAAACACAACACTTTTTGTCACCACTTTTAAAACTTTATTTATTATTTATTTGTTTACAGGAAGAACCAAACTGAATCAACAAATTAGTGAATGAAAAGGAATAATAAACAAACCTATAGAAAAAGTTTAACCAGCAACAAAACAAAAAAAAGGAAAAAACCGTCTTGGACTTGCCTTTATTTTGACAAGTTATATGAATATATTATTTCTGTCATTGGACCCATATTTAATTACAATTATAATAAAGTGCAAATGTGTTTGAGCGTTTCGTTTTCAGTTTTATTTCATTATCTTTTTTTTAGCTATGTGCACAAGCAAAACCATTCATAAGAAATTTTTGCCATTCCACAGTGACAATTGTTGTACTTAATTTTATCAATTTTTCTGTTATTTATAATGGAAAACATTTTCAGTTTTTTAATTAAAATAAATAAGAAAAAAATACGAATGTTCTTCGAAGCAAGCGAGTTTCCAAAAACTGTTGTGTCCTAGCAAAGTAACTAAAAGATAGGCAAAGAAAGAAGATGATTTTTGCGAATTTTATTACAAAAGAAACTTTTATTAAAATACATACATATGTACATTCATATATGCATGCATAAATCCCTTAATAGCATTCACGCGTGCGGAAAGAAAACGAAAAAGTTCTCTTTCATCATGGGACTCTGCACAATCAACAGATGCCAAAAAATGTCGGTAAATAAAAAAAGAAATACCAGAAATTGTTCTTTCTTTTATTTTTCAATATTTAAGAAGGTACTGAATTTTATTTGAGGGTCGTAGATCTCAGATCGCATTAATGTGAAAAATAATTTGGACACCAATGTTCCACATAGAAATTTAAATAAGTGCACATATTTCCATTGCTAATAACCTTTAATAACTGCTCTAAGAAATGTTTCGAAACTAACAATACGAATGTATTAGACCAGCATTTATATACATCCTCAAATAATTGGTCATTAGAACCCTTCAGCCCGAATTCCGACTAGTTTCTCTTATGTTGTGTATGTAAATTTTATACGTGATATGGTGGAACATACAGTTCAGTGCCTACTCCGAACGACAGATTTTTGAGAAACTTTTCATGGCAATTTTATATACTCTCAGAGTTTTTACTGAGAGAAAGTCGTTTAAGAAATATTTTTTCGTATTTCATTATGTTGGAGAATTCTAACCTGGTGTTAGAACCATGGCCTCACGTTTAATAAGCCAACACACTACTAGACTGCGGCGACAAATTTGACTTTATGGGTTTGCTAATATCCCTAGTCTTCGAATTTTGTGTGAAAAGCTGTTGAAGGCAGTTCAAGAGCTAGTAATGCATTTTCCAATCTGAACTGTTTGATGCGGCATAACTGAACCGTACTTCAAGAACGATGAATATCGCAAAGCTATAGTCTATAAAACAAGATACAGTGTGATGATAATTGACTATTTTCTACCTAAACTGCAAGAATTGGAGTTAGTTGACTTATTGTTTCAATAAGACGATGCGTTACAGAACACAAGTTTTTTGAGTAATTCATCTTATTTTCTTGAGCAGTCCCTTGGACGCCAAGAAAAAATTATTTGACTCACTAGCCTAATTTTGCGTGCATACAAGAAGTCTCACCTGTACAGAGACAAGCCAACTACAATTCTGACCTTAGTACTGGAGATAGTATACCAAATCTGAAGACTCGGGTGGATCAGATACTAGATATACACAGGAAGGTAGATGTAGGTGAGTGTCCTTCAAAGATGGACACACTTAGGCCGCATAGGGCCCATTGTGTTATCATAGTTTTTCCCTATCCCCGATTTGAATTGACAATGTCAGTTCCTCTAGATCATCCATATAGTAAGCACCTAAGTACTTCTTTCTCCTCTGACAAAGAGCCAGCAAGTGAAGAACACTTGTTCCTCTTTCTCATCCCTGCAGTTTCTGCAGAAATTATTAGCAAGGTGTCTAAGACCAATGTGCCTCGCATTCGTACTTATAATGCAATGCCACTAATGATCTGGACAACCACACTGAGCGCGAGTTTAAGCATACCCTTTGTGCGCCCTTCATCCAGCAGTGGCCAGATTTTATGCGGCGTTATACCCGTGTCCGAAGCCACCCATCTGTTGTTGATGGAATTGACGATCGCATTCTCTATTATGAGCCTACAGATTCTCATAGGGAAGCCCACAGTCGAGAATTTATTGTAGAGTTCGATGGTCGTGTCCCGCCTGGCCAGTTCATACCGGAAATAGAATAGTGGTGATGATCCGCTTGAAGACGTTTTCGTCTCCAATAATTTTCACCGCAGCCTATATTGCCACCACCTCCGCCTGAAAGAGTGAGAAAGTCTTATAAACTCAGCTATTCCAACGGATTCCGAAAAATTCTACAGCCAACAGCTCCGTTCAGTTTCGAACCGTCGGTGTAGAATGGCACGGAGTCTTTTACTAGGTGGGTCACACCAGACATCGTTGTCCGGGATTGATGTCTTGAATCTCCTCTTGAAGTCGTACCGCGGGGTCATGTAGTCACTGCTCTCGACAGCTCCAACTTCCCTCATGATATTTGCGTGGCCAGTATCAGAATCATGCGACTTTCCAGAGACGCTTACTTATTTTGGCCGCCACTCCCCTACAGATGAGGTTAAGCGGAAATAGGCCCAAAATTATCTCCAGTGCCAACGTAATTGTAATGCGCAGAGCACCTCTAATAATAATACCCTGTTACCAGCATACAGGGCAATTTTTAATTCTGGTAACACATAGCATTCTGTTTATCACAATAAATAAATGTTTGATTGATTTTTGAAAAATTTTATAAGATCTCTTCAATTTACAAAATCCAATCCGGAAAAAGATCACGTGTTACATACGAAATCTTGAGCATTTCACAATCTTAACGTCTTTTTACCATAATTCTATATACAAGATGTGTCAAGACTTAATGGATGCATTAACCATAAAGTTTGTTCTCTTATCGTTCATATGTTTAGAACATAAGTGTACATTAGCACATTATCAAACCCAATTCGTGACAATTTTGACTTTTTTAAGTTACTTCTGAGTTTCATAATATACTACAAAAATTATCAAAATTGAAATGAGCTCACGTAAAAATAACACAACAACACAACAACAATGTGCACAACAGTTAACCAAAGAAAAAAACGAAAACGAACTTTGACATTTTTGTTGCTTTAAAAGCCCTTAAATCCGTGCGGATCAAAGTTGTGTCTCCTAATAAAAGCAATAAGCAACAACGGCTGCAGAGCAAATGCTTTTGTATCCACTATTCAAATTGCATTGCAACACCATTTCAAAAGTCATGCATGTCAGTATCGTATTTTTTAAATCTCTCACACAGAGAATGGCTGCATCAGCAACAAAATTTACCAAAAACCAACAGCATACACGGAACTGTTGAAGTGCTTTGATATACCATACGTATGTAAGATTGAGCAAAAAAAAAACACATTGCAGCTTGTGTATTATGAAAATTTGTTCTTTGTGTCACTAGATGGCATAAATATTTCAACCGCTAATGCCCAATTGTTATGGAGTTCACTTTTTGTTTTTGTTTTGATAATAGTTTGATGAAAAAAAAAACTGCCTATTGATTATTTTTTTCCTTTGGAGCGTAGAATTAATATTAAGTAGTAAATTCACTGCCAAGGAAAAGGAAAACTCATGTCTTCCTTTTTTTTACTCCAAATAACATTGTTGTGCCTTTGGTTATTCCAGCTAATAAGAAAAATTCCTTAAAGTAATTTGGTATACCCTTGATCATCAAGCATAAATTATTTAATGTTCTGATACTTTTTGATTGGTTTTCTTTTTGTATGTCATTTGACCTTATAAAGGAGATAATATTTTGCGCTGAAGAACTCTTTCCAATCAATGAATTATTAAAAAAATTCGTGTTCTGTGGGAAATGGGTTTCTATTGGAAAATTATCTTCAGCGGCGACACACATTTTTGGTTCAATGGAAAAACTTGCAAACTCCGGAACCTAGTGCGGTATGTACGACGGCAACATCATTAGACCGCATTTCTTGAACAACATTGGAAATTGTCGGCCAACTTTTTTGCACTAAAATCGAAGAGTTGGATATGTAGCTTCAAAATGATGTACACTCGGCATTTGATTTTATGTCAATGTTTTTCAGCAGATGCTGGTAGTGTGTCTAGTAGGTAGTGTGTTGGCTTATTAGACATAAGGACACGGTTCAAACCCCAGGTCAGACATCAAAATCAAATTTGAAAACATATTTCTTCGGCTACTTTCTCTCAGCAGATTTCTGGCAAAAGTTCTGAGAGTAAAAAAATTGCCATGAAAAGTTTCTCAATTTTGTAGTTTCTCAGTTTTGTAGTTCGGAGTCGACTTTAAACTGTAGGTCCCATCACTCATGTATAAAATTAACGCATACAACATAAATGGTGTGAGAAGCTATGTCGTAATCCTGACTGAAGAGTTGTAATGACCAATTATGTGTGTATGTATCTTTTTCAGCAGTATATTGCTCCAAACTTTCATGCATTTTAATGTCAATAGAATATTTTTAATGGGAATACAGCAGCCGAAATGCTGGAAAATGAATTCACCTGCTTAGAGAATATGGTAAATCTAGAAGCGATAGAGCCAAATTAAGTCCTATAACATAATAAAGTAGTTGTAGTGCAAGCTTACGATGTAAAGAGTAGCGTATCGAGAAAAAATTCGAACAGAATAGTGAAGCACTCTTATAATGTTGCCAAACAATCTTTTCTAAAGCTTACAAAATAACGCAACAGAATGCATATCAAAATGTATAGTAAATCCATATCCAACTACATAATTCTCTTCAGCAACATTTTATGTTTTACGTTTTTAATGTTGAAAGTGTTGAAAAGCAAAGTCGAGCAACAAATTTCAAAAATTATAAATTTGTACTTCAGTTTCTATCAAAGCGACTATTACCCTTACTTATTCTGTTGACACCAATATGAATAGCTGTTTTTAACTTTTGACAGTTTTCGGCGCTACTCGTTACGTTACTCATTAGCGACTATCACAACTTAATGCTGTGTTCAAAAACACACGAACAGTGTCCCTGACATGCACAAAGAAATAAAACCCGAAAAAAGAAGTAAAAATCAGAAGCAAGGCAGATCCCTTTTTTGTATTATCTGAGGAGTTGAAAAATAGTTTCAGTGTACAATGTACTTGGCACCCTATAAAACCGTACTCCAAGAAACTGGATTCAAAGGCCGTAGGGCTAAAGAGGTTTCAGTTTTGAGTAATCGAAACTTTACAAACAGGTTATGTTTTAAAAAATTTTAGTAGCCTCAAATCAAAATGATTTGAGAAAAGCCTGTGCCACTATTTATTTTCCCCTTCCTTGAGCATTTTTCTTCAAACGTCCGCTTTTAGAGCATCTTTCGGTGGTAAGGAGATTAAGGTCTTAAATCTCCTCTGCACCACTGATTGACTTTTCAGCTACTTGCTCCGTATCCATCAGAACCAGTATTTCGTATTTTGTCTTTTGCTGCTCATCCGCATTCGCAAGTCTTTCAGGGGTTTGATCTAACCAACCAAAATTCGTAGGTAATCCGTAACGTCTACGCATTTCCTTAATTATTTGCAATCTAATCATACATTAAAAAATTAAGTCAAAAGATGTCCTTTCCGCATACATTACATTCGGTGTTATTTGCTGCACCTATACTACTCAACTGCATGCATATAGTCAAGTGCCCTGTAAGGATTTAAGTAACTGTGATAATTTTTAAGATTTCCGTGTTTATAAAAAATTCGGTTTATTCATGAAGTTTGTCTTCCTCTATTTCAACCATTTTTGATCATTTTGAACATTTATTTTTATTTATTTTATTATTATATATTATATTATATATAACTTTTCATTTTTTTCATTTAGTTGTGTTCACTCATACATTTGTAAATATGTATGCATGTATTGTATATTCATATATATATACTTAGTTAGAAAAAAAGAAAAAAAATCGTTCATTTTGGTTTTTGAATTGCAAAATTAAGTGGCTTCACCCCCTCCTGTGCAATCCTCGCCAACTGGAAATGATAAAAGGATAACATCACAGGAAGGGTGCCACCTTCTTGGAAAAAGAAGTAGGAATCAACAATTAGCAAGATTCTCCACTCGGTGGGCGTTGTTTCTAGGCAACGATAGATGACAGCCCCATTATGTTAGGACTTTCTATAGCAGACCAAAAATAGATTAAAATAACGGAAATAAGACAGAAATTATTTGTGGAAGCCATATGCTCCCAAGAGGAATACTGAAAAAGAAGTAAAAAATTGTAAATAAAACAACTTCTCATGCTATCGACTGACTAACTGTAAAACAACGAAGCAAGATACAATTCGCAAATAGTTAAAAAAAACTTTAAAATCAAATTTGTTCAATTTTCTAGAATTACATGTTTCGCTTTTCCTTTTTTTAAGTAAAGATTTTTTGGATTCTTTTAATAAAATTTTTTGGTGTTCAAGTTTTAGTTCAACTTAAAATTAAAACAAGGAAAATGTATTGGTTATTGGACCCAAGGTCAAGCTTAAGCTTAGAAAACAAGATTCTGCTATATAAAGCTATACTGAAACCTGTTTGGACTTATGGTATCCAACTCTGGGGAACTACAAGTAATTCAAATTTGGAGATATTACAGAGATATCAGTCTAAAACCCTCAGACTACTAACAAATGCGCCATGGTTTATCACCAACAAAAATATACACAAAGATCTTAGAATTTTATTGGTCAAAGATGAGATTCATAACTTTAGCGAAAGGTACCTGAATAGACTAAGTAATCATTCAAATGTGTTAGCAATAAATCTGTTAGATGATAGTAATGAAATCAAAAGACTCAAAAGGCTACATGTACTTGATCTACCCTTCAGAAAATAAAAAAAAAATTATTTAATTTCTAAGATTATTCGATTTTATAATACCATATATCATATTTTATTAAAATTAAAAAAGTAAAATCTCTTTGTATTTACTCTTTTATATTGAGTTAATAATAGGAGCTCAATATATGTTATATTTAAGTTATGAAATTTGCTCATTATTTTAAATATGTAAAATAGATTGCAAATAAAATTGAACTAAAAAAAAAAAAAGTTTTAGATTCATAACTTTAGCGAAAGGTACCTGAATAGACTAAGTAATCATTCAAATGTGTTAGCAATAAATCTGTTAGATGATAGTAATGAAATCAAAAGACTCAAAAGGCTACATGTACTTGATCTACCCTTCAGAAAATAAAAAAAAAAATATTTAATTTCTAAGATTATTCGATTTTATAATACTATATATCATATTTTACTAAAATTAAAAAAGTAAAATCTCTTTGTATTTACTCTTTTATTTTGAGTTAATAATAGGAGCTCAATATATGTTATATTTAAGTTATGAAATTTGCTCATTATTTTAAATATGTAAAATAGATTGCAAATAAAATTGAACTAAAAAAAAAAAAAAGTTTTAGTTCAAAGAAAACATTTTCAAATTTTTTGTGAGACTTTTTCTTGCAATTTGTGAAACAAAAATAATAAAATGAAATAAATTTCAATTAAAGTTAAAACAACATAGACGCTCTATCTGAAAAAATTTATTTTTTAAGAAAAATTGCTGGAAAAGTTGCCTTTCGTCATCGGACAATACTTTCAACTATAAAAATAGAAATGTAAAGCAGTTTAAATATCCTGTAGGTCGCCTAAGATCTCTCTGTATGATGGCAAACGACTACTGGGGCAATTGTTACGAAATATAAAGCCAGAACTCCAAAAACAGCAGCAAATGTTGTGACAAGAATGAGAGTGAATCGGTTTAGTTTCAGCAGCTGACCAGAAATGAGAAGCAAGCAAAACTGGATAAATACTGTTAAATAACGTTTAAGTTGTCTTTTATATTTAAAAGGAAATAATTCTATTTAAAAGTTTTTTTCTAAATAGAGTAAATAGCTTTTATGTTAAAATTTCATATATGGATTGTTTTTTATTTTAATAATAACACTACGCGACAAAGTAAAAAAAAAAAATAAATACACACAGCTAATGACATAGTGAATTGAAGTCTCCGTAGTCTAGTAGGTAGTGTGTTGGCTTATTAGACGGAAAGCCAGGGTTCGAGCCCCATGCCAGACATCAAAACAAAATATAAAAAGTATTTCTTCGGCGGCTTCCTCTCAGCAGATTTCTGGCCAAAAGCTCCGAGAGTAAATAAAATTGCCATGAAAAGTTTCTCAAACCTGTTTTTCGGAGTCGACATTATACTGTAGATCCCACCACACATGTATAAAATTAACACACACAACATAAGTGGTGTGAGAAAGTAGGTCGTAGTCCTGACTGGAGGGTTGTAGTGACCAATTATGAATGTATGATAACATTCTGAAAGTGCATTATCTTGTAAAGAGATTGACACTTCGTTTGATCAAATTGGACTGTAGCATGATTTTACAGTTGTCAATACTGGCACAACATTTCATATGCATAAACAAAAGAATATCCAATTGCATATGAGCAGCGACCACTTGAATCAATGTTATTGACCGTCGCGCACATGCGACGATCATTTGACACTTTGTTGTCAGGCCGCTGACTGCATTGGTTTGCATATAATATGTAGTATGTGTGTTGTTGTTGTATGGCATTGCTGGTGATCGTGTGTGGCTCTCTTTACACTTCACCGTGGGAATTATTGTGGATAACAGGCGCGTGTCATATAACATCCACTTGTCCCATAATTATTACACACACAAACCAATATAATATAGTTAAACATATAATATATACACAAACATATGTTATAGTATTAAGTCAATACAAAATTGTATTAGAATTAAGGGTTTGATTTGGAATTGTCAAATCAGCCAAAATTTAGTATAAAAGAAGGGACATTTTCCCTCAAGAATTAAATCAATAAAATTTAACCAAATAGTGCGGTTCAGCTGCACTTAGTTAAAACTATTGATCTTTTTATTTGATAGTGCTCCTTGAGTGCACAAAATAAAATTAAATAAATAAATACGTTACATGGCGATCCTGCCACTATTCTAGAAGTGCTCCAGTTATTAGCACCTAGAATATAACAGTGATCCTGCCAGTCCTGGAGTGCTAATTTATCAAGCACCAAAAAGCAGGTCAATCCTGCCTGGGCCTTGGTGTGCTAAAATTTAAAGCACCCAAGGACCCGAAAAAAATATATAACAACAATTAGTGTGCTCAAAGCACCCAAAATAAATTTTGTTTATCCTGACGGACAGCCAAGGATCCGTTGAAGGAAGAACCGCCTGGCTAAGAGGCATCAGGGACCTTGTACTTGTGAAGCACACGATGACCGCCTGGCAAAGAGGCATAAAGATGACCAAGGACCTCAAGAATCAAGGACCAAAGAACAAAAACATGAAGAAGACAACCCGTATGTGGTTTAAGGTCGAACAGAATCTCTACCGCCGCTGCAGAATAAATACACAAAAAAAAATTTTTAAAACCAACGTGCTCCTCAAGGGTTGCACTGGCAGGGCCTATAAGCGTTAACCGCTCGAGGCAAAAATAATATCAAAAAAAAAAAAAAATTTAAGTCGAAACTTGCTACGAAAATTTTTTTTTAACTACAATATTTATGATTTCCAAGTGAAACAATATAATATTACAATTAGAAATCAAATACATGGACTTTTAATATAAGATTTGTCAATAATACTTACATATATTTAGATTTTTATCCATAACTTAGTTTACATTAAATTATTAATAAGGAAAAATTTGTAATAATACATAGGAAGAAAACATTAGGGATATACTGGACTTTAATAGACAATAATTTTAGATTTATATTAAGATAATCAAGCATTAATTATTAGTAAATTGATTTAGGGCATTAATGAGGTAAAAGTTAGAGCGTATGATCACAGTAAAAAATTGTGTCTACTCGCAACAAAATGGTTTATACTATCAGGAATAAGTCCGATTTCAATCAGCAATTGGAAAATGCTGGTGATAGGTTGGTATTGGTCAAATTCTGTACCACTTGGTGTGGCCCCTGCAAAGTAATGGCCCACAGGTTGGAGGAACTCTCCAGGGACTATGCTGACAGAATTGTCTTTATCAGGTTCAATATTGATGACTGCGAGGATGTTGCCATAGAATACAACATCTCCAGCATGTCCACTTTCATATTCATAAAGATCAAACATAGGATTGAAGAATTTGATGGAGCCAATACCAAAAATTGACTAAAAGATTGGCTTAATTTTTTGTATGTATGTTCTATTAATCTAAAATTACATACATTAAACGTGAACGTCAACAAGCCAAACTTTTTTTATATATAAATCTAGCCTCTATGCTTTAAAGTAAAAATTGTTTTCATTACTTTAATATGCAATTGAAATATGAACCATGTTTAAAAAAATAAAAAAACAGCCAATAAATTCGTAAATAGTTGCACTAAAGCAACAGGGCAACAAAACGCTATATTATACTTTAGGAAGGACAATTATATCGCGGATGCGTTATCGCGAATTACTATAGAAGATTTTAAGGAAATGAATAGAAAGGTATCACGTGTGTTGAGAGTCGCGACAAGGTCGGTGACTAAGCAAAAAGACAGTAGTAGGATAAATAATCAGCATAGAGCAAATAAAACAGATGTATTAAATGAGCCCAAAATATATGTACCAATTGAGAATAGTTACGTCAGAAAGTATTACAAATTAAAGATTTATCCCAATAAATGCTATATAAAGAAGGGAAAATCAATATTAGCTAGCATAAATATAAATGATATATTTACTAAAGAGGAACTTGACTTAGGACAATTTTTCTCTAGGCTCGAGAAAGCGGCCAGTAAATTAAATATCAATAAACTACAAGTAGCACCTAGTGAGAAAATTTTCGAATTTGTCTCAAAATATGAATTTAGAAATATGGGCAATAAGGTACTAAATAGAATAAAAATAGCGCTTTTAAATAAAATAAAGATACTTGATATAAAGAATTCTAAGGAAATTCTAGAAGTCATGCTGAAATATCATGATGACCCTATCGAAGAAGGTCATTGCGGCATATATAGAATTGCAGAAAAAATAAAAAGATACTACTACTGGAAAAATATGACAAAGGACATAGCTAAATATGTAAAAGCATGTCACAAATGTCAAATAACGAAAACTACCAAACACGTTAAAGGTCCGATGATAATAACAGAAACGCCTAACAAACCGTTTGATACAGTGTATGTAGACACAATTGGACCATTCCCAAGATCAATACATGGAAATGAGTACGCAATCACATTAATATGCGACTTAACTAAATACCTGGTAACAATACCTATACCAAATAAATCGGCTAAGACGATCGCAAAAGCGATATTCGAAAATTTTGTACTTACCTATGGCCCAATGAAGACGTTCATTTCGGACATGGGTACAGAATATAAGAATTCTATATTAAACGAATTGTGCACTTTGTTGAAAATAGAGAAACTAACATCAACAGCACATCATCACCAGACCTTAGGTACAATAGAAAGAAGTCATAGAACTTTTAATGAATACGTACGTTCTTACATATCTGTAGAAAAAGATGACTGGGATGAATGGATTAGGTATTTCACATATTGTTTTAATACAACACCATCAACTGTACATAATTATTGTCCTTTTGAATTGGTTTTTAGCAAAGTACCAAACAGTTTCAAAGATTTCAATGAGGTAGACACAGTTACTCCACTATACAATGTAGACGATTATGCCAAAGAGGCAAAATTTAGATTAGAACTTGCACTTAAGAGAGCAAAACATTTATTAGAAATAAATAAAATCAAACAGAAGAATAACTATGATAAGGATATATTAGATTATAATTTTAACATAGGAGATTTAGTTTTACTTAGGAATAATACAGGACATAAACTAGAGGAATCATATAAAGGTCCATACAAAATTAAAAATATAGATTTAAGAAATAATGTAACTATAGTTGATAAGAAAAATAATAAAGAGCAAGTAGTTCATAAAAATAGACTTAAGCTATATAACAAATAAGTTTTAATCATAACACTAAACTGATCAGAAAAGTGAAATAATAATCTTTAAGATAAGATTTTTTTAACTACATAAGTAAACTTATCACTAAATAAATATTAAAATTAAATAAGAAATAATATTAAGATTGGATTACGTTAAATTAAGATTAATATGTAAAACATTCTTAGTCATTTAAATAAATACTTTACATTTTAAGTTCACTAATAAAATATAATTTGAAATAGACGTAAAATCATTGTACTGTGTTGTGTAAAAGAATGTCCATAGAACAAAAGTTATATGAACATTCTTGTAAAGGGTGGAGGTGTAGCATGATTTTACAGTTGTCAATACTGGCACAACATTTCATATGCATAAACAAAAGAATATCCAATTGCATATGAGCAGCGACCACTTGACTCAATGTTATTGACCGTCGCGCACATGCGACGATCATTTGACACTTTGTTGTCAGGCCGCTGACTGCATTGGTTTGCATATAATATGTAGTATGTGTGTTGTTGTTGTATGGCATTGCTGGTGATCGTGTGTGGCTCTCTTTACACTTCACCGTGGGAATTATTGTGGATAACAGGCGCGTGTCATATAACATCCACTTGTCCCATAATTATTACACACACAAACCAATATAATATAGTTAAACATATAATATATACACAAACATATGTTATAGTATTAAGTCAATACAAAATTGTATTAGAATTAAGGGTTTGATTTGGAATTGTCAAATCAGCCAAAATTTAGTATAAAAGAAGGGACATTTTCCCTCAAGAATTAAATCAATAAAATTTAACCAAATAGTGCGGTTCAGCTGCACTTAGTTAAAACTATTGATCTTTTTATTTGATAGTGCTCCTTGAGTGCACAAAATAAAATTAAATAAATAAATACGTTACAGGACAAAGCTTACAGTAGTTATTATTTAAAGTGTCTAAAGGTCGAGTTATATTTTTTATACACTCAGCCATTTTCGTTGAAAATCTTTATAATTGTCTGACTTCAGAATGTTATCACTTATTTTATATTTGTTAATTAAATTTTGCAATTAAGAATAGTTAAACTTTAAAAAATGAGAAAAAAATAATATTTTCCAAGTTTACCCGATCAAAACTCATAACATATATATAAGTTTGAACAAAATGTTTATATGTACCATTTTAAAGGCTCATTTGTCCCTTTTTCAAAAAACTAAGAATTTTGAAAATAGTTTAAAAATATTGGGGTAAACAATAATTTTGTGTGAAAATATTAAAAATACCATTTTTCTGAAATAAAACAAGTTTGGAGAGTTCGAGAAATTTAAAAAAATATTTTTGAGTTCTACTCAACAAAACTCTTTACACTATAAAAAAGGTAAAAAAAATAACTCGGCATGAAAATAATTTCAAAACTTGTGTTGTAGGACTTTGAACGAAAACACAGTGAATTGACTAATGATATGACCAACTGCGATTGATTAGTTAATATTTATATATCTTCAGCTTGAACATAAACACAAAAGAATAGTTAGCTTTGCTTTATTTGCTAAGAAATTAAACCCTTCCCACAAATTTTATTGTCTTCAACTAAACATAATTTCAATATAAAAAATTTAAAAAAACATTCGAATGATAATGTGTAGCTTAAATTCTTATTCTATGACTAGATTCTTTAAATGTGATCAATATTGTTGTAATAAAAATATGCCTATATATTGGTGCCTTCGACTAACTTAAACCAATTTTACGAAATTCCACCAAAGTTTGGGCGAGTAATGGTGCTGAGAAAGTTGACCTATTTGTGGACCACATAATAATTTGTGTTCAAACCGAATTTATGTGATTATAAAGCCAATTTGCCATCATTTGTTGATGTAGTCATGTTACCCCTAATCTTCGAATATAAATCTAGAATAATATTAACGGTCTTCGTCCAAAAAAGCTTCTGGAATTGATACAATCGTTAACAAGATGTTTATTGAACTGCCATGTATTGCTATCAGCGTGCTTCTTCTCATTTTAAATGCATATCAATATTAATCTGAAGATAAGGAAGGTTAATATGAGACCTAAACCTGGTAACCTAAACCTATAGTGTTATGAGAAGCAACGGTCCCGACCAAAGAGTTGTAATGACCAATTAAGTAAGTAAGTAAATCGAAACTTTTTGGAATGTTGCTGATTTATAAATTAACACTAATTTTTAACACGAATAAATGTTTTCCAGACCATAAATTTTATTCAAAAAACAAATTTCATTAGTTGTACTTTATTTTCTGGTAATTTTTATTCAGCTCTCTTAACATCTATTGTGGAAAGATTGGTTTTCATATTCCTTAAATTTGTGCTGCATAATGGATTTTCAGATCAATTTTCCAGTATAAAGTTTGAAGAAAAAATTTGAAAAAGAATTAAAAGGAAATAAAACAAAACTTCCTTAAATGAATATATATTTACAATCATATCACTTTTAGAAACTTTTAGATTTTCCCTTTTTGATTTCTTCATTTAGTATATTATAAAGCGTTCACTTCGACACTTAAGTCAATTAAAACTAACTGAGGTCCTAAACCAAAAAATAACTGTAACCATAAAATAACTGTAAATATATAATTCTGGCTGACTTCATAAACGCAGTTTGCAATATAACCTTACAATGCATAGTGTTCCTAAAAGCAGTAAAATTTGTTTTGGCAATGTCTCATGTTAATTATTGCATGGGAATGCTTTTCAGTGCGCATTATCTGTCAATTTCGTGCATGGATTTTATTTGTGATTCTTTGTAAACATTTACTGGCGGCAAAAATTGTTGGATAGAAATGACAGATTTGTAGTAATTTAAATGTTTTTTTTTGTTATGTAAATACAAATGTGATTTAACATTTAATTTTTTGTACATAGTGAAAAAAAATGGAATCATGAAAGGAAAAAGCTATTCATAGAATTGCGTTTGAGGCATGAGCCAGACTTCACTTAAAAAAGAAAAGAAACACAATTTGGGAACAAATAATGCGGGATATCAAGGAAATTGATAGCACTTTTCCATTTATCAGAGGTGAAACCACAAGATGTTTTGTAAATATAATGGGAACATAAAAAAGAATCAAAAAGCGCAACACTACATCTGGCGAGGGCTCTACAAACTACGAATTCTTCGATTCTAATTTCAATTATTTTTATAATTATAGAATTATAGCATATGATTTTAAATACTTCGAATGTACTTTTCTTCATCCGAAAAAACCCGTCATCCTGCGTATCTTCAATAGTTTCACAAAAGTTAAAATTTTTAACGATTTTTCTTCTTGAAGCTTGTCTTTTCAATAATGCAACACGGTAACGCTTCCTGTTATTTAAAATATTTTTAACCAACGTGATGTTTTTATTCCTTTTGCCATCTATTCGAAGACTGTCTTCAAAAGAATAGCACAGGATTGCCGGAGATCCATTTAAATACACATGAAATTAAAAACCTTTACTCCAGAAACAAAACATTTGTGTCAATTTATGTGTACACAAATGTACTAAAATGTTACAGCATTTTTTACAAAGCACTGTTGCTATACAATATTACATTGCTTTGTAAACAATTTCCTTCGCAATGTTGCAATGCAAACTGCATTTATGATGTCAGCCTCTGTTACATTTTTAACAAATTTGATTTCGGATTATTTACTTAAACATTTTACCTTTACCAACATTGAAGTGGAAACCCTTCTGTAGTGTTAAGAAGTTTTGTTGGACAGGCAAACATGAGAGTTCAGGTCAGCGAAAAAGAATGAAAACATAAAAGAACATTTGCATGTGAAATATTATTTATTTATTTTTATTTATTTGATTATAATGATCTACATAGCACAACAAGATACTAAATCTTATAAGTGACAGTGCTATGTTTACAATCAATAAGGTATAAAAAATTAACATTAATTAAATATAAAAAATTAGAGAAAGTTAAATTATGTATATAAATATTAAATTAAATTGATAAGGTAGAGTATAAAAATAATAATAATAATAATAATAATAATAATAATAATAATAATAATAATAATAATAATAATAATAATAATAATAATAATAATAATAATAATAATAATAATAATAATAATAATAACAATAATAATGATGACCTAAAAAATAAAATCACAAAATTTACAAATATGAGATAAAAATTTTAATTATGAAAATAATTTAAATAACTCCTTTTTGAACGCGTTTGCATTGCCCAGATTTTGGATGTTATTTGGTAAGGAATTCCAAAGACTAATGGTGTGTATAAAGAACTGTCGCTGAGACAGAAGAGTCCTGAATCGTTGCTGTATAATCCCCACACCCCGGTGGGATCTGGCAAACTTAATTTTACAATATAAATACTTCGGCTGTTTCGTGTAAATTATTTTATGAAGTAGAAGGAGGCATCTAGTTTTCAGGAGATTATCAAATTTGATACCAAGAATCAGGTAAGCTAAATGAGAAATGTGATCCCGACGCCCCTTAAGGAAAACATACCTGGCTATGTTATTGTACGCCAGGTTAAGTTTCTGGTTGTCATCATAACTGCAATTTGCGTATATCTCACATCCATATAAAAGTACCGGAATCAAGTACGTTTTAGCAAGTTGCATGCGAATGACAAAAGGAGTTGAATCTATGACAGCCCACAAATTTCGAAGCATGCCATAAATTCTGCCAACAATGACACTTATATGGGTAGACCACGATAATTTGTCATTAAAGACAATACCCAGATTAGTAGCCGACCTGACAAATTCAATTTTATTTCCCCTGATACTCAATTCAGGTATGACAAATGATCCGTTTGTTCTCGAAAGTGTAATACATTTAGACTTAGAAGGATTGATACATAGTCCATTGGCCGAGGCCCATCCGTCAATCCTTGCTAAGTCACGATTAATGTAGTCCAAACAAGAATAAATATTCTCCCTTGGAGTATATGTGTAAAGCTGCACATCGTCAGCATACATGTGAACATTACAGTTAACCAAAACATCAGGAAGATCATTTATATACATGCAAAACAGCAAAGGTCCAAGTATAGACCCCTGTGGAACACCTCTACTAATAGTAAGTGGATCCGAAACTTTGCCATTGAAATGAACCTTCTGAAATCTGTTCGTCAAATAAGAATAAATTAGATTACAGGCAGTTTCGGAGAAATAAAACAGTTTTCGGAGCTTTTTCAATAGAACCGCATGATCGACTGTATCAAAAGCCTTAGAGTAATCAAGCAGAACCAAGAACGCCACACTATTACCATCAAGTTCCAACCTAAGTTCCTCAACTACATTTACCAGAGCGGTAGTACAACTCCTACCTTTCATGAAGCCCGACTGATTAACCGTTAAGAAATTGTGGGCCCTCAGATATTCATCGATTTGTCTGGCCATGATGTTCTCCAATACTTTGGATAAAAAAGGAAGGATTGCAATTGGCCTGAACTCACAATTAGTTTTCGGAATGGGAAGGATTTTAGCCAGTTTCCAACTTTCAGGAAAAGAAGACTTAGTCAGAACTGTATTGAACAAGTAAGTATAGTAAGGCAAAAGTTTAGGAGTCAGAGCCTTTAAGAATAAAGGATGCAAATCATCAGAACCAACTGCATTCGATTTTACCGCTGAAATACATTCCAAAACCTCAAACTGATTTACGCAACGAAAGCTAAAGGAATACTGTGGTGGAACACAACAGAGTTCATCATACAAGTCACCGTTAGACCTTGGGACCCTAGAATTTACGAACTGGTCATTAAGCTTGTCCACATCCACATCAATATCGGCCTTTGGACATTTTCGGCCTATTCCTATTTCACGAATTACATTCCATTTAGACTTGTTGTCCATAGCATTGGAAAACTTTCTGCCATAATACAATCTTTTTGCAGTTCTTATGCTCCTGGTAACTTCCATCCGTGTGAATCTATGTAAAGCTTTCAAATCATCCGTCCTAAACCTCTTCCATCTCCTGTAAGCACTATCCCTCCTCTCAATGAGTGCTTTTATTTCCGCATTAAACCAGGGCTGTTGTTTAGGTTTGATGTGCTTGGTTTTGACAGGAACGCACCTGTCATAGAGCAAACGCACTCTGTCCTGAATAAACGATAATTGGTCATTGCAATTAAACTTTAATTCATATATTTTCAATACTAATGGTGTTGTTTTTAGTACAGTAAAACCTCGTTTGTACATTTACAATGAAAAATGCTGTGCTGTGGTAGCAATTCCCAGCAGAATTCATGAATTTTTTCAACTTATATTTGTACAGTTTCTTATTTTCCACACAAAGAACGTGGTAATCTGCTGTCAATGGCTATCAAACACAATTTTAATGACGCAACTTTTACAGATATTGGCAGCTGACTGATTAAAGGTTAGTTTAGGTTAGGTTAGAGGACGTGTACTTGTCAATTAAGTCAAGTACACTACCCGGAGGTCGAATTGACCTATTGTACAACGTCCTAGTTTCTCACACCACTTATGTTTTGTGTGTTAATTTTTATACATGCACAGTAGGACCTACAGTTTAAAGTCGACTCCGAACGACAGATTTTTAAGATGGCAATTTTATTTACTCTCTGAATTTTTACCAGAAATCTTCTGAGAGGAAGTCACCGAAGAAAAACTTTTTGAATTTGGTTTGATGTCTGGCCTGGGGCTCGAACCCTGGCTTTACGCCTAATAAGCCAACACACAACCTGGTAGACTACGGCGACTTCATTGACTGATTTGAAGCTCCTTTCAATTAAGAGGAGAGAGCTTCAAAAAGTCACGGATTTATTAACCCGCTCTCGTAAAAACAGCAAATTAGAAAATCAAATAAAAAAGTTTGCAACAAAAAAACTAGCATTCGTCATTCTTTTCTTATGTTTTAGGTTATTAATTTGTAATTTCACTTACTTACTTAGTTGATCAAAACTCGCCTTCGATCCAGGTTTTATATCGCAAACACCGGAAAAATTCTTTCAATAACAATAGTTTGCATCTCCCAAGTATTCACTGAAGCATCCAGATCATACGACATAGTTGGGTGTGCAAACTTCTCGGAGCAGTCGAATTTTAGATTATCCCTTGTATTATGTGATTACTGTAGTGCTATTCAAACTGAAGTAATGTTGATAAAACTTGCTGCTCTGTAAACCCGGTATCGTAGTAAATAGAATGTTATACACGCATATAGTGCAGCGAGCTTGAGAATGTGTACGTCTAATGTTCTGGACATTTGGGCCGACGCCTCACAGGGACTGCCTTAATGAAAAGTTTATTTGATTTCCTGCATGGGATTGTTATTTCTTTATAGAGAGGCAAACAAATTGTCTCGCAAAATCTTTATTCATTTGCAAGAAGTAGAGATGGTATAATGAACGCAATCGAACACAAACACAGAACAAAATTTTCATTGAATTTTAACCGGTATCCTTCTTAGAAACCCCACAGCAGTTATAACGAGGCACTCGCCACTTTGATCACATGCTCGGCTGAGAATACTTTACGACGACTTCTGCAGAAGCCGTAATGGTATTTGGTAACCTTAAATGAAGAATTCGTATGCATCATTGGAATAATACTTTGGTAGAATTTAAATAGAATTCTCATTTTCATAAAAATGTGGGATTGGATGAGACAGACCAACCAGAAAATATAATTGTACGATATAATACATATAACCGGTGGGGCAACGGGCCTTATAGTACCTACATTAACTCTATTCAGTTAGGCATTGCCAATATAACCCAACCTCACCTATAAGAGCTTGGGAAAAATACTATCTCTGATACTTAGAGATGACATCCAGTCCAGAGGGAATACCACATTTTATATTCCCTACGTACCGTGAAATCTAACATAAGAGACATACCCCTAAACCCTAAAACAATCACTCACACTCTTACAGAAACTTAATTTTTGTTTTTTTTTTTTGATACTACGTATGTAATTTGTTTACATAAAGTCATGCACTCACTATGTGGGTTCTTTTGTATATTTTCGGCTGTCTCTTTGTTTGTATTTCATTTTTGTTATCAGTGTGTGCTTATTGGTTTTTATTCAGTTTTTTTCTACAATATGCAATACAATCCTTCTGGCAATTAATTCTGTATTAGTTTTTCACTGTTTACTTTCTTGCTTTTTACTCAAGGACAACTAAAAAAAAAGGACGAAAACATTGAATGATGTTATAAAATTTAATATGAGTAACAATGTAAGTGTGTTTCTCTCTAGTCGTATGTATATCTGTCCTTCTTGTATGTGCACTTGTGCTTATGTGTCATCACGCTTGGAGCAATAATCACTAACATTTGTTCGCAACAAATATTCCTAAAATTGGATTTGTTAACAATGCACCGACCAACAAATGTTGGTAGCGTTGCAACATAGACCAGTGTTGTGTACAGTGCTACCAACTATTGTTACCTAACACGTCGGAAAATATTTAATAAAACTGCAATGGGAAGCTTAAAAACACTGATATTATATTGTTACGTTTTTACCTTTTAAAAACGTTTGAAATATGAGCTCGTGGATTGTAATAAAAAATTTTATTCAATTTTAATTAATTTCTTTATTGTTCACACAATTCTGTGTGCCACTGTTCACAACTTGATGTAATCAACAACAATTGCTTCGTTTCTTATTCTGCTTTATACTCCTTTACAATAACAATCGTTCGATCGATCGTTATAACGGAGATCTTCAAACCACCATTATTCTCTTCACACGCAACACGTCTTCACACAAGACTGACTGAATTTTTTCTGATCCGTTGCCTGCTTTTTCAAGCCTTTTATATCCCAGGGTAAACAGTCTGATGAATGCTCTTGAAGGAGAATGACTTCGCCTTCGCGAAATCTCTACAAATGTAAACATGTTGTTTACGTTATTGCGGTTTGTGTATTTGTCATTGCAGCGTTGTTGTTGCTTGTTTGTTTACTTGTTTATCCCTTTTTTATACTGATGTTATTGCTATATTTTTGTTTATTTGTTATATCATGTAAACAAGTCAATTGTTTTTGTAGCTTTTGTTTATCATTTAGATGTTAAGCGATGTAACACCATTTCCATTTTCGTAACAATATTCTTCTTCTCAACTGTGAAATTGGCTAGTGTGCTAAACCATCAGTCTTAAGGCTTTAGTCTGTTAGACTGCACAGGTTTAAGCTCGTAATAATTAGATATAATTTGTAATTGTGGTGTAATTAATAAAAAAATAAAAAACTGTGTTTTATCGTGTGATTTTTTATTTAATGTTTCGTCTCATTTTTTATCGGGTGGGCCGTCTATCGGTTTAAATTTGAACCATTGGTTATTTCGAATCAGGCAGTACTTATGTCTTTCTATTCTGTCACAAAATTCAGTAAGCAAAATTGCCATATTTCGTGCTCATAAAACCCATACGTGGTCTTACAGCACCCATTACCCACTACGAGTGAAATTTTGGTGCGGGTCATATTTCTTTGAAAATGAGGATAGCGCAACCATTACAGTCAATGGAGACACCTATCATACCATGTGAATGATACTTGGTTTCAACAGTATAGTGCAACTTGCCACACATCTCATACCATAATCGACTTATTGCGTCAAAAGCGGTGATGTAAATTGGCCGCCAAGAAGCTGCGATTTGACACCGTTGCACTATTTTCTATGAAGCGCCGTTAATGAAAAGTGTTATGCCGACGAACCAGAGACAATTGAACATTTGAAGGCCAACATTCTTAATGTCGAGATACGACACCATGTACTCGAAAAAGTGCACGAAAATTGGTCCGATCAAAGGTACTGCCGCGGCAGCCATATGAATGAATTAATATTCCATTTCTAACCGTAACAATTCTATTTCAAACCAAAAAAAAAATTAATTTGGCAAAAATTCAAACCGTTTTCGTTTTATTGCTTTTTAAAATTTAAACTTTTAAATGGCCCACCCTTTAGTATTTATATCAAACTCGTATAAAAACTCGGACCATTAAATTTTATTATGCAATGCTAAATTTTAATTAAACTATAAAAGTGCAACTTTGAAAATGAATAAAGTAATGGACGACAAGACGTTTCTCATGAACAAATCCGCTCCTGTAGAGATTACAATTTTTTGTTCTCATGAGAGCTGCTTCAAAGAATTGTTGAAGTTATTGTGGTTGCATTTGATTTGGATTAAGTTCCGGTAGTCGGGTTATTTTCTATAAACGCACAGTCCGCCTTTCTCTATGTTCAGAGCAAATCGTGTAACAAAATGTTCCTCGTGCATCTGCGCAGTATATTCGTCTGATGAAAAAGTGGATCTAGCTTCAGAGGGATGCAAATAGATGTGATTGATACGTTAGGCATCCCATTGGATAATTCCTCGTTAAACGAAAATCCGTGCGGTCTCCCATTTGTATTCTTCTGGTGATACGGTTTCTAATACTTTCACCCTAGTTTGGTGACGATGCGTCGTATGGGCTACTACATACGTACTGAACCGCTTCTATAAACGTGACTAATTCTGCCCTATCCTCCAGATGTTGTTCCCATTCCAAATTTGTCTACACTCAAATATCTCGCCTGGCTGCACATCCTATTCTCCTTGTTAAGAATGGGGGCACAGTTATAATGCCACAGCCTTACATTAGGTGCAGTGCTGTTCACAATGGTTCTGACAATTCGTTAATGGTTTAAACATAAAAGTGGCCGTCGTCTAGTCTGTAGTGTGTTGGCTTAAACAAATTTAGGCCACAGAGCAAAACGCAGGTCGGACATATCCAACCAAACAAAAAGGGAAACTTCCCCTCAACAGATTTCTTTCAAAAACTCTGAGAGTAAATAAAATTCGGATGAAAAGTTTCGTAGTTGACTTTGATCTCTAGGTCCCGTGGCTTATGGACAAAAATGAACATACACAACATAAGTGTGGTGAGAAGTTAGGCCATAATACTGACTGAAGGGTTTATTTATTACTCATTTATTTATTAATTAGAAATTAAAAATTACTAGTAATGTGGACCTTATGCTTAATATAGTGTAACAGCATGGAGTTTCATGTGGAAATCGCAACCCAGACCCTCACGCTAATAGTCTAGGGCATTACCCATTACACCACCAGGGCACCCGGGACTAAAGGGTTTTAGTAACCAATTAAGTTAGTAAGTAAAGATGTCAGATTTGATATGAACACCATCTTTGTGTGCCGCCAATTTTCCAAATTTCCTTAAAGTTTCTATCCCAAATCTGTGAAAAACCGTTAGAAAATTTTTCAATTTTTTGTTTCTTATTTTTGCTAATAAAAAATCGTCTAAATCTACCATGAAAAAAATTAAGTTGGCAGCATCACATTTATTTATTTTTAGCTCAAATGTAACATTCTTCAACGCTCGTTGTCCATTTTTTGGTTTGTTGGCAGTATTTCATTATTCCAAAATCAACATTAGTTGCTCACTACATAGTTTTCTTTTCTGATTTATGTATAAAATTTAATACTACTCTACACGTGCTGCTATTTGCCACCATTTTTATTTCACTACCAAGTTAATTCAATTCAATTTTGGAATGTAATGTTTAAAAACAAAACGTAGTTGCTATAATTTTTATTAATTTTCGCTCTTAGTGGTAGAACTATAAACCAATATTATATCTAACGTATGAAAAATCCATTGATAATAGCGATCTTTAAACATTTTACGATGTTTTTGTTTTTTTTGGAACATTTTCATAATAGTGCACTGCGAAGTGCATCTGTTATAAAATGAAGAAGAGAATGTACAAACCTTATTTATATTAATTATGCGTATCAGAGAACTGCAGCCTATGATTGAAAAAAAATCATAATTTAATCAGAATTCTAAAACCAAGCCACTTTCACTTAACTAATCAAATATTCCTTAATACTCGTTATCATTATTCATTCTCAATTGCTTCGTTCATGAAATGTACAATATTCTAGTATCACAAAATAGTATGAACAATGATTTACAAAAAAATGATGGTTAAAGAACTCTTGCTTGTTGTAAAAAAGAAATTAAATTTTTCTTTTAAATTTTAAACTCATTTTCAGTTATTTCACTAGATGTATTCTATTCTTTCTTCTTTTTTTGCTATAGTACTCCTTAATGATAGTAGTCGCCGTAGTCTAGTAGGTAGTGTTTTAGCTTATTAGACGTGGGTTCAAATCCCAAATCAGACATCTCCAACAAAACGATAATATGAAAAAATATTTCTTCGGCGACTTCAACTCAGCAGATTTCTGGCAAAAACTCTCAGAGTAAATAAAATTGCCATGAAAAGTTTCTCAAAAACTGTCGTTCGGAGTCGACTTTAAACTATAGGTCCCACTACTCATATAAAAAATTAACACACCCAACATAAGTGGTGTGAGAAACTAGATCGTAATCCTTACTGAAGCGTTGTAATGACCAATTATGTATGTATGTATGTATGTATGTATACTTAACGACTCTATTTCCACAAAATTCTTTACAACTTTACATAACTTTATCAATATTTTTCTTTTGAATTTTTATATTTTCCTTATTGAATCTTGCCTAAGGATAAAGGCATTTTATGAACTTTTCAAAGTACTTTTAAAGAGAGTTATTGACAGGCGTATAAGTATTTACATTAGACCGTATGAATGTATGTATTTTCTTGGTCTAGTGCCTTAAGTTTGAATATTTGATATATCTTTACAAGAAGAAGGAACTGTGTTTGTTTAAAGTATATTTTCTTATTAGCTTGGGAAATGTAATCAATTGGAAGATATTGCTTTTATGACTTTTTAGATTTTTTGTATTTTAAAAAATATTTTTTTTTTGTGTAAAAACTGATTCTTTATAATATATGTACGCATGGTTTAAGAAATATAGAAGGTAGTTTCAATCAAATTTTTTTTCAGAAAATAAGGTTTTTTGAAGTTTTATTTTCTCATAAACTATATATGTAGCGTTGCCACATTTATAATTTTGTTGTATATTTGTATATATTTTGTTGTTTATTTCTAAGTACACATATTTAAATAAGTGTGAAAAGGACTTTCTAGTAAAAATATTATTCTTTCTTTTCATTGAAACACAGGAGATCACAAAAATAACAAAGTCTTTATCTGCTATGCAAAAATGCAAAAAATTTAGGAAAAACTCAAATGACTTCAAATTCAAAAAGAAATGAGGAAAGGTAATCAAAAATATATTTTATACGTATGAATAAATTTCAAAGTCAGTAAATTTCAGTGCAGTTTGGCGTTCATGTTTAAGGAACAATTTAATGAACTAATGTACATACATGTATCCATGTTAAGATGTTTGTGTAAACATACAAGTCGTTACCGAGATATAGACTTTTGGAATTTATTTTATTTCTTTTCATTTCGATTATTTTGAGCATCAGGTTTCTAAATGATCATTTAATTGTGTGTCAGGATATTATCTGTCGAAGATCTATAACATAAGTAAAAATTAACAGGGCATTTTTATTTCTAGTTAAATTTATTATCCTTCCGTCAAGCTAATAGATTGGGGTCCCCACAATCGGTCTCTTTGCAGAAATATTTGACTTTTTCAGTTCTTGCAGTTTCGTAGCAATATCGTATGACAGTTCCTGACTGATAGAGCTGAAATTTTTTTTTTTTTATAAGTTCATACCGAATTGAATTTGTTAAATAATGTGAAGCAACTGAAAAATGAAAACATTTTTTTTATTATTTTTTACGTTACTTATATCAAATCGACAAGAACTGTTAACATGGCACGTTCAATAAATCTCATTTCAATTTCGAATAGCAATAGTTTAAATAGAAATTGCGATGCATCGCAAAGATGCATCGACGTTATATCGATTTTTCACAAAATACATCGATGTTTACTATTCATCGATTGGTTTGAGAGTATCAAGTCTTGACGAGTTATTGTTCTGTCCTCAATCTATATTGCATATTGCTCTAACGTCACCCCAAATCCTGAAGTCTAATAAATTTCAGTATGCTGTTAGGAGTCATCAAGAGTAACTGCGTACCTAGTACTTGACATGCAACCAGGTGTTTTCTATTGAAACGTATTATTGCAGCACACGTTTCCGGTACATGTTCTGGCGATTCTTTCTTCTTAGCACATAACTTTCATATTCGAATTGAATTGATTTATATGCAATACGATGTTCTGTGGGTCTCCAATGTCCGATAATGGATTGAGACTATTCCCAGATAGTTTAGCGCAAGACACAAATATGTTTCCACTATAATTTCCTAAAGAAAGCTTAGTTTATCTCAACTTAGTCAGAACTAAGTTGATGTCGCCGTAGTCAAATATGTAGTGTGTCGGCATATTAGAGGTAAGGTCAGACATCAAATCGAAAATATGAAAATATTTCTTCGGCAACTTCCTCTCAGCAGATTTCTGGCAAAAACTCTGAGAGCAAATAAAATTGTCATGAAAAGTTTCTCGAAAACTGTCGTTCGGAGTCGACTTTAAACTGTAGGTCCCGCTACTCAGTGTAAAATTAAAACACACAACATAAGTCGTGTAAAAATCTAGGTCGTAATTCTGACTGATGGAATGTAATGACCAATTATATTATGTTAGTCAGACTTGAGAAAAGTCTCTGCCTTTCTATATTTTATATTTATCAAAGTATAGCTTACTAAACTTCTCTCCCTGTTCTACTAAGGGTATTTATAATACCATGACATTGACGTCATGGAAACTCTACGACCTGCGAGATCATCTGCCTGCACATTTTTGTGAATTATAGCTAGACATGTTATCAAACATAGGGTGACTCTGTCAAGATGGTGTAATTTTTATTTCGATTATTCAAAGAGCTGAGTGCTCAGATTGTCAGATAGTACTACCACCTCCCGTCGACTGTACTTCCTGTCCATATACATATGTATGTATATGCAAAAAAGTTGTTAAAAAATTATTTATTTCAGAAACAATTTCTATAGTGACGGCAATGAATATTTGCAATACCATAATAAAGCCCCATTTTGAATACGGATCAACATGGATAGGATATACATGTTGCAATGAATCGCAATTGAAAAGATTGCAAAAATTACAGAATAAAACAAAGCGTGCTATTTTAAAATGCAAAAGATATACGAGTACATCAATACGGGACATACTCGATACACTTAAATGGCTGGATATTAAACAAAAACTTTAATTTAGTCCTCTAAGTTGTATACACAAATCAAAAATTGTAATGGTCATGAATATCTGTAAAATCAAGCCAAATACGTAGGTGAAATACAGCCATATGAACTAAGAAATGCTTAAAACATCAATCCATGAAAAACAATCATATAATAAATAAATATCTGATTATTATTATCATCGTAAAATGATGCAATAGTACTGCGATCATGCGATCCATTGACGAATCACAGTTTTCAATAATGTGTTCTGATAATTCATTCTCATCACCACCGGAACTGTACGTTGAACTCAAAACGACCCTAGCCTAAGCAAATGTATTTTAAATCTACAGTGCCCAGTCAAAAGATTTGTTACTAAACTCTGGTTTCTTTTCGGCTGAAGCTCATTTTCACCTTGGTGGATCCATTAATAAGCAAAATTGACGTATTTGGAGCTCAGAAAACCCACACATGGCCTTACAGAAACCAATGCACCCATTAGGAGTGACTGTTTGGTGCGGCTTGTGCAGCGGAGGCATCATTGGACCATATTTCTTTGAAAATGACGACAGCGCAACCATTACGGTCAATGCAGAGAGCTATCGCACCCTCCTTTCATGTCATTTATGTGAGCGATGTTTGGATTCAACAGAATTGTGCAACAGAATGGTCCATATATACACTGTTGGACAAAATAAAGTGCGGTTTGAAATATTTTTTGTTTTTTGATTAAAGCATATGTTTATTGCTTTCAAATGTTTATAAATTATAGCTTCATTTTTAATTCGGTTAATATTTTATAGAAAAAGTATCTTATCATTGCATTCTTTCTTTATATTTTCTATTTATAATAGAAACTATATGGCACATAAGGAATTTCAAGTGACAAAATAAAGTAACACTTCACTAGAAACTATTATAAATAATTAAATAACTTTAAAATATAGTACGAAGTTGCTCCTCCTTTGATATTTATGACATCTCTTAATCTTTTCGGCATACTTAGCGCAAGGTTCTTCAAAGTACTTGTAGGAATTGCCCCCCATTCACTTTGCAGTTTTTCCCAAAATGTTTGAATATTTGTTCTGGACTCCATCGGGTTTTTGTCATCTGAGGTAGCCCAAAGAGGTTCTATAGGGTTTAAATCTGAGCTTTGAGCAGACCATTCAAATTTTTCAACACTATTTTCTTCAAAATATGTTTTAGCGACCTTACTTGTGTGCTTGGGGTCGTTGTCTTGTCGAAAGATAAACTCCCCCAAGCCCATTTCCTCCTAACTGCTGTAAAGATAATCTTCCAAAATATTTACATAGTGCTCTCCAGTCATTTTGGAATCAATTTTAACGAGTCTACCAACTCCTGAAGAGGAAAAACATCCCCACACCATGACGCTGCCTCCACCATAAATATTTACATAAATAAATATTTACATAAAGTTACTTCAATAAATAAATATTTACATAAATATGTCTGAATGTTTTTGGAACAAAATTATTTGGACAGACGAGTCAAAATATGAACTAAAAAATTGCAAAACTCGGAAAAGAGTGTGCTGTGAACCAGCACAAAGGCTTAAATCGAAAAACCTTATCCATACTGGAAAACATGTTAGAGACTGTAGTTTCTATTATAAATAAAATAATAAAATATAAAGAAAGAATGCAATGATAAGATACTTTTTAGATAAAATATTAACCGAATTGAAAATGAAACTATAATTTATAATCATTTGAAAGCAATAAACATATGCTTTAATCAATAATCAAAAAATATTTCAAACCGCACTTTATTTTGTCCGACAGTGTATATCTCATGCCAGAATGGATTTGTGTTAAACGTTTGATGGCCGTTTAATTAGCCGAAATGGTGATATCAATTTGACATCGTATTTTCTGTGGGGCACCGACAAACCAGAGAAAATTGAACATTTGAAGGCCAATATTCGTGATATCATTGTCGAGATACGACTTCATACACTCGAAAAAGTGCACTAAAACTTATCCGATCAAATGAGCTAATGTGAGGTGAGTCGCTGCAGCCATATGAATAAAATCATAATCTGTTTCTAAGCGGAACAATTTTACATCACAACAAAAAATTAATTTCATAAAATATCGATCCGTTTCTATTTTTGTATTTTTAAAATAAAATTTTTAAATGGCCCTCCCTTTATAAATAAAGAATTTTTCTTTACCATTTTAGTTTGGCTTAAAATTAAGTTCTTTCGACTCAGTATTCTTCATCCATCAAAACTAATGCTCCCACTAAATCAAACGTCACTATAACATTTTTGTTTTTATTTCTGACCTTTTGTTCATAAATAAATTTTACCAATACAGAATAGTATTTTTTTTTCATTATTATATTATTATTTCTTTTTGCAGTTTCAGAAACATAGTATGGGATGAAATAAATCGATGTTAATTAAAATTCTTCACGTACCTGAATATTTTTTATATATATTTTTTTTGCAAATAATCTGAAGACTTTTCTATGATTTTTCATATACAATATGTTGTGTTGTTATTCCGTCTAGACATACTATGTATGTCAAATATAATCATTTTAAGCTCTTCGAAATAAAACAATATTGACATACAATTTCACTGGATTTATTATTGAACTAAAGAAAGCATAAATTTCAATACGCATTTATAAGTCGAGTAAATATTCAGCATTAGTAGACTTAACAAAATCTTTGGAAAATGAATTGAAAATAAATCAAGCGTGTTGACATTAACCTCATACGCATATATTTATGCATTCCTGGCAATACAAGCGGATTTAAAAAGACGGGAAAATCTTGCAAAATTTCCATTTATGCGAATGAAAATATGAAAGAAAATAATTCTATCATTTTTACTTACGAAGGAGTGTATATGTTACAAATATAATAAAATGCATTGACTTGAAACGATTGAGAAAGTTTCTTTGGTAAGCACAGGCCTACCAAACTTTTTTCCATATTGAATCATAGAATATGTGCAAACAATTGAATGAATTGGAGAAAAATAAAGAATAGAAAAAATTAAGCAAAATGTATTTAAGATTTCTATTTCAACATCATTTACTTTCACTAATGCCAGCAATGAAGTATATACTTTTGTTTTTACTACAAAAATTTTCAAATATCATAAATTGTAATGGATCGCTGAGTTAAGGCAACGATCACCATGACCATGTTTTAGAAACTGCGCGACTTGTTTAAGATTTTATGCGTTTGAAATTCGTGATCTTTCAAATCCATGTTAACAGTTTGACTGCTACGCAGCACAAAAGCGCTGCATTCATTTGTTACGAAAATCGCATTTGCGCTGCGAATTTCAGTGTAAAAATTTAGTCAAAAAGCAAAACGGTTAAAAGCAACCACGGTTTTTTTTATTGATTCCATAAATCACTGGCAATAACAATTTCTTTTTAGTTTTTCTTATATGAATTACATACATACATAATTGGTTATTACAACCCCCTTAGCTTCTCACACCACTTATGTTGTGTGTGTTTATTTTATACAAGAGTGACGTTTTGTTGGAAATGTCTGAACTGGGGGTTTGAATTGTGGTATTACGTCTTATAATACCTTACCTGCTTTAACTTTAATTCATTTTAATTGAACGTATTAAATACCACAATACTTAGTTACTTATTTAATTGGTCGTCAAAAAGCTTAATCAAGATTACAAACAAGATCCTCACACCCCTTACCTTTGTGTTTATTTTTTGATACGACTTACAGTTAAATGTCGACAGGTTTAAGAAACTTTTCCTGGCAATTTCTGCTAAGCAGAAGTCGCCGAAAGAAATATTTTTTCACATTTTGTTTTGTGCGAGACGTTTTAGCTGGAGCTTGAATCACGGGCTTTCGCCTGATAAGCCAACACACTGCTTACTAGACAAATGTTTGGTTAGGTTAGGTTAGAGGACGCGTACTTGTCAATAAAGACAAGTACAGCACCCGGAGGTCGAATTGACCCATTGTACAACGTCCTTACAGAGGGAAGGATAGTAGGGGGATAAAAAGGAGAGGATGTAGGAAAGGGGAGAATGGGAAGTGGAGGAATTACACAAATAAGACAACAAAAAGGGAGAGGCGCCTCGCAACCAGCCTAAGCCAGCGTCCCCGTCAGCGACCTAATCTCGCATCTTACTAGACAAAGGTGAATTCAATTTTCGGAGAAATTTTCTTTTTTTTATTACACTTATGTTTTTATTGAAAATGTTAAAGAAAGTAATTGCAATTCTAATTTTCTGTAACTTTCTTGTTCATATGCTATAAGCATAATACATAGACGGCACATTTGAGACACAGCAATTTTGCAAATGTCGTCTCAGATAAGTTGCATGATTATTACTTATAATAAAGGCAGAAGCGGCAAAGCATAATAATATAAATAAAATAAAGGTTCATATATCCTTTATCAATGGTGCTGAGCATTACTGACAATCATATAATATGTATCGCGTCTTTAAAATCTATATTTCACGCATGTGAATCCTCTCATTGCCAACGCATATACTCCCTTTGTCAGAACCAGTTCTCTCATTGCTACTAATAAAAATAGAAATTAGCCAAAATTCGAAGTACAGCATCGTCGTTTGTTGTCGCTTGTTGTCGCATAGCCATTAAAATAATCATTTACTCATGTATTCCATTTTTGACAGATTTCTGTGATGCAAATGTTGCGTCAATTGTGTTTGTAGCAATATTCTTTTGCAACTTTGTGGCCTAGGCTTCTAATAAAATGTGTTTAAATTTTATAATTTTGGACTTGAAAAGAAACCATAACATTGTCGTTATTTAAATTAGTTTTTGTTTTTACAATTTTTACTTAAGTTATGAACATTAAACGGACCACTGTTACCAAAGACTTAAAAGTTTTATAGGGCTGTTACACATGAACTACATTTTGTAAATTTTGTTAGTTTTTCTCTTGGTATGTGTATGTATAAGATAAGAAAGATTTATTTTTTTGTTTCTTTGCAAGTCAACTCAGAGCATTGTACAAACATACATAAAAGCAGTAGAATTTAATTTTTTTTTTATATTTCAAGTGAACGTGGAATGTAAAGGGTCCGCCAAATATTTTTTTTAAATACTTTAAAAAAAAACTACTGAATATTTTCTCAAATTTCTTTTTTTATTTTAAACTACTATCCTTCCGGTTAGTAATGGAAAATAATTTCATTCAAATGGCTGCCTCGGCTCGCCATGCCTACACCAGAAGGTGCCGATTTTGGCAAAAAAAAAATCATCTTTTCAGATGAAGCTCATTTTGATCTTGACGGGTTTGTCAACAAGCAAAATTGTCGCATTTGGGGCATAAAAAGCTGCATACATTGAAAAGCCGACGCACCCAAAACGAGTCACTGTTTGGTGCGGATTTTGGTCCAGAGGCATAATTTGGCCATTTTTCTTCGAAAATGAGCAAGGAGTGGCTGTTACAGTCAATGGCGATCGTTATCGGGCCATGTTGAACGAATTTATGTTCACAAAAATTTAAGAGGAGGATATTGGCAACATTTAGTTTCAACAGGACGGCGCTACGTGCCACACAGCCGAAGCTACACTCGATGTTTTGCGCCCCGTTTTTGAAGATCGCATTATCAGCCATGTCGCTTGGCCACCTCGGAGCTGCGATTTAACACCGTTGGACTATTATTTGTGGGGTGCCGTCAAAGATAAGTGTTACGCCGACAAGCCAGACAATTGACGCCTTAAAGGACAATATTCGTGAAGCCATTGGTGAAATACAGCTGCCCACAATCGATAATGTGCTTAAAAATTGGACCGATCGTGTAGGCTCGGCCATGCAGCCGAGGCAGCCATTTGATTGAAATTATTTTCCATTATTAACCGGAAGGATTGTACTTTCAAATAAAAAAAGAAATTTGAGAAAATATTCAGTAGTTTTTTTTTAAAGCATTTTCAAAAAAAAAGTTATTTGGCGGACCCTTTATAATACAACTTCGATATAAGGCTTCTGTTTATGCAAATTATGCACTAACGAAATTAATCCCTGTAGACAGTTAATATTTTAGTGATTCAATATAGTGAGAATCTAAGTGTGTTACGGATTATTTCCGAAGAAAGTGTCTTAAAGCAATACAAACCTATTAGTCAACATTGTCTGGCTGCCTTCCAAAATGTTAGTTGCTTTGTGTTTGAACAAAATATCGTGTTTCATAATGCCGCTGTAAAAAATATATACAATGTATTCCATTTCAAAACGTCGCACTATGTGGCATTTTGCCTCAAAACCTGGCCAAAATTAATAGAAGCGTTTTATGAGTTAATGGCTTGAATTTTTTGATAGTGTTAGTGATAATTAGGCCCAAGGATGAACCCAACTGATTTTGGTTCAAATCGGTCCGTGATTTCGTCTAGCCCCCATACAAATTCCCCTCGAAATTGCACTTATTTACACATAATTATGGTAATTATTGAACAATCATGATTTAGCATGGATCAGTTCTGTGTACTAAGAAATCATGGTGTAAAGTTTGGTGAAAATCGGATCACATTTGACCCTAGTCCCCATATAAAGTCCCCTTTAGAAATTCACGTTTGCGCTTATAAATGGCTTAAAAACATCGGTATTGTGATGAAATTCAGTATAAACGTGTATTTTGTAAATCTAAATCATATTACCAAATTTTGTTATGATCGGTCCACAATTGCCCCTTGGTCCAAAATAGGGCCCCTTAAGAAAATATGTTTAGCAATTATAATTGGCTTAAAAATGTTATTACCTCGATGAAATTCGACATGAACATGTTTAATATGAATGTGAATCATTTATGATCACATTTTATTATGATCGGATCATAAGTGCCCCTAGGTACCACATACGGCCCGTTAAGAAAATCTAACATACATCCCATATTGTTATAATAGTCGATATACATATGTAATTAAGTTTTTAAAGTTCTATGCTAATTAATATTTATTCATAATATTTATTGTACATTATTTAATACTTAAAAGTGAAACTAACTACAATCGTTGAAATCGTTATCATTTTCATCATCAATGTCAGGAAGGAGTAATTTAATAGTATCTGATGAAAATGCTTTTCTATTCCTTCGCGATTTTTGTGTACTTCAGGACATCTCGATTGGTATCGCTTCTATTGAATTTTCTAGCATAATTCGTATTCCATATGGCTTTATTGCCTATGGCTTTATTACACTGCGTCAAATTTTTTTTAATTTTTCAAAAAAAAGCGAAATTTTCCAAAAATCGCCAAAAAATAAATTGCGCAAATTTGCGCAAACTTTTTTTTTTGTTCCTGGATGTAGAGAGTTCGTATTTTCTTGTGGTATATTACATTAAACTACTAAAAACTACTTTCACTTTTAAAATCCTTATCTTTTTTTTTAGGAAGGGTAAAGAAATGTGAAATTTTTATTATTTTTAAATTTTGAACGAATAATTTTAACATTAATATATGAGATATATATATAAAAAAAAACTGAAAGTATCAGTTGCTCATACCTTTCAAATAAAAAATCAATATAATATAAATATAATATAAATAATCTTTCGTTTAGCCACAAAAAAATATCATATAAACGTATTACAATTTCAAAAAAGCACCAAAAACGCATTTAATTTTCTTCACTTTCCTGACTTTGACATCGTCTCAAATCTACAAACCTCAAATGCAGAATTTTGTTGTCTATCGAACTGCATACTCAGTTTCTTAAATTTCTTAAAATTTATTTTTGCCTTTTTGGCCAGCTTTTCGGGGTAAATGCCACATAGTGCGTCGTCAATGTGTATTTTGAACGCAGTCAAAAAGCAATCAGGCATCGGATTTATAGTTGATGCATTTTTTGGTTACTTTGCATATCTACATAGTTTACATACAGTAGTATAACTGCATACAAACTTTGTATAGATACATTTTGGACGGCAGCCTCTATTTGTGGGCAATGTATTCATTTAAGGTGTCAAATTGATTGTAATCTATGTTGTAAACAAAATTTTAAGACGTAGTCGCCGTAGTCTAGTAAGTAGCGTTGTTGGCTTATTAGACGAGAGGCCACGGACAGACATCTCCAACAAAACGAAATGTGGAAAAATATTTTTTCGGCGACGTCCCTCAGCAGATTTCTGGCAATAACTCTGGGAGTAAATAAAATTACCATGTAAAGTTTCTTAAAAATTTGTCGTTCGGAATCGGCATTAAGCACTACTCATGTATAAACATACAACATAAGTGGTGTGAAAAACTACGCTTCATCGCTATTTGAAAACAACCATTATTAGCGCTTCATGTTGTGTTAATTGTGCCACTCTTCATCTTTTATCAATTCAGAAATTATTACAATCGTGTATGGCTCATATTACGGACTTTATTCACATTCTTTCTTATTCAAGAAGTTTAAATTCTTATTATTATACACAACGACTATTATCATTATTTTATCAATATTTCGGCAGTATTTACGCCACATGATGAATCAAAACTGTGCTTAATTCGCTTTACAGTACCAGGTCCATGGATAGACAATATTATAAGAGTTAGCCAGCTTAGGAAAAATAGCAAAGTAAAGAATGTTGTATTTTTGACGGTGCCTATTGGCACAAAAAGCTACAACTGCATTCAAATGGCCTGTATTATTGCACATTAATTCCACTTTGTCATGAAGGTTCCAGTTAAAAATGGCCTTAGCTTGATGTTTTTCCTACCAATCATTAATAGAGATAACAATAAAATACTTTTAAACCTACATACCGAGCTTAGTGCCATATTTCTACAAAATATTTCTCTATTTTTCACTTCATCCCATGCCTTATGTTTACCATTAAGTCTATACATAGAAACACAGTGTGAGAGACATAATAGACCCTTTTTATTTTTCTTGGATTGAGTTTCCTTTTTCGTATATTAAGGTTTGTTTATACAAATGTTGTTGCTTTATTTCAAATCATTGGTTGAGAAACTTGTGAAGTTTTCAAGGGAGACATACGAATATATGTTGAAAGTTAAACTACAACTTGCAACAAATTGTTTTAAAGTCATTTTTCTACAAGACAGAGTCGTGTAGAAGGAGAGGGCAAAGAGCTTTATTTTTCGCTAAAGGTCATGGGTCACGTTTTCAACAATTTGGTTTGGTAAGTAAGTGATGTGGTTAAAATACAGTTGACATTAACTTATTTCTACAATGTTAGAAATGAAAAATACTTGAGGGCTATAATAATTTTATTCGCAATTAGAATGTCACTATAGTTACATAAATAACGTGATATAGTAGTTCAAATGCTAATTTAAAGGCCTGAGTAAATCAGATTCAAACCGGAAAGATTTTTGAAAATTAAATATTATGAGACTTCATTCTTTTCCAAATAATCCACCCAGGAAGTCCCAGTTTCTCCACAGACGCGATAACCTCAGCCGTGAACATCATAAAAAGTTCGGATAGAGCCACCTCTAGATATAGTGTAGGACATAATCACAAAAAAGTCTTCAGAAAATTTCTACAGAAAGAGTTGTTTTTAAAGCAACTGTGAATAGCAACTACTCTATTTCGATTTATTTTAAATTTCATTAATCTGGAAGAAAGTTGATCAAATTTCAATTTGACTACAATGGAAATTATCTTAGAGTAGAAAATTAACCAACGGTAAGTTTTTAGTTCTTACAGCGCAAGATCAAGTGATTAATTGTACTGCCGTCAATTTTTATGTGGTTTTCCCCAAAACCTGTTCGCCTGAATATTTTTGAGGTTGCTGTTCGGTGTTAAGTAGTTAATAAGCACTCAAACGTTTTTAGAGTATTGACACCGCGTAATTTCCAAGATAGTGTCCTGGTGATCAGTTTTCCTCATCACAGAATGTGTAGATTGTGCTTGAAGTAATTGTTATACTGAAGAAATGTTCGTTAAGTCTACAATGCCCGGTCAGAAGACCGATTATTTATTCTACTGTTTGATACTTTGACGCAAGACTCAATGCAAAGAAGAATATTCAAAATGCCAAACTGCCCCATATATTTTACCATATTATATAGCAAGGTTATATAGCATTTATACTGTCAGGTCACGATGCCCTCGGACGAATCTAGTGCTAGACCTGTTTGCCCTTATCGCATCCGTAGTGTCCATGAAAATGATTTCGATTTTTATATACAGGATAAGTCAACGCACGTCATACTCTTTAACTTATTCACAGCAAGTGATCTTGTTGGTCCTCCAAAAAATGGTTTCTATATAAGCCATCCCGACCATTTCCTGTCTAGTACAATTTCCAAATGTTACCAGAACCAACATGCTGTAGAATATTATTCCATTCTTCCTCCTGGTAAATTGTTTTAGTATTCGCTTTTTTCGACAAATAACCTCTTCAAACTTAGTCCTTCATGAATATATCTGCAATGACCAACTGAGGCAATTTCAGTTTGCTCACAAACAGACTCTATAATAATGGCTATAAAACTAGAACTTTTAGGTAACTTCTGGTTTTGTCTACCCTTTTTATTCCATTCTTATTTTTGTCTTTACAATTTCTCTGGATAAAACTTTGTCATCCTTCCGGTGTCATTAGACCTGCACAACCTACCATAATAGTGTTTCTTAAGGCGTCTACTCGGCCTGTGTGCGGATATTTGGCTGTATTTCGCATTTTTTCCCGAATTTTGAAGGAACACCATCTCCGCCCTTCCTTAGTCAGTTCTATGTATCGGAGAAACTCGTTGTACATTGGAGATTCTCCAAATAAATAATTGAAAAGCATTTTTTCGATCTGGTATTGTATTCATTAAGAAAAATTCCTCTATTACCCTACGTCCATTTATAGTTACTAGAGTTTTATATGGTAGCTGCAACCTGTTTGTTCTCATTGCCAAAGTTATTGTAGACTCCGCTTCCTGGGAAAAGTGTTGGTAGCAACAGTTCTGCCCTTTTTAAGCCACAATTCGCATAACTACTGCCCTCCTTCCTCTAATAGACCATGATTACTGAAAACTGATTTTACTGTCTGGAAAATAAAACTTGTAAAAGATTATGTTTAAATTTTGTTTCCATCATAGATTTGATATTATATACCACTATGATTCTCTCAAAATTAATGGAACGTTGTATGAAGGGCTATTCCAAGGCTATATCTGGATGGAAAAAAAGTTGAAGTTTAGAGTTTGCTGTCTTCATTGTTCAAATAGTGATCGAAGTAGCCGCTCATTCATAAAAGAGGAATTATTTGCACACACCTCGACTCCTATAATATCACCGATAATCACAGAAAAACTAGCTGAAGTGCATTTCCACCGGTTAACTTTAACAATGGTTAACTGAATACACAATAATTTGGAGAAATAAGACCTGTCGTGATCAGGTCTTATTATTTAAGATGAGGGCGAAATTATAGTGTCTGTAAGCAGCATTCGTTACAGGAAGGCGATAACGGACGTAAGATGGAGCTGAGAGTGAAGTGGTTTCAGCAAGACGGTTACACCACTCGTGCAAGAATCGATTATTTGTAGCAACGACTTCTAAAATAAATTACCTCATGCTATTCTAATATCAACTGACCACCAATATCACGTGACTTAATGCCGTTTGATGTTTTTGTAGGATTTTATTAAATCTCGTGTTGTGCGAATAAACCGAAAACAATTCCTGAGTTGAAATCCGCGTCATCGGTGAGAAACAGCCTCATGTTTGGAAAATTTAATGAAAAGAGTAATGTCATCTGTTATCAGAGCTGAGATGGTCTATTTAGAACTTAAACGGAACATGTCTTTTGCCTGTTTTGCAATCCAGTCAAAAAATCACAACAATTTTAAGAATTTGAATAAAAAAGTACCTTTTTTACCAATATATATTTTATATAAATTAAACACATGTAGTCTCCTAACATTAGCTTTAAGGCAATTTATAGTGTTAATATAGCAGTAAAACACTACACAAACGTTTAAAATTTCATGCAATACCTTTTTATTCTTTTTATTTATCAATATATGGTTTTTACATTTTAAAAATGTTAAAAATATGAGCTCGTAGATTGCAAATAAAATTAACATAAATTTGTGTTTAGCTTTAATTCAAATTCTTTATTATTCGCACAATTCTGTGTGCCCCTGTTCACAACTTTATGTAAACAACAGCAATTGCTTTGTTTGTTATTCCTCTGTTTATACATACATACATACATACATACATAATTGGTCATTACAACCCTTCAGTCAGGATTACGACCTAGTTTCTCACACCACTTATGTTGTCTGTGTTTTAATCTTATATATGAATGGTGGGACCTGCAGTTTAAAGTCGACTCCGAACGACAGATTTTTTGAGAAACTTTTCATGGCAATTTTATTTACTCTCAAAGTTTTAGCCAGAAATGTGCTGAGAGGAAGTCGCCGAAAAAATACTTTTTGTATTTTATTTTGATGTCTGGCCTGGGGCTCGAACCCTGGCTTTTCGTCTAATAAGCCAACACACTACCTACTAGACCACGGCGACTTTATCTGTTTACCTGACTGAAGGGTTGTAATGACCAAATATGTCTGTATGTATTTAGATATTTGTTGGGATCTAATTTTGGTTCATAAATTTCCTCTCCTACTAATAAATAACTAAATAACTTTCCGTAATTATTAAGTCAAAGATGTATAACTTTATGAATGTTGATGAAATGAAACTCAAAATAGCGTATATTACTAACACTTTTCTATGACTGTAAACTCTCAACTTATTTTCGTTCTATTACTCACTAATACACAACCCAAAAATTTTTGGTAATCCGTGATCTAAACTCAAACAATGTGCACCTGTAGCTTGATTAAACGATTTTACATGTAAGAGATTGTATGTCAAGACATTTCCAAAGCATTAAAATGCTTTCTCTGCGATCGCCCTTTGCGACTTATTAATTTTTATTAACTTATTAATGAATGATTTTAGGCCAACTTCAGAGGAACAGAAAAGTTTTGTTTTATTTCCACCTCTATTCTATGTATTATTTTGCAGTTTACTCCAACCCGGTGCCTCTGTTGGTGTTTCTTTGCCGGAAATAATTTTTTATGAAATATAGATAATATGAAAGATTTTAAACAATTGAAAATTCATTTCTTATCTCTGTCCTGTACCTTTATAAATGTAAGGATGTTAAAAATACTCCTGATATGTAAAACTTTTTAACTTTAAAATTTAATAAAAATAAATAATTTAAATAAATATTGTGCCAATACTACATTCAAGTGAAACAAAGATTTATTCCAAACAATAACTTTAAAAATGTGGCATACACAGCTTTTTTGCAAGCAATTGCTGCGAATGAATTTCAGGATATACATAACACATAAAATCAAATGGCAGCTCTACCTGTGTCAAATAAATCTTTGCTCCATTAAAATACACGCACATACTTCACACGCACTACTTGCTGTAAAATTTTTTGTTTCTTTTTTATATCCTATGACACTGCTGTACAACTGCACAGCATTGATGTTGTTGATATTGTGGCTTCGTTCTTATATTCCCGGCTGATTTTATAAAATGTTGCTGAACATATGCTCATTCGAAATCACTGCATTCAGCTGAAATGAAAGAAAATAAAAACTAAAAGCAATAAAAACGTTCGAAGATTATTTGGCCGAATGTAGAAAATCAATGAGTTTAAGTTGGAACTTTCTTAAGTTCAAGTGCGAAAAATGAAAGCCAATTCATAATAAGTAAATACTGATGCCCCATACTGATGTTAAAATTGTATATATGAAATGAGTATAAGTAAGATTATGCAGTGGCTCAAACGTATAATTGGACACTAGGTATGAGATTATTTAAATGCCGATTTCCACTTCAATGGAAAATTTCAAAAATTGTTAGGCGAAAATTCAGTATTTGGCTAACGCCAAACGTACGTACTGCTTTGCATATGTTCCAAGTAGGTTAAATTGACTCTCATATGTAAAGACCACCTCTATAGTGTATACATAGTACCTACAAAGGTACTCTTTACTTATGAGAGCAAAGTTAACCTACATCGATCAGATAAGAAGCAGTACGTTTGGAACAATTTGTAAAACAATACTTAAACTATTTTCAAGTATGGGGGAGTATCGATACTGGTTGAGGGAAGCTCTATAAACCCGGTATCAGCACAGTGGAACAGTTTAAAAAAGAAATTATGCAAGAAAGTGACATTTTGTGCCAATCTCGTGCAGTTGATGTCTTGACGTTGGGAAGCACTAATAATATCAAAAGGAAACAATGAAACAATGTCTTTTATTTGACTGTCCAGATATGCGTTTGACATGAAACTCGTCAACATTGTTTTCCTGTTTTGTTTTAAAATGATTTAAAAAAAAACTGCTAAGTACTATACATTGCTTAAAAGCTTCTTTAACTATCTATAAATCCGCAAATTTGTTTGCAATATTTCCAGTGAATTGGAAAATTCGGCAATTGAACAATCTGTATGTGGGAGTAATTTAATTTCTCACAACACAGATGATGTGTGTGTTAAATTTATCTATGAGTGGCGGTACCTATATCGAATCCAACAGTTTTGAAAATCTTTTCATAGCAATTTTATTTATCTTTAGAGTTTTTTCCAGAAGACTGCTAAGGAAAAGTTTCGGTGAAAAATACTTTTTTAATATTTCGTGACTTTATAGAGATGTCTGAGCTGAGGTGTGAACCACGGACTCTCGACCAATGTGTCAAAATAATACCTGCTATTTTGACATATTAATGCGTATGGCATGAAAATAAACATTGCCTATGGCGAGCCATAAACAATATCTGAACATCAATTCGATTACGAACCTGAACATGGACCATAAGTAATATTGAAAAAGCTGATGCAATTGCAAATTTTTTAATTACAGGTTTTACGCCCAATGTCTCTCCCATAGAGACATGTCTCTTACATAGACTGTAAGCTACAATGGCTGTTCATTCATTTCCTATGTCGATACGTTTTAAAGTCACTGATTTAAAATTAGTCATTAACGAGCTTAGTGAGCCAAAGCTGCCTGAATTTTTGAATAAACTATCATGCCAAGTGAGTCGCCGTAGTCTAGTAGGTAGTGTGTTGGCTTATTACAAGTAAAGCCCAGGTCAGACATTAAAACGATATATGAAAAAAAAAATTTGTTCGGCGACTTCCTCTCAGCTGATTTCTGACAAAAACTCTGAGAGTAAATAAACCTGCCATGAAAAAGTTTCTCAAAAATCTGTCGTTCGGAGTCGACGTTAAACTGTAGGTCCCGCCACTCACGTATAAAATTAACGCACACAACATGAGTGGTGTGAGAAGGCCGTAATCCTGACTGGAAACTAGTACAAAAAATTTTCCAAAAATAGTTAAAGCTCTTTAGCGATGGTAATCGTCAGAATAGGTTTTCAGTATCTGCGTATCCCCCAAAGAATACAAGGCCTACAATGAACAAGAAGGCCGCTGTCAGAGTGGGAGGCAGTCAGTAAAGATCCTTAATATTAAATCTCATACATGTTCACAGACGCCATTGATTCTAGGAAACGACAAAATTATTATAATGTGCCGTAGACCAATTACCTGTATAGCTGGAAAAACTTGAGCAATGAAATTGGAACAAAACAATGGAAATAAAGAAAATGAGGGAGGTATTTTGTGACAGCCCCATGTACCACGAACTAACTAAGGAACATAATGACTATATTAAAAATATTCCGGCCAGTGAAACAACCTAGTTAAGTTTGTTATTAATCGTATGTATGAAAAACAATCCGGCTTTCGACCAGACCATAGTAGTGTTACTAGCAAACTCCATGCTGGTAAACTGAATTTTCTCATTCTACTGGATTATTCAAAGGTGTTTGATATATTCAACCATACTAACCTATGCTACACAATTGAACACTATCAATTTTTCTTTAATGGAGTATATTCACATTCGTTTCACACTTTAAAGGGATTGCCACAGAGATCCCTTCTAGATCCAAATCTGTTTTTGTAGTACTTAAATTCGATTACATTAGTCTTACATAATATCTGTGTATCCGGAACTTACATATGATTGTGAACTTTTTGCAATTTTTTACTCTACATACCGATCACAACTTAATATTCTATTTTAAAATCTTCTCACATATGTTTGTGATCTGAAATATGATAACATATTGCTTTAGACTACGGCATTAATTCTTGGAATATCTTCTTAAAAAGTCGCCATAATCCAGTAGGTAGTGTGTTTGCTTATTAGTTCAAACCCCAGGTCAGACATCAAAACGAAATTTGAAGAAATATTTCTTCGGCGACTTTCTCTCAGCAGATTTCTGGCAAAAACTCAAAGAGTGAATAAAATTGCCGTGAAAAAGTGAGTAAAATTGCCGTGATCGTTCGCAATCGACTTTAAACTGTACGTCTCGCCACTCATATATGAAATTAACGCACACAACATAAGTATTGTGAGAAGCTAGGTCGTAATCCTGACTGAAGGGTTGTAATGACCAGTTATGTATGTATGTATATCTTCTTGAAAATTAGTGTTCTTCGCTTTGATCTAAGAATAAAATTAAATAATTTTTTTTTAAGTTTTTATTATTTTCATTTATTGCGTTCTGCATGGTATGATATCATGTTAGGAAAACGAAATTTTTATTTTTAGTTACAATTTTCAATATATAAAAAAATATTTTTTTTCGCTTTATAACGTACACTCTATTCCACACTCCCAATAATTATATAATAGCGCAAAGCATTTCAGAAAACTGTTGTTAAACTTTTTTGCAAATGTGTAAAATACCATCTGCATTTAATGTTTTTTTTTTAACTTAAAATATTAGGTAATTTATTTACTTCATTTTTGAATTTCTTTGTTATTAATTAATATAAATGTAATTCACTCAAGTTTCCTTTTTTTATGTTTTTTGTTAAGTTATTTCAATTTAATTTTATTTTGTGAATTATTATTTTATTGTAATATATTGTGGCTTTTGTCTTGTTGTGCAGGAAACCAAACAATAAAAAAACATTTTTCTTTTTATATCTTTAAACATACAGAAACACCTGATTATACTAACGAAGCTTTAACTGAATTCTTGAAACTTAAAAACTGTTTTTGAGATATAAAAAGTTTTATATTTATATTTTTTCTTTGGTTCTGCTTCCATTCAGTCACGTTTCCTTCTTTCCTAATTTACTACTTTTATCATACGTAAAAAAATCCACTGAAATCAAAACGGAAATTTTAAATCAAAAGGTGCCAAAATCGCGCCAGACGCCTTAACACACGTGAGATAAATAAAATACATTGAAAGTTTCTAACGTAAATAATGTGTTCACAAAGAGATGATTAATATTTAAAAAATGCCATTTTTTTGTCAGAATAGATAAACGTAATTTTAAATTGTTCTTCGTACACTTGATGAAATAATTTTATACCGAAATTTGATTCTGTAGGCTATCTGTTAAATTGCAATAATATGTCACAAATTAAAAAAAAAAATTTTAAATTTTTAATAAAAATGGAAAATAACAATATAAAAACGACTAAACATTTTAATTTAATTTGCACAAACATAGAAAATTTTAGAGAATAATATTGAAAAATTTATTGAAGAAATAACAGATCACGGAGAGTATTTAAACATTCTAAGGAACAAATTCACCAAAAGTTCGGCTGAATTAAGAATTCGTAATTGTTGTTACTTCCAACAAGTCAATGAACCCAATCATACTCCTGCTATTGTGAAGATGTGATTTACCTACCAAAGTCCCCACAGGCTTAACTTTTGCATAAAGTTGCATTATGACTTCCAGAAATTGTTTAGGAGGCCATTTGAAGGAACGGTTACGTAGCCGCTAAACCTCAATCAAAAGTCAACTGAATAACTTTCTCATGAGTCCATGACGGCAAATATCAACAGAAAACACTGTACATTCGATGCCAAATGGGTTAAATGGACTGCCTGACCTTAAGGGATATCCTGCTAAAGATAATTGGGTAGAACATTTTAATATATTGGACCTTTAAATTTTAAATTTACACTGAGTTCTTTTTGGAAGTACCTACAATTTTATGATGCAAAAATATGATGTCGCCAGAAAATATCCCTTAGTTTTCTTATGGCTTGTGATAAACATTAAAAATTTTTTTGTTTTATTGAAATCAAAATATATTATTAAATTAAATATAAACACATCAATTACACGGTGCGACAGTCAAAATACACCCAGCTAATGACAGAATGTAGGTTGTGAGTTTTGTTGAGCAGAACTCAAGAATATTTTGTTTATATTTCCCGAACCCTCCAAATTTATTTTATTTGATAAGAACCGTATTTTTGTTTTCACACAAAATTATTTATTACCCAAATATTTTTTAACCTGTTTTCAAAATCTAAAGTTTTTTGGAAAAGCATGTTATGAGTTTTGATCGTGTAAACTTGGAAATTATAATTTTTTCTCATTTTTTTAAGTTTAGCTATTCTTAATTGCACAATTTAATTAAAAAATATAAGATAAATGATGACATTCCGAAAGTGCATTATCTTATGAAGAAATTGACACTTCGCTTGATCAAACCAGACTAAAATTACCGTAGTTATTATTTAAATAGTATAATAGTCGTGTTATATTTTTTATATACATACATACATACATAATTGGCCATTACAAACCTTTAGTCAGGATTACGGCCTAGCTTCTCACACCACTCATGTTGTGTGTGTTAATTTTTTATATGAGTGGCGGGACCTACAGTTTAAAGTCGACTCCGAACGGCAAAGTTTTGAGAAACTTTTAAATTTTTAGGCTAAAATTCAGTATTTTTTATTATTTACTCTTAGAGTTATTGCCACAAATCTGCTGAGAGAAGGTCGCCGATGAAATATTTTTTCATATTTTGTTTTGATGTCTGACCTGCGGTTTGAACCATGTTCTTAAGTCTAATAAGCCAACACACCACCACTAGACTACGGCGACTTCACATATTTCTTATCATATATTTTTTATATATGTATGTCAACTTATCAAATGAATTTTCAGTTGAAAAATTTTCAGAATTTTTGATAGGTCTTGATTGTATATAATTATGTATATGGACAATTTCGTATCAAGTGACCCAATTTTTAAAATCGAGGTCTTCCGATTTAGATGAAATGATGACAGTTCTGCAGGAGATGATGGTTGTTCTAACTTTTCAGTAGAACCTATAAGACCTAATAATGAGTGCCAAAATCAACATCACATGGATGCCTTAGAAGTTTTTGAACAAATAAAAAAGAAATACAAAACGTCACAGAGTAGATCTGAAAGAATTCAACTTCTTACTCTTGCCCCACGTCATGGAGTTGATTGAAGAAATAGCTATCTAATATCCTTTGGAAAATTTTTGATAGGACCAATAGGTGAAAAGTTACACACATTTTAAAAAAACCCTGTATGACCAAAATATCCAAATTTGACCCCATCTAACTCCGGCAGTTATTGACTGATAGAGCTGAAAACTACCCAACTTGCCTACTATCCAATAGTACTAACCTTGGTGCAAATTTCTTCCAAATCGGAAGACATCGATTTTAAAAATTTTGTCACTTGTCACGAATTTTCCACATATATCAAAAATAAAAGTCGGCTGTTAGGCTCTTTAAATAATAACTACGATAATTTTCGTCCGATTTGATCAAACTAAATGTCAATCTCTTTCCATATAATTCACTTTGAGAATGTCTTCACTTATTTCATATTTTTAATTGAAGTTTGCTACTATGAATGGACAAACTTGAAAAAATATGAAAAAAATCGCATTTCACAAGTTTACCTCGTTAAACTTCATAGATATTAAGTCGAATAATATATATATGTATAGAGTTTTTAAGGCCCATCCCTTCCTTTTCTAATGAAGTTAACTTTTATTAGTTCAGAAGTGTTTATGTAATTAATAAATTTGTGTGTAAAGTTCAAAAAACAGTTTTTGTCAAATAAAACAAGTTTAGAGAATTCAGGAAAAAAAATATTTTTGAATTCTACTGAACAAAACTCACAACCAACACTGTGTCATTAGCTGGGTGTGTTAGTGTTATTTTTAGAAAGCCTTTTGCTGCCTACTGCTATTCTAATACATCGTACAACGTATTGTATGAGTGTTGAATTTTATAAACTGTATGAACTAACATTTGATACTCATACGCAACTACGTCAGAGAGAACTTTAGTCTACGAACAGGTCTGTTTTGTTAATTTTTTCTTTTTTTTTTTCTAAACTTTATTTCAACTAAAAATTAACAGAAATAAACTTTTCTTTATTTTTGAGTTTAAAGCTAAAGGCAATTGTTCACGCTGGCCACCCTAATGTTAAGTTTAGTTTTAAGTACTTTTACAAGCATGTAAATTAATTGAGAATTGTTATAAATATGATCGAAAAGAGATTAATATCCAAACAACCCCCAACGCGAAAGGTACGTCTAATCGTATTTAAATACATTGTATATCGAAAACTAATATTTTCGTATTTTTATTTATTGGCCAAATATTTTATTTTATTTGTTTTCCCCGTTCAACCCCACATTTTGGTCCAATCGGATCATCCCCTGAAGAATAAAATAAAATATTTGACAATAATCTTTTGTAGATTATTCGCTGCAGTGGATATTTGTTGTTGGAAACCACACCCTTCTCACCGTTGGAATTTCTTTTTTGTGTAATTTCTTTCCCCTTAAAAATTTGTTTACAAGGTATGTAAAAACACATATAATTTGGTAAAATATATATATATACTCGTATGTGAAAATAAGTGAAAAAAAGAAAGAAAGAAAAAAAAGAAGAAAAACAAATAACAAAAATATAAAAATTTAGTGAAGTGTCTCAGTGGTGTAAGAATATAAGACAAATATAAAACAAGAAAATAAAAACAAACGTGAAAAATATACACAAACACCACAGAGTGCATTGATCTTGCGTGTTGTTGTTGTGTACTTGTTTTATAAACAGCTGTAAGGTAGTCACAGAATAAGGTGGCCGCTGTTTCACCAATATAATAAGCGAATTATATTATTTTATATTTCGACTTATTTTGAGTTTGTTTAAAACACTTCTTTTCTGACTTAATTAAAGGAAAAATATATATTTTTTTTGTTGATATTTTTTATATATTTTTATTAATTTTTATATATATTTTTTATTATATTTTTATAAATTTCTTTTTTAATTTATTATTGATTTACCTTTCTTAAGTAAATCCTTTTGTAACATTTTTTTATTTTTGATGGGATAATTTCCCCTTTTATCGGTGATTCTTTCGCGAGCATATTTTTTCGTTTTTTCGAAATATTTTCTTTCGTGTTCGAAGTCGAGACTTTGAATTTGTCCGTTTTCTAATTTAAATCGAAGTTTTTTCTCGTGAGCTTTTTTTTTGAAATTTTCGGACTTTTTCCTTGCGATTTGAAGTTTTTCTCATTTGTTCCTATTCTTTGGAATTTACAATTGGGAGTCCCCAGTCTTATCTCTTTCGTTTTCTTTTTATTCCGAGTTTTTTTGATAAACTTATCACCATCCCAATTGTAATAAAATGGCCGCGTTGAGAAACTTGACAAGAAACTACAATCGCTTAGTCGATTTGGACAGTTTCATTCAAGCTATCCCTAAAGAAGAACACTCTGTTCACACTCTGAGTGTCCATCGGCAGGAGTTAACCCGTTTGTGGGAAGCTTTTCGTGACTCCTACGAGGACTTGTCGGAAAATGCCGAGGATACCAAGGTCTCTGCTAAAGACCTGTAGGCCAAGTATATGTCGGGATATACTCTGTATGTTCAATTCGTCTCGCTCATTGATGGGTCAACTGACGGCCTTAAGAGCAAGGCCGCGAACCCCCCTACCAATAGTATCCCGATTCACCTTCCCCCTGTGACACCCCAACCTTTACCGGTGATTACGCATCTTGGCAAACCTTCAGGGATATGTTTTCGGCCATTTATGGAACCAACCCTCACATTAGTAACATCCAAAGGATGTATTATCTTTTGCAAAAAGCGGAAGGTGAGGCGAGGGACATTATTCGAACTTGCCCCATGACGAATGATGGTTTCGACATGGCGGACAGGTATGAGAATAAACGCGTTCTGGTGAATTCTCAATTGAAAACCCTCTTTAACCTCCCTTCCATATCCAAGGAGTCTGGCCCTTCTATTAAAGGTTTGCAACGGACAATCAATGATTGTATAACGAATTTGTCGTTGCTGGGCATACAGACTCAGAATTGGAATATAATCTTTGTTTACATTTGCTCCACCAAACTCCCCGAACACACCTTAGGTCTTTGGGAACAGACTCAGGGGCCTTGTTCGGATCTACCGAAGTGGAGCAAGATGGATGAGTTCCTGACTGCCAGATACCGAACTCTGGAGTCGGTGTCGGACATTATCGGCAGCCACAATTTTTCTCAAGGTACTGCACGGGTTAATAACCAAAGCAGTTCTAGTAACCCTCGAAAATTGAAAACCTTTGGGACCACTGTGGCCCCTAGCTTGCCCCAACGAAAATGTCCAGTTTGCAGCGAAAATCATCCCATTCGTTTATGTTCCGACTTTTTAAGAATGACGGTAAGTGCTCGTTTGGCAACCGTTAGGAAACACAAATTCTGCACGAATTGTTTGGCAGCCTCGCACGAGTTCAAAAGATGCCAGAGCTCAAATGTGTGCTATATCTGCAAACAAAAACATCATTCGCTACTTCATCGTACCGAATCTTCCCTCCGGGAGAAATCGAGGACTGGAACTAACCCCGCTGACCCTTCTACCCTTATTAGCTCTCTGGAAATCCCTGGGTCTTCTCCTGCACAAAGGCGAAATGAAGTGGATGATGGCCCATCTACATCCGCTGCTGCTCGATCTTTTCAAAATTTCGCCACTCGTATGCAGTCCACCCCGTACTCGACAGTTTTATTGGGAACTATCCAGGTGAATGTAGTGCATAATGGTGTAGTTTTTCCTGCTAGAGCTCTAATCGACCCGGCACCTCAGGCTACTTTCATCTCCAGAAAGCTGCAACGGAAGCTAGATCTTCCAACCCTTTTAGCACCGGCTGCCACTGTTGTGGGCCATAATGGCGCAGTAGCAGCAAACTCGACTAAGGTCTGTGTTGTTTTGCTGGGATCTTCCATTGATCCAGCGTTTAGTCTGACTACGGAGGCATATGTGGTTGACAAGCTAACTGGTCGATTACCCACCTACTCCTTGGCGAAGTTTGTTGACCTCAACACTCCCGAACTTCCGTTGACAGACTTGAAATGTGCCCATATGGATTTGCTATTGGGCGGAGATATATATTCTCAAATCATGCTTCCTGAGGTTAGGAAGGATTCTAAAAACCCCTTGATCGCTCAGCGAACTGTCTTCGGTTGGATAGTAACTGGTAGAATACCTCAGTTGAACCCGTTGGATTCCGTTGCTTCCTTCTTTGGGCAACTGGACTTGGATACGAAAATTAGTCGGTTCTGGGAAGTAGAGGAAATACCGAAGTCGAAGATATTGTCGCCTGAAGATCGCTTTTGTGAGGGTCTGTATCGTCGCATGACTTATAGGACTAGAGAGGGTAGATATGTAGTTGCTCTACCTTTTAAACTCGAATTTCCGACGGACTTGAATCTCGGTCCATCTCGAAAAGGTGCTCTCGGCCAATTTTTGAGAAATGAGTCTCGTATGTTGAGAAACCCTGAGATTAAGGATCAATATGATCAGGTTATTGAGGAGTACCTTACCCTGGGCCACATGTCGAAGATCGATCATGACGCTGTTTATTCTCCTAAACCCAGTTACTACCTATCCCATCATGCCGTTTTTAAGCCTGATAGCACCACCACCAAGTTGCGTGTCGTTTTTAACGTCTCTTGCCCCTCCTCTAATGGCTTAAGCCTTAACAGTGTCTTGCACACTGGCCCGATTTTACAAGCCGATTTGACTATTCTAATTTTCCGATGGAGACTGTTTAGATTTGTTTTCAATGCGGACATACAGAAGATGTATACGCAAATACTGGTCGTGCCAGATCACACCCCTTTTCAAAGGATATTATTCCGTCGGAACTCCCAGGAAGATGTCCAGGATTTTGAATTAAATACAGTTACCTTTGGTGTTAACTGTGCCCCCTATTTGGCCATAAGAACCCTACATCAGTTAGCTGATGATTGTAAATCGGATCACCCCTTTGCTTCTGAGATTTTGCGAAACCAAATGTATGTGGATGACATTTTGGCTGGTTCGCATTCCTTTGTCGAAGCTACTCGTAATCGTGATGAGATAATTCATGTTCTGAATTCTGCTGGCTTTTCCCTTCGTAAATGGACATCAAATGATAGAGGTCTTATTGATGATTTGCCACGTGAACATCTATTGGATTCCCAATTTCTAAAATTGTCAGAGGCCAGCACCGCTAAAACGATCCGTCTTGTCTCAAATAGCGAAGCTATTTGACCCCGTTGGGTGGTTGGCACCTAAAGTCATAGTTGCTAAAGTTCTTATGCAACAAATTTGGATAGACGGAACGGATTGGGACGAATGCTTGAAACCCATGACGTTTAACAGATGGCTTGAGTTTGTCGATGATTATTCGTACATCGAAAGGATTAACATCCCCCGTTGGGTTAATTTTAACCCTCAGTGTGAAGTACAACTTCATGCATTTTGTGATGCTTCTGAGAAAGCATACGCTGCCACTCTGTACAGTAGAGTCCAAACCCCTTCTGGTGAATTTGCCACCCACTTAGTCGCTGCCAAAACAAAAGTTGCGCCTATAAAAGTGCAAACTTTACCCCGTTTAGAGCTCTGCGGCGCAACTCTATTGGCGAAAATGGTATTTTCATTTCGTAAGGAGCTGAATCTTACCAGATCGGAAGCCTTCTATTGGACAGATTCGACTATCGTTCTATCCTGGCTTCAAAAACCCCCGTGCCATTGCCCAACTTTTGTGGCGAATCGAGTATCGTATATCGTGGACCAGGTAGGCACTGACAATTGCAATCACGTCGAATCTCATCATAACCCTGCTGATTTGGCTAGTCGTGGTATGAGCGCTAAGGAGCTCTCTATTTCAGATATTTGGTGGAAAGGTCCTGAATGGTTATCTCGTTCACAGTCTGAGTGGCCACTGTCGTCTTTTAAACCCAATAATCGGCTAGAAACGCATTTGATACAGGTTAACGTTGCCCAGATGGATACGTCTGAAGAATTTTTGATATTCGGACTTGCCTCGTGCTCTGCGAGTTATGTCCTACATCTTTCGCTTTTATCACTCTTTACTCCCCGGAAAAAGGTCGTCTCAAGTCCCCCTATCTCATACGTTGAGTCAAAGTGAGTTGAAGTCGGCAAAGGATCGTTTGATCATTCATTGCCAAAGTACCCATTTCCCCGAATACTCTTCACTGAAGAATAGCTCTACCTTAACCTCGAAGAATTCACTACTCGTGTTCAACCCCTTTATAGATTCTAGTGGATTTCTACGAGTTAATGGTAAACTCTCCCAATCACCTACTTTGACCTACAACGAACGTTTTCCGAAGTTATTACTCTATAATGGCCGTTTTACGCGTCTCTATCTGGAACATCTTCATAAGTTTTCGGCTCATGCGGATGCTGATGCTGCGCCATATGCGACAGGAATCAGTATTTTTAATCCTATTAATCCTAACACCTACATAGCAACATTAAAAAAAGATTAAAGATTAATTCAATATACTAAACAAAACATAAACAATATATAAAACAATTGAAACAACAATTTTGTGTAAAAACAGTTCGCGCCAATGTGATAATATTTAATAAAACAGAAATACAAAACGATAACAATAAACAAAACAGAATTACAAAAGGACAACAATAAATTCAAAACAATAACAACAATTCACAGTCAGCTGATTTCTCCCAACAAAAAAACATACAAATAAACAAACAATTTTGGGTTCCTAAATTGAAGAATTTGGTTAAGACAGTTGTTCACAATTGCAAAGTGTGTTCTTTATATAAAAAGAAACTCGGTCAGCAAATTATGTCTGCATTGCCGCCCGAAAGAACTACACTTACTCGCCCTTTTACTCATACCGGAATTGATTTTGCTGGTCCCTTTGATATAAAGTCATATATAGGGCGTGGTTGTAGAATAACGAAAGGATATGTCTTAGTATTTGTTTGTTTTGCTACTCGAGCCATCCATCTGGAGGCTACAAATGATATATCCACCGAATGTTTTTTGGCCACTTTTGCTCGATTCTTCTCTCGTCGCGGTTGTCCTTCTCACCTCTATTCGGATAATGGTACTGCTTTTGTTGGCGCAGCTAATCTCTTGAATAAGGATAAGACTCAGTTCCTTGAGAGTCTTAAACAACAGATTGTCACCAAAAATTTCAATTGGTAGATTGGCATTTTATTCCTCCTGGCGCTCCACATATGGGTGGCTTATGGGAGGCAGGAGTGAAGAGTTTCAAAACTCATTTGCGTAAGATATCCCATGCCCAAAGCTTCACTTATGAAGAATTCTCAACTATGTTGACAAGAATAGAGGCTTGTCTGAATTCTAGACCTCTTAGCTCGATGACAGACAACCCGTCTGACATCAATCCTTTAACCCCGGGACATTTTCTAATAGGAAGTGTCATCCTATCCCCACCGGAACCTGATTTTTCGAACGAATCTATAAGCTATGCTAATCAATGGCGTAAGCTGAAAATTTTGCACCATTTATTCGCGCGTCGATGGAAAGACGAATATTTGGTTGAGTTGCATAAACGCAACAAATGGAAGGTTCCCCAAAGAGATTTTGTTGTAAATGATTTTGTTGTCATTCGTCATGACAATCTTCCCTCTAACGAATGGAAGCTAGGTCGGATCGAACGGGTCTATCTCGGCCCCGATTCGAAGGTGCGAGTGGCCGATGTTCGAACCGCCAATGGCGTTTTGACTCGACCAATTGTCAAACTCGTGCTGCTTCCTAATCATGAACACAACTAATTTTTTCTCTTCTTTTGTCCGTTTTGTTGATTGTATTTACAGATTTCGGAACTTGCACCCCGTCGATTAGCCGTGGAGCGTCCCCAAAATGAAAGCCTCGACGACGTTATTGCTGCCTCCAGCTCCAAATGTCGTTTGTGTTCAGAGCATCATCCATTGGGGAAATGCCCTAAATTTCGTCGTATGAGTCCTTTTAGACGATTGAGTGTCGTCAAAAGGCTCAAGTATTGCATAAACTGCCTGGCACATTCCCACTTCGTCAAAGAGTGTCAGAGCAGAGAAAGGTGTATGGAGTGTCTACAAGAGCACCATACAATGCTGCATTTCCATCGGCGAGCTGACAGCAACCAACAACGAAAAAGAGAAAAGCCACCGTGGAAACGGACAACATAAAAGGAAAGCTACTCACACCAACAAGTAGAAGCACAGCAGTAACCAGAAGAGCGCACCCCACAACCAAGCTGTTAAGAGGACGTGTGCGTGCGCAGATCAGCCTTCCGCCAGTAATGGGACTGTCGTGGCTGCTTCTAATGCGACAGCGGGGCCTACCATTGTTATAAACGTGCTAGGCAAATAACTCCTTTTTTCTTTATTAATATTTCCTTTTCAAATGAATTGTTTTATCTATTTTTTTTTATTTCTCTTTTTTTACTCTATTTAAACTCTATTTAAACTTACAATATACTATGAATTATATACATATGAGAGATACCCTGAATTGTAACTTTATTGATCTCTGGCCAGGTGACGTCTCGGTCCGCTTGTTGCACTGTTGCAAGGGGGGCGGGATGTTCACGCTGGCCACCCTAATGTTAAGTTTAGTTTTAAGTACTTTTACAACCATGTAAATTAATTGTGAATTGTTATAAATATGATCGAAAAGAGATTAATATCCAAACAACCCCAACCCGAAAAGTACGTCTAATCGTATTTGAATACATAGTATATCGAAAACTAATATTTTCGTATTTTTATTTATTGGCCAAATATTTTATTTTATTTGTTTTCCCCGTTCAACCCCACAGCAATAATTTTTGGAATTTTCATGAATTTTAAGTTTAGACCGATTTGATTGAGTTACAAAAAAAGTGAACAGGATTATAAAATGTATTAATACTGTTACGTTTTTACCTTTTAAAAACGGTTAAAATATGAGTTCGTAGATTGCAAATAAAATAAAATTATATTTGTGTTTAGTTTTAAATCAATTCTTTATTGTTCGCACAATTCTGTGTGCCACTGTTCACAACTTTATGTAAACAACAACACTTGTCTTTTCTTTGTTATTCCTCTGTTTACACCCTTTGTATAAACAATAACAATTACTCGACAGATCTTTGTAACGGAGATCTTCAAACCACAATTACTCTCTTCAAACAGACCGCATCATCTTCAACATCACTCGCTCAGTCGCCTGTTTTGCCTTGCCGTTTATATGGCTGAGTAAACAGGTTGAAAAATGTTCTTGAAGGCGAATGTTCACGACTTCATCTTCTCGAAATCTCGTTGTTTACATTTATTGTTGTAGTGTTGTTTGTGTATTTTGTTTACATATATTATTGTAGTGTTGTTGGTGTATTCTTGTTTACTTGTTCACCATTTTTGATGCTGGTGTTTGTTGTTATATTAAGCAGTGCGATAATTTGCTGAATTTTCGCTTATGCAAAAGAGTGCAAAGAGGAATAACAAACATAGCAATTTTTGTTGTTTGCATCAAGTTGTGAATAGTGGCACATAGAATTGTGCGTACAATGAGAATTTAATTAAAACTGCACATAAATTTATTTTTATTTTTATTTACAATCTATGAGCTCATAATTTCAACGTTTTTAAAAGGAAAAAACGTAACAATATTTATATTTATGCATAAAATAAGCCAACTACAGATAAAAAACTTTGTCGCCATATTCTAGTACGATCTAGGACCTAGTCTATTAGACGTGAGGATGTTATACTAACCCCAAGTCAGACATCTCGAACAAATCGAAATATGAAAAAATATTTCTTCGGTGACTTTCTCTCAGCAGTCTTCTGACAAAAATTCTGAGAGTAGATAAAAAATTCCCATGAAAAGCTTCTAAAAATCTGTCGTTCGGAAACGACTTAAACCATCAGTCATGGATAAAATTAACACACATAACATGGATGGTGTGAGAAACTAGACCGAAAAGGGTTGTAATGACCAATTAAGTAAGAAAGTGCGGACAAAAATATTGTTTGGATAACATAAGGAATCCAGCTTAATCAGCCTTTTGACTGCAAACCTCGATGGGTTTAATCAATTAAGAAAGACACGAAATAATATCCGCGATTGATGATATGCCTTTCTTTCTAATCATTCGGCTTTATTTTGGGTTAATGATCAAAAAATAAATTACAGCAATATTACTCAAGATTACTTAAAGAAAATATAAAGAAAAATATAAAATATATGCGATAAATTAAAGGCTTATCGTTAGGCATATCACAGGCCTCCATACTTGGGCAACTGCTACGAAATAGTATGTACGATAGATTACTTCCACCACAATTAAGCAGACGAAAAATAATAGAAAATATGGAAACGAGAGTTGAGGACTCAGGACGACTTAAAATTCATCAGCGAAAACACATCTGTGACTCTGGGGGCACTGACAAGGAAAAACAGGAAATTATCTTTAGCGTTTCGAATGAGGGCGATTGGACTAATAAGTGACGTCAGAACCATATCAGATAAAGCGGTACTGATATTGGCAAAATTAATAACGATTGACATATTAGCCAATGAAATGAGGCAAAAATACTTTCGAACGATGGATTTTAATGTGGAAATATCAATCGCGATGGGGGGACGGTTTAAAAAGAAGGTATTTTACCTTCTCTCTAAAATACACATTGGCTAGTGAATAAAACAGCGAACTAAACTTCCACGAGACACACTTCTTACTGGTCATGGTTTGTTTAGAAAATACGATGAAAATAAATTTCAGTCCAAATCAGCTTATAAGAGAGATGCTGATTTCTAGAATTCTATGGTACCAGTACAGTCAGCGTATGACTGAAGTTATTTATACTGGAACTCCAAAGGTTTGAGATACAGAATCGAAATTTGATATGAGAAAACTTTAAATGGCGTCCATGAAGTAATACCTAGTGGCAGGTTGGCGGAGAGAGAGTGGTTGAAGGTTGAAGCAAAGGCAAATATGGAACATAACTGTCTTTTTTAGTCTTTAAAATTCTCCCAAATAACTTTTTTTTTAAGGAATAATGTTTTAGCCGATACTGTATGGTACTGTAAGGTCACACCTCGGAACGAGGACTGCAAAGAGTAGACTAAAAGTTCTCTGAATACGTTTAACACAATTGAATATAATACTTACATATCTCATATAAGTTATTTGTAAAATAAAATAAGGTACATATTTTCTTTTCAAAAATTTCAACGCATAGGATACATAGAAGTACAAAAATTTCCAATTGAAAAATTGTATGAACAAATTTTATTTCATGGTTTTTTTAAATATTAAAATTCTCAGTATTTATTGCCAACAAAAAAATTAAATGCTGAAAATAGAATACTCAATAGTATACATATAAATAACGAAGAAAGTATACAAATATTCATGTGATTCCATTTATCATATCGTTAGTCTCATTCGCAAATGTGTCCCTTTTTTCAAATTTTACAGGAGACACAAAAAACATTGCGGCTTCTTCAGTTTTTAAAAATTGTAAACTTTTGAAACGCAATTATTTTTACAAAATAGCTCTCTTTAAATGACCTAGATCAAAAATTAAGAATAATTAGTAATTAATATTCGTGAAGTTAGCACGTGCTGTTAATATTTTTCGCAGTTTTGTGGACTTAGCGTTTTTGCAAACCACAAAATTACAACAACTTTAAACTACATACTGACATTTTTTTTGTCGTAAAATATGTATTTGGTATAGTATTATCGTTTTGCATTAAAATCTCAATTTTGGAAAAAAGTGGACTTAGCGTCTTTGCGAATTATACTAACGATATGGTATTTGACTTCAGTTCATTTGTGCTATAAATTCGAAATGCATCTCCATTCAGTACAGAAAATTGTATAAGAAGAAGAAGAAGAAAAAACAAATTGTAAACGTAACTTCTATTACAAGTCTAGTAAAATTAATATCGTTTTCTATTTCTTCTACATTCACAAGAATTAGAATCACTGAAATGTAGGTATTATTTCGTACGAGGACAATAAATGTACTGTCGTATGACTTTATATGTATGTGTATGTAACAATGTATCTTTAACAATTATATGTATAGTTTTATTCCAATATTTACGAAGATTATTTAAAATTGTTATTACAAGTCGAATCCTGTTAAATGGTATCGTATATTCTTCGTGCTATTTTAAAATACTATGAGTATAATGTGTTAAATAGCTGTGGTAGAAAAGATATTAATTCTTGCATTCATATACGCTTGAAAGCGACTGGTTTCGAACACAATAAAACAATTATGCGAATTGCAATCTCCGCTATGTAAGCCAGTCTACGACGGAAGGTAAGCTTATAATATTGCGTACGGTTAGTATAACGCTAAAATTTCTAGTCATACATCTCTTTTTCGATTTGACTTTATTCCATTTCAGCTGGTATTAGTGGTCTGAAGCAACAAAAATGTCGTTTTCATTGATCATTGATTTGCTCCTAAGCCAAACTGACCTGCAAACGCACCAGTAAAGTTCTTTGTGAGATATAGTTCCAAAAAGATAATAATCAGCTTATTTTATTTTTGAGATACTATCGGTATCTATCGATGAACTCTCCGCAGTCTAGTGGGTAATGTGTTCGCTTATTAGTCATGAGACCACGGTTCAAACCCCAGGTCAGACGAAATAATACAAAATTTCTTCGTCGATTTTCTCTCAGGAGATTTCTGGCAAAAACTATGAGAGTAAAAAAAATTGCCAAGTAAAGTCTCTCAAAAAAAATATCTGTTGGTCTCGCCCATTATGTATAAAATTAACACACACAACCGATTATGTATTTATCGGTATCTGAAATTTAAATGGGTAATTGCGCAAATTCGTTAGTCGGTAATTAATAGAGCCTAAGTATTACAGATAGTGTGGTGCTGGCTAACATTACAGCAAAATTTATTTTTGCACTCATCCTACCTCTCTGGATGGAGGTCAGTGGGCTTTTTAGAAAGGAGATTAAAAGTTTTTAATTTTTATAATTCGGAAACCATGATTAAATTTTTTGCAATCTCCTGCATTAAATTCAGGATTACTAAGGTTTGCAGTTGAACTTTTTAACCACGCCACATCTTAATGTTAATTTATTAAATTTAATCCTTAACAATTATGATATTTAATAGTCTATGTTTTATTTGGATTTTCAAGGCAAATAAATTTCTTTATTCTGCTCTAAAAAAATTTCCTTGCACGTCAATCACTACATATTTTTTTTTTCTTTTTCCGAAAAACAAAAATTGCTAAAATGATGAAAGCGATATTATTGATTTCTAATTAGCACAAACAAAGCATCAAACAGAATAAAAAACAGAATAATAACTAAAAAGTGTATAAATATCAGATAAACCCTCTCAACAACTGAAAAGTGTTTTATTTTTCAAGAGTTTGTCATTATATTTCAACATGAAAAAAAATAAAGTGAAACACTGCATATACGTGATGGAGTCAATTTATTTCAAATTATAGAACGTAACATCGCTTTTGTTTTAGAGTTAAACACTGCGTTAAATCATACATTGGCAATCAGTTCCGTGCCAATGGTAATTGTAGTGAAAAATTTTTTTATGGAATCATACAGACGATGATTGCTGTTAGAAATTTAATGAATTGGAAAATAAAAATCGATTATAAATCCAATTGATCCAAAAAATAAATGGAGAGAAAAATTATATAGGAATGAAAACATATTTTTAGTGGTAGCTAAAAATAGAGAACAATTAAATGAAACTTAAAAAATAAAAAAAAAAATGCCAACCTAAACTGTTAGAATTAAAATCGTGTAGAAAATGAAATACAAAGACTTAGAAAATCAGATTTTTTTACTTTAATATGACACCAAAGAAGTAAAAAGCAAAAAGATTTAGATTTCTAATTACAATATTTCTTGGATTTAAGCGCCCCAGATATACTAATTCCCGCTTAGTAGCACCGAAACTTATCTTAATTTTTGCCTTTAAACGTACTGAAACTATTTCAATAAATGCATCCCGCTTGTAAGCATTCCCCGATTATAAACGCGAAGTAATGTACTTCACATTATAAATTTACTTTAAAAGAATTCGTTTATATGCACCTCACAACTTTCTTTCCTGTTCACTGACTCCCGCGTTCATACAATTAAATGTTTCTGGATTTCTTTTTAGGGGGATATGTTCAATCATGGGGTTATGCTGATAAAACAGCAACTATTAAGCCACTGAAAGCCAATATTCACCATTAACGCCGTACTCAAGGTTTATTGGAAAAAGAAGTAAAAAAATGGACAGAGCAATGTATTTCCATAGAATGTTCGTTATAGTTTCATTCTCCTCGCAACAGAGGCTGCACTCTATCCCAACCATGAGACGTACCCAACTGAGGCAACGCAGTCTCAGATAAAACCTAGCAATCTTTGCTTTTCGTAATTTGTAAAGCTTTTTTCTAATCTGGTGCTACCACAAGACTACCTTGACTATGCCAATAAAGTCTGCTACGGATCCATCTCCTTCACCAATTTCTTTGCAGTGACCTCAAAGTGACACGGAGGCACAGCAAATCACAAAATTTGTCACGGCTCCAGGTTTTAAAAAATGATCAAAGCCCTCTCCACCAGCCAGCTTTCCATCAAATACGATGCCAAAAAGAGACACATAGAATTCCATCAGCTTGAATCACACGCGGCAATATGCTTCCAAGTGCGGGATTTCGATACAATAACTCCCTGCTTATAAGAACTGTTATAAAGGGTCCGCCAAATAACTTTTTTTTGAAAATGCTTTAAAAAAAACTACTGTATATGTATGTGTATGTATAAGATAAGAAAGATTTTTTTTTTTTTGTTTCTTTGCAAGTCAACTCAGAGCATTGTACAAACATGCATAAATGCAGTAGAATTATTGTATATTTCAAGTGAACGTGGAATGTAAATGGTCCGCCAAATAATTTTTTTAAATGCTTTAAAAAAAACTACTGAGTATTTTCTCAAATTTCTTTTTTTATTTGAAAGTACAATCCTTCGGGTTAATACTGGCAAATAATTTCATTCATGGCTCGTCTGGCCATGCAGTAGCCTACACTATCGGTCCAATTATTAAGCACATTATCGATTGTGTGCAGCTGTATTTCACCAATGGCTTCACGAATATTGTCCTTTAAAGCGTCAATTGTCTCTGGCTTGTCGGCGTAACACTTATCTTTGACGGCACCCCACAAATAATAGTCCAACGGTGTCAAATCGCAGCTCCGAGGTGGCCAAACGACATCAGCTCTGCTGCTGATAATGCGATCTTCAAAAACAGAGCGCAAAACATCGAGTGTAGCTTCGGCTGTGTGGCATGTAACGCCGTCCTGTTGAAACCAAATGTTGCCAATATCCTCCTCTTCGATTTTTGTGAACAAAAATTCGTTCAACATGGCCCGATAATGATTGCCATTGACTGCAACGGCCACTCCTAGCTCATTTTCGAAGAAAAATGGCCCAATTATGACTCTGGACCAAAATCCGCACCAAACAGTGACTCATTTTGGGGGCGTCGGCAAAATAAATACTGTACAATATTTTAAATAACTGTAGTTATGTGTATATACATGTGTTTATTAATGTAGAAATATTGATTTACGTCGAATTACTTTTAGCCATTCTTGTAATATTTTATATTAAAACATATGAATTTGATTTGTTTTCATTTTATATTTATGAATAGGCCTGAAAAGAAAGCATAATATAAGAATGCAACAACAATAAAATGAAAGAAATATACCTACCTCATGCATTATTGACAATCTGAATTAAATTTGATTTATTTCATGCTTATAAAGGGTGTTTTTTAAAGAGGTATAGAACTTTAAGTTGCAATAAAACAATGATGGATTATTCGATTGACATGAATTTTATTTAGCCGAAAGATAATCTTGTGGCATTACATTTTAAATATGATTTCTGGCATATGACCGCCACGGCTGGCGCGGATGTAGTCCAATCTGGGCGTCCACTTTTCGATGACTTTTTCCAACATTTGTGGCCGTATATCGGCAATAATACGGCGAATGTTGTCTTCCAAATGGTCAAGCGTTTGAGGCTTTACCGCAATGACTTTACATAGCCCCACAGAAAGTAGTCTAGCGGTGTTAAATCACAAGATCTTGGAGCCCAATTCACAGGTCCAAAACGTGAAATTAGGCGGTCACCAAACGTGTCTTTCAATAAATCTATTGTGGAACGAGCTGTGTGACATGTTGCGCCGTCTTGTTGAAACCACATCTCCTGGACATCATGGTTGTTCAATTCAGGAATGAAAAAGTTAGTAATCATGGCTCTATACCGATCACCATTGACTGTAACGTTCTGGCCACCATCGTTTTTGAAAAAGTACGGACCAATGATTCCACCAGCCCATAAAGCGCACCAAACAGTCAGTTTTTCTGGATGTAACGGTGTTTCCACATACACTTGAGGATTACCTTCACTCCAAATGCGGCAGTTTTGTTTGTTGACGTAGCCATTCAACCAGAAGTGCGCTTCATCGCTAAACAAAATTCGCTTATGAAAATCGGGAACAACGGTAATCTCGTTTTGGGCCCATTCGACGAATCTACGCCTTACTTGATGATCGTTTGGCTTCAATTCTTGCACGAGTTGGATTTTGTAAGCACGCAAACCAAGATCCTTCCTCAAAATCTTCCATAAAGTGGATGGACACAGATACAATTCCTGTGCTTGATGGCGGATGGACTCATTCGGGTCTTCCTCAATGCTACGCTCTACAGCAGCAATAGCTTCTTCTGTACGCACCGTACAGCGTCTCTGGGGATGCGAGTTATCAATAAGAGTAAACGTGGTGCGAAAACGTTCCATGGTTAATCGAATTAACTGCTCTGATGGACGATTTTGTCGACGATAAAATGGACGTAGTGCGCGATACGTTTTCCGCACAGAACCATTATTTTCGAAATAAAATTGCACTATTTGCAAGCGTTGTTCAGGCGTGAGTCTATTCATGATGAATTGCCAAACCAAACTGAGAATAAATCACTTGACAGCTGTTAAATCGGTCGCCATCTTGAAGAGTAATGCCAACCTAAAATTCTATACCTCTGTAAAAAACACCCTTTATTATATGGTCTTTATGATCTTCTTGAAATATCAAGCGAATCCCCGATTTATGTCGTAGTTAAACAATTATAATGATCAAAAAACCGTTAGAAAACTGAAATAAATCTAAAAAAATAAAACTTTATTGGGAAAGAGTTTCAAACTTGAAAAGTGCTGTATTGCATCTTTATCTAAATCGCATTGATTATGCGTTAATTTTTTGTGCTAAGAATGCATAATAGAGGCATAAAGCTGTGGCGTATTTTATGCTAAAAATTTTAAATAAACAACAATTGTAAATAAACCAATTGTTTACATATTTATTAATTTATATTGTATACAAAAAGCAAATTTTTATTCGAAATGTTCGACCTTTGCCTTCAGGCACTACGTAAGTGGGACTGGTCAGTCATCAGTAGCCGGACGCAACTCATCAATTTTAAAATCGGATACAGCACTAACCAAATCTGTCCCAAGGAAATAATAGAATATCTATTGTGGCCAAATAAGTTCTTTCAAACAGTACATAACTGCCAGTGCGCCATTCCTCAGAGGAAATGAAGGCTTTTAAATTGTTTCGGAGCCAGTATTCGGGCTTTTGAGCTTCATAAGGTTCCGCATCATCTCGCTGAAAAGTCCAAAATTTTTGAGAACAGAGAGCGGTTAAGTGATATTGCAACGGCTTACAAAAATATTTTTGGTGGATTGGGACCCCTTTGTATGACACACCCCACCAAACTATGATTTGAATCACTTCAGAGTGAGCCTTCGAAAACCGTGCACGCACTCCGTCATCGTACTTCCTGCACGATAAAAATTTTATCATCAGTCTACCTTATTTTATCTGTGCAAGTTATCAATGTGCTTCATGTAAAGGCCTTTTCTATAGGTTAGGTTAGGTTAGGTTAGAGGACGTGTACTTGTCAATTAAGACATGTACAGTACCCGGAGGTCGAAATGACCCATTGTACAACTTCCTAGTTTCTCACACCAGACACATTGTGTGTGTTAATTCTATACATGAGTGGTGGGATGTTTTGATGTCTGGCCTGGGGTTTGGACCGTAGCCTTACGTCTAATAAACCAACACACTACCTACTAGACTACGGCGTCTTCATCATAATTTTTTTTTTTTTGATGTCATATCTTAAAAACTTAAACTGCTTACTCAAATATTAATTTTTTAAATATTTTTTCATATTTCGTTATGTTGGAGATGTCTCACCTGGGTTTGAACTGTGGTCTCTTGTCTAATAAGCCAAAACACTACCTACTAGACTACGACTCACATCTTATCATTATCTGACCACTTCATGATGAAACTTGAAATTATTTAGAATTCCCACTATGGAATGATGCTTTATAAATTATGTTATATAACCCATAAGGTAATAACATTAATACGTTCTATTCTTCTATTAAATTGAGAACGTTCAGTGTTGTAACAGTATTCATATCCCTATTAAGTTCCCTATTAAGTTCATTCAATTCAATTGATTTATTAAGAATTGTTTTCTTTTATATGTTTTATGTTTTTATATTTTTTTTATTCTCAAGATTCATTTTTTCTTTAAAATATGAAAACAACAAAAACTAAGTATACTTGAAGCATTAGTACTATAAGTTAAAGAAAAAAATTAATACCTTTCATCAAAACTATGGCCACATAACAGAAAATACTTCGACGGACATGCTTTCTTATTTAGATTGATTTTTTGGCTTTTATGTGGTATTTGAATGATTCTCTTTTGTAGATTTCTTCTATTAAGTACATTGACTTAAATAATTGTTCGTATTGTATTTCGAAAAATACCAGCTCGATTTAAGTCAAGTACAGTTTTTTAAAAATTTTCTTGGGCATAGCAAAAAGCAAAAGAAAACATTATTGTGGTTCGGTAAAATATTTGTATCAGAGTACATACTTACGTACATAATTGGTCATTACAGCCATCCAGTCAGGATTACGACCTAGTTTCTCACACCACTTATGTTGTGTGTGTTAATTTTAGACATGAGTGGTGGGAGCTACAGTTTAAAGTCGACTCCGAACGACAGATTTTTTGAGAAACTTTTCATGGCAATTTTATTTACTCTCACAGAGTTTTTGCCAGAAATCTGCTGAGAGGAAGTCGCCGAAGAAACAGTTATTGTATTTTGTTTTGATGACTGGCTTGGGGCTCGATCCCTGGCTTTACGTCTAATAAGCCAACACACTACCTGCTAGACTACTGCGGCTTCTTCATAAGTACTCATGAAATTTTGAGTATGAGTGAGTCAACAGAATTGAAATTCAACTATTCGTACTCACTGCAACATTGATTTATAAGTGCAGATTGCAAGTCGTATAAGTACAACGTTGACATCAAGCTCATAACATTCGAAATATGTTTCATTCATATGTCTACTCATGCAGATTCATAAATTTAGAAAAATACTTATAATTCCTATAAATGATTTGAATGTTTCAAATCAGTCATTAAAATTTACAGTCTCAGTAGTTTTTGCATTTACAAAAAAAGAAGAAAGAAAAAATACAAAGACAGCAAGCAAAGAAAACACACAACCTTCTTGGGAGTATTGTAGTGTTCGCGAATCATACTTATTTTGTGATTCTTGTAAATGCTGAGTAAAGGAGATTCGAAATCAACATCATACGTGTTGTTAAGTATGAGTACGATGAGTACTTCAAACTTTGAATATGAGTAGTATGAGTATGATATTAAAATAAGTATGAATGTGTATAAGTATCAGAAATTATGAGTATGATTCGTATCTCCTCATCTTTTTGAATACTCATTGCTGATCTCTGATTTTTACATGAAACACACAAAAGCTAACAGTTTCTATAAATAATCGTTTAACAGAAGTCTTTTGCGGACAAAGGCATTATACGCGTAAGTTGATATACTTTTTTGAATTTCGAAATTTCTTTGCTGTACGAATAATTTTTTTGAAGAATCATTTTAAACTGACTTTTTTTACATGTAATATAACTGACCATTTTTAAAATTGATGAAAAGTTCAAAAAAAGAGTTTTTGTCAAAAAAAAAACAAGTTTGGAGGGTTCGAAAAATATAAAACATTTCTAAGTTCTATTCCACTAAATGTACGACTTAGATGATGTACTTACTCGCGTGTATTTAATTTTTTAGTTTTTGTCACATATAAGCACAAATTGAACTTTTAAAACAAGTTTACTTTGTACAGATTTGGTAAGTAGTTTTGGAAATATTGTAAAAATATTCTCCGCCTCCATAGTGTACGAACATTTGTTGGAGACAATGTATATCTTTTAACTTTGCACATTGTAAACGCCCACTTCAAGTAAGTACTGCTTGGCTGTCACTTTAGCGTGAAGGTATTAAATTCTTAAAACTATCAAGAGCTACAACAATAAAAAATGGCAACAAAAAAATTAAAACTTTTCAATGGTGGACGTTTCCCGATAGAAATGAAAATTGAATGGAATGTCTGAATAAGGTGGTTGATTGTTGATTGTTTCCAGGTCTTTAATTTTATCTACGGAATGTTTCCATTGTTATACTTTCGTTTTCCTTTTTTTCAATATTCTTAACATTTTCCTCAAGCAGTTTATCGAATTTGCTGCCTTGTTTCTTGTTCGTTTGCAGTCTGTTTATTCATAAATCACTTGAGAAGAATTGAAATTTGTGTGTAACTGTGTACACATGTCACTCCAGAAATAAAATATTTTTATAATCTTATTCGCATTTTTAGCCTTAAGGTCTATTAGTCAGTAAAACATAAATAAGCGTTTGAATATAATAAAAATAAGAAGTACTCTTAAGCACAAGAATATTATCACTGTTTAAGTGTTAATGTGTTCTCTTTCCTTTTTTATTAGATTAAGGGCCATTATTACAACTTGCCGTTAACTAAAGGGGACATTTTAACGGGCAGATAAATTGTTTTTCGTTATTATGAGTACACAATAAGATAGAATTGATCGTTAAGCTAAAGGAAGGATCATCCTACCTTTAACATTTAAAGGTCACTTTATGTTTGAACTGCCTATTATATATTATTTTCATTATGGCAACTTAAAATTTAAACAAAATGAACATATACAACAAAAAAACGAAGATCGCGGTTGCCACTGCGTTAAAAAAAAACTTGTATAATTGAGCAGATTTTTCGACATTGCTCCGGCACTGCCATATTTTTGAAAAATTTTATCTGTAAATTGTAATAACGAAAATAAGTTAAAGGTAACTTTACAGTTTCCTTTAGCAAAAGGTACCTTTAACTAAACCCAAGTTTAGCGGCAACTTGTAATAATGGCCCTGAGTGTATAAATATTTGATATTTGTGTTTGCATTAGGAAAATTGCAAAAAGCCATGAGTGAATTTCATTATTGGGTATCCCATACTATAATCTAATCGGAACATACTCAATTTTTCTTGAAGTGTTGTGACATACGCAGCAAATTATCTTCCCTCTTGTCTTTAGCAGGCATCAGTAGTGGCATTAACACAAAAATGCTTCTTGGCAATAACAAATATTAGCACAAATAACACAAAACAAGGCTGTATGTAGGATACGATGTATAATGTAATTAAATATTAATCTATTATACATTATAATTATATACAATTATTCTAAATACAACTTATAGACCAAATATTCTTGACTACCCAACGTTAAACTAAGCGTGTATCAACATATCGTCTATATGTAGTTGGGTGTATCCGTTAGTGAATTTATGTCGAACGGTTGTTCAACACGATATTATGTATCCATAACTTGATATCCTTTAACACTTTTACATATGCTTTTTTCACAAACAAAATTGATTTCATATTCTCTAGACTCCGAAGCCACACACTAAGTCTTTATACAATGCAAGAAAAAAATGTGTACAAAAAATTTTTGCGACGAAATGTTTACATTTTAGGACAAATAAAAAACTTCGTGTACACATTAAAAGCAAAATTGATGGCATTTCATTTAAAACAATTTAGGTATAAAGAAAAGAAATTCCCGTACATTTAAAAGAACCAACGGCATGTGAGAATAGCACTATGCAACGAAAGAAGTCATATCTATTGAAATGTCTTTAAGGCATGTACTAAATATATATACGCTAATTCCATACACTGTTATTTACCACTGTTTGGTTAAATATATATACATATGTGCATTTTTATTCTACATATTTCGTTTACATTTATTTATTGTCCTCAGTCTATACCGGCTGCCGTTTTTATTTTCGGTTTCTTTCTTTGTTCCCGCCATACCAACGCTGCTACAAACCAGTATAAAACGAATGTTACATACAATCAGAGTTGCCATTTTTAATTATTTTTAACCACAATTGGTAATCTTTTTCCTCAACATACAGATTTGAGTGGTTTTGGAAATTTTGTTTTTTTTGACAAATAAGGTAACTGATGTTGACTAATGTTAAATATGTAATATTAAATATGTAAATATGTATACTTTTAATTAAATACAATAAATAAATAAATAATAAATAAATCTTCTTCTTATATATAAAAATGAATAAACGGTTCAACCGATTTTCTTGAAATTTTCACAGTATGTCTGGAAGGAGTTATAAGCTACTTTTTATGTTGAAATAGGCAAATAACATAAAATAAAATAAAATAAATAAAAAAAAGTATGAGTGTTATTGTCTAACAAAATATTACGTATACGTCACCCGTCAGCCCTATGTAATATTTTATACACGACAGTAATTGAAATACGTCTATATTTATCAAAATGAATGTGTGTTTATTTGTTTCTGGGTTTGTTTGTGGGTTTGTTTGTAGGTTTGTTTGTTTGAAGGCTACTTTTTATTTTAAAATTTTAAGTATGCCCACATACCCAATAAGTATTTAATGTCGCATATCTCATAAACTGCAAATTTTGTATGGACGACTTTGACGTATATGCAAACAAAATGAATGTTTGTTTGTATGTACCTTATAGAATCGTAAACTATGCATTTGATCATGTTATGATCTTTAGCAAAGTTGGTGCGCATGAACCGGGGAAGGTTTCTAAGTTGGTATGACCAATTTCTGGCAAGTGCAGCCACTGAAAATTACATAAAACCAATTAAACCGTAAACTGTGCATTTGATCATATTATGATCATTAGCAAAGTTGGTGCGTATGAGCCGACGAAGGTTTCTAAGTTAGTATGACCAATTTCCGACAGGTGGTGCCATTGAAAATTACTCAAAATGAATTAAATCGTAAACTGTGCATTCTTTAACAAAGTCGTTGCGCATGAGTCGACGGAGCTTGGTGCGATTAATTTCCGATGGATGGTGTCACTGAAAATTATTCAGAATGAATGACAAGCAATTGGTCGACCTCCACCTCAAGCACGGAAGAAAAGAGCATTACGAGCCTCAGAATCAGACGAGGATTGAGACTGGAAAATCTTCGCGTATATGCCGCTGAGGCCCGTTCGCTTGAACCACTTGAACAACGAGAAGTGAGATTAGAAACTGATGGAATGCGTACTACTCAGGCCCGTTCATCTGAATCATCAGGACAACGGGAAACAAAATCAATAATATTATTCAAATTATTCAATTGTGTAATGTCTTTTCTTCAAATTTATTGTAGTTGGTGGCGCAGCAACACGCGCCAACATTGTCCTCTGGTAGTCAGCACTTATTTCACATTTTTTAATTAAATTTTGCAATTAAGGATTGTCAGACTTGAAGAAATAAGAAAAAAATATCCATGTTTACCCAATTAAAATTAATAACATATAGGTTTGACCAATATGTTTATGTATACCGTTTAAGAGTTATCTCTCCCCTTTTCTTTAAAAATTTTAATTTTCACAAATATTTTGGTAATCAACAACTTCGTGTAAAAGGTTAAAGAAAAAAAAAAACGGTTTTTATCAAACAAAATAAGCTTGAAGGGTTCGAGAAATGTAAAGAAAGTATTTTTGAGTTCTACTCAACCTAGTGACAACTTTGACTCTAGTGTATTTATTTTTTTGTTGTTAATTACTTGTTTAACTCCTATTTGGCTTTTCTTTCACAAATGCTTGTTAAATTTTTACTTTTCCGTGGCAACACTGACTGCAAGCCTATTTTTCTTTTCGCAAGCATATGTGTGTTTTTTTTAAATGCCTGTGTAAACGTCCTTGTGTACCATACTGTATTTGTGTTGAGCGTTGTAAGTTATTGTTGTTGCTGTTGATATTGGTAGCCAGGACAATAAACTGTTTGGACAACTATTGCATAAAGAAATAAATAGGCTGGGAGGCAAACATACAAAGCACCGAACTATGTATCACATTGCTGCCATTTCGCTTCTTTCTTGATTTTATATTCGAGTAATTAAAGGCATACGCCATCATAGTATTTGAGAATTCGATACTCTGTTACTCCAATGTCATAAGAATATGAAAGTTGAATAGAAGTTCAAAATAAACAAACCCGTACTTTATAGCCGCTCATTTTCGAACTACAATACTCAACAACTTTTGTTTTTACTTCTACTAGCACACAGGAATTTTTTGCTGATAATAAATATTAACCTCGTTAGTATAAATCCTTAAGTTTTAGTGACTTTAAATTTTAAGGTTTTAGCTAAAATTTAATAAAACACCTCGAACATAATGAATATTAAAAAAAATTTCGTTCGGTGACTTCCTCTCAGCAATACTGTGGCAAAAGCTCTGAGAATAAATAAAATTACCATGAAAAACTTCTTAAAAAAGTGCTGTTCAACCCGATATAATGTATCGATAACTTGATATTCTTTAACACTATGCTTTCATTAAGAACAAAAATGTTTCCATATTCTCGAAGACACCCTCTAAGTTTTTTTACAGTGTAAGACATAAATGCATACAATTAAGTAAGTAAGTGATAAGAAAATCCAAGCATTTATTTAAAACTGTTCTCTAAACTGTTTATACTGTAACAAACTTTAAACAGCTCCAGGATCTCTGAACTACACATTTAAATCGAAAGTAATACAGAGTATCCAATTCCCTATTAATAACAAACGAAAATTATTTACAACGCCATCTTCGGTACGATAATAAAAAAAACAAATATTTATGCAAATAATATAGAAAATTCAAATAAATTAATTGTTCTTTTTTACATGCTATTATTTTTTTAAGTTTCTGCCTCACATGGCAATTTTCTTTATTATATTCGCCCATAGCTTTCCTGTCTGTTATCTTTTATATAAAAACAAACTCTGTTACTGTTTACTGTGGTAAAACAAATTTTGTAGTATTTTATGTGTCTCACAGCATGTCACAAACTCGAGTCTCCGATAAAAAACGATTAAGAGTATTAACTTCCAAATAATCCTTCCCCAATGGATCCGGATTGCTCGGAGGTTGTTGTAGTTCTTAGGACGAATAAAGCAGCAACACCTCTTGAAAGTGATTAGAACGAATTCTTTATTATGCTAATACAGCAATTCATAACATTTTCTACGATAGACGGCAACTTTATCACCGCAGTAGATAGATTTTTGCATGCTTCGTTAATAAAATCTTGATTTGTAAAACTGTAAAACAAGGTGATAAAGATATAGAAGATTTGTTTGCGACAGTCATATTGTGCTTAAAGATATAAAAACGATCACCAACCAAGTCTCACTAAAATAAATTCATAGTAGACTTAAGGCCATTATTACAACTTGAAGTTAAAGTTGGGTTTAGTTAAAGGTAACTTTAGCTAAACAGAAAGTAAAGTAAAGTGAGAGTAAAGTTGGGATTAGTTAAAGGTAACTTTAGCTAAAGTGAACTTTAAAGTCACCTTTAACTTATTTTCGTTATTATAACCTAATGATAAAATAAAGTTAACTTTTTCAAAAATATGGCAGTGCCGGCGCAATGTCGATAAAACTGCTCAATTAAACAAGTTTTTTTTTTAAACGCAATAGCAACTAAGGGCCTCATTTTTTGTTGTATTTGCTCATTTTGTTTATATTTGAAGTTGCCATATTGAAAATAACATATAATATGGCAAGTTCAAACATAAACTTAACTTTAAAAGTTAAAGGTAGGATCATCCTTATTGTCCACTTATAATAATGAAAAACAATTTATCTGCCCGTTAAAATCCTCCCTTTTGTTAACGACATGTTGTAATAATGGCCCTTAGTATTATATAAGGATAAAATTAAGCTCATGGTCTTTTAAAAGGTAGAGAATGAAAATGAGATTAGGCTAAGTTAAGAAAAGGAACGTGGTCCTTCAGAATTGCTTAGGTGGCTGACGTATCAATTAATATCAATTTAATTTTAGATGACCACTGGTCTATCAGTTCACAAGTTCATCCGTACTCACTACCGTCTCTAGTGAATTGCATCACAAGGAATATAAATACAAATCCATTCCCACTTGGAGGCATAAACATCCCCATGTGCTGTATTACCTGTCAGACATAGTAAGAAACTAACTATCGGAAAAGCCGAAGTGTACAGCGTTCCTACCTAGGTTAATGGAGTAAGGCATCTGTCGATACTGTCTAAAAATTATAACTATGTAGATGTAACCACTCGGAAGAGGAATAACTAACAACAGAATTTATTTTGATACAAACAATGATAATGAAACAATGATGAAATAATAATAATAATAAATAAAAAATTAATTTAGTTTTCTGATAGTTATCAAAGAGTTAGGTGTGTATTATTAGCCGTTTTGTTCCTATGCTACTACGATGCTGCTATCACCTCGAGTATGTATATAATGTAGTGAATAAATTAGAATTTCCCAATTAATGAATAAATAAGTGGTTCTTCCATTCTGTTTAAGTTAGTAAAAGTCATATTAAATTAAAAATTGTTTAATACTATGTTCAGATATGCACTTTTATTGAGTCAATATTCGGTTTATTGAGTACAATATTTTAAGTGTTCAGGCATAATAATATACGCAGTTCAGCTGCTTATTCAATATTCATTTGACAGCTGGTAAACAAAACAGCTGGTTGTTTGAACAACAGTGTTTTTATTTTGTTTTTTTTTTATGTTGTTTTTTTTTTGTCTGTCGTTGTTGACATTTGAGTTGTCAAATATCAAGAGAAAGTGTTCGGATAATTGTAATATGCGCACTGAACATACTTATGACAGTGCTGCATTTTAAGTTTTACTCAATATTATAACGATTTTCGTATTTATTCACAATTAATAATTGAAACTTTATATGGCGTTTATATTGTCATACAATTAAAAACACACAGAAACACAGTAAATTCCAATAATTTCATTAACTGCTTCACATGTCACGCATTTTTTGTAACAACTTTATTTTAATTCTTGTCGATTAAAGCAATGTGTGCTAAAGCAACAGGAGCCACAGGAGTAGTGGCAGTTAAGAATTAGGTTCACTCTCTTACTTACTTATTTTTTGTTGACCAGAATTAGCAGCAAAAACTTGTGACCAAGGAATATTGCATGTTGAGCACCAGTAACAAAAGCATCGACAAGAACAGCAATGTTATTGAGTTAATTATATAGTAATAATAACAATAAAATGAAAAGCAATAACCAGAAGAAAGCAAAAGGCTACGGAGCAGCAGCATAAAATTTGGCGAGAGTTGTTATAAAAGCTAATGAAAACAACAACATTCTTAGTGGATTCTGAAATTGTCTTTATAGATATTTAACCAACAAATTATTTATTAGGTTTAAAGTTTATGAATTAAGCTGAAAGATTTTGTACGTGAATACATTTTACAATAATGTTGCAAATTTTATAAGAACAGTAACTCTAATTTTATACATGTAGCACCGTAAACGCTTTACAAGTGCGCAGGATATAGATAATAGTCTCATAAAAAATTTATGATGTTGAAAACAGTCGACTAAAATGATGTAATTTGTTGTATCACATGCTATTTAAAAAAATTATATACACAGTACAGCAAAAGTCTAGGTACCTTAATATATTTCATGAATTGTACTAATGAAGTACTTCTGCTAATGTGAAGATGTTATTTGCCTACCAAAGTTTTCACAGACTTAACACTCTTACACAAAGTCCCAATATGACTCCAAGAGAGTATTTAGGAGAGCATTTGGAAGAATAGTTACGTAGTCGCTAAAGCTGAAACAAAAGGCAACTGGAAAACTAGCTCATGAGCTAGCTAGCTAATGCGCTAAATGGAGTACTTGATCTTAAGGGATATTCTAATAAATATTGGGTATAACATTTCAATATGTTGATCCTTTGAATTTTAAATTTACTCTAATTTGGGAGTATCTGCAATTTTGCGATGCAAAAATATGTAGTCAACAGAAAGTTTCCGTTTTTTTTCTTAATTTTTTTGTTTTATTGTGAAATAAAAATATTTTGATAAAATTAATATAAAAATCATCAATTATTTTTACAAATTATTGCTTAAAATTCATAAAATTGCATATAGACATTTGGGGTACTTAGACTTTTGCTGCCCGTTGTATGCAAATAGTGCCACTGTATAAGGCACTATAAAATAATTAGCAGCGCATTTAAATTAATAACATAAGCGACTCTTTAGGTTAGGTTAGGTTAGGTTAGGTTAGAGGACGTGTAATTGTCAATTAAGACAAGTACGGTACCCGGAGGTTGAATTGACCCATTGTACAACGTCTTAGTTTCTCACACCACTTATGTTGTGCGGTTAATTTTATACATGAGTGGTGGGGCCTACAGTTTAAAGTCGACTCCGAACGACAGATATTTTGAGAAACTTTTTCATGACAATTTTATTTACTCTCAGAGTTTTTGTCAGAAATCTTCTGAGAGGAAGTCGCCGAAGAAATACTTTTTTGTATTTTGGCTTGATGTCTGGCCTGGGGCTCGAACCCTGGCTTTACGTCTAATAAGCCAACACGCTACCTACTAGACTACGGCGACTTCAAGCAACTCTTTAACTTTGTTAAACTCATCTCCGATCATTTTAATGGAAACTTCAAAAACTGGCTTAAAATATCTAAGAATGACTTAAAAAGAGAATCTAAAAAATATTTGTTTATCTTATGAAATAAGTATGCATGTAGTAGTTTAACCTCTTCAGGGACGATTTTTTATGGTGACAAAGAAAGGATTGAATTTTGTTTTTTTTTAATTAATTAATTTTATAATTCAGATAGCAAAAAAAGGGAAACCAATAAAAATTCACAGGAAGGAATAACGTCCACATTTGTGGCCACTGAGCGTTAATGGTAATTTAAGTGTGAAATAATTTCATACATTCCGGTCATATCGTTCTTCACATTTCTCACAAATTTAGGGAGTTCGTCTTACATAATTTTTGTAGTGAAATCTGGGGGATTTTGCAGTTCCTTTTTTTAAGGAAAATGACCTATACCGCCTAATTCTAAATCTAATTTCGTCCAGCTTTTGGATTTTTTAGGTGGTGGTCCACATGCAGCATTGCATGCAATCGCAAACATTAATGTTGAATGAGTCATTTCCGCAACAAATGGCTTATCGAATAGTTTCCTGTACTAAATATTTAAAAATGTCATCAGTAAATTTTTAAATGAAATATGAGCATGAAGTTGTACCAGCTATTTTTATTTCACGTCGACGTTCAAAATGTGGTGGATTTTCATCAAATGAGTTATCCTTTTTAGCGTACCAAACTGTAGACCGTACAATTGTTAACGTCTTGTATAGATCACTTTCACTTTCCGTATCAGATAATATTTCCAAATTTACAATGTCTGAGATGTAATTATTTTCCCTTTCTGTAATAATTTGAACCTCACTTAAATTTTGCTTTTCATTTTAGTTGCAACCTGGGTACATAAAATCGTAAAAATTTAAACATTCCGTTATACGTTTTCACGAAATGTTAAATTATACATACGGTTGTATTTAAGTAAAAACACAACCTCGAACGATGACTGCACACTTATGTGTACTTTTGTTAATTTCTTATAAGATAAAAAAACTAAGAGTAAATTTCTTTGCTCGAAATAATTTTTTATTGTTTCACTAAAATAGGCAAACTGCAGTAAAATTTGCTCTTTTCCTGTCATTACCTTTTTATTTTATAATTTTGTTTTTTTCTTTATAATTTATTAACAGTAGTAAAATGGAATGCAAAATGTTAATTAACATAATTATAATTAAAGTGCCTTTTTTAAATATTTCATCATGCAAACGCTTTCCAAAAAATTCGGTTGATGTCTTAATATGCGCATCGGTGGGCTGTTAGTTAGCCGTATGGTATTATAAAAAAACCAAAAAAAAATTTGCGCCAGACAATAATACAACTCCCATTCGTATGGTTTAATGGTATGTACAAGTGATATGCAATGTGATGAATACAAAATATGAACCAAGTGTCTGCATGTGATGTGCAGTATGATGAATATAAAATATAAACCAATTCATGTATAGGGTCTTTTTTATGCGCTTCCTATCTTTAAAGTTAAAAAAACAAAGTGTGAGTGAGATAAGAGTGAAATTTTGTATTCGTTTGGAAGACCTATTGATGCACCGGCTTCTCTTGGTGCAGCACATCCGAAATGTCTAATTCTCAATGACTGATAAATCAGTGTGAATTCGATCGATGACATGGGTTATGTTGTGGATTATTCGTATACAGCTGCGACCTAAGAAACTCACAAGAAAAAGTCTATCGGAGCCAATTCGCTCGATCTCGGTTGCGAGTACACATCACCTCCAAGTACGAATATACCATATGGCATGAGCTGTGTGGAATTGTCCTGTTAAAACCACATATCGTTGTTCTCGAAAAGAAGGTAGCAATCATAAACCTATTGAGTTTGCCATTGACAGTGATATTGCTACCCCTGCTTCTCTTGGCGTAAAACATCGGAAAATTATATATGACTCATAAATCTGGCTGAATTTGACCAATGATATGGGTTATGTTATGGTTTGTGTCTTATTCCTATATAGCTCACAAGAAAAAGCCTAACGGAGCCAAACCACTCGATCTCGGTTGCCAGTTCACATCACCCTCACGTACAAATGTACAACGTATCATTGTTCTGTTGAAACCGCATATTGTTGTTATTCAAATCATCTAATTCAGGCCAAAAGAAGTTGAGAATCATCGACCTTTAGAGCATGCCGTTGACAGTGATGTAAAAGAAATTTAAACCTATGATGCAGCCAGCCCTAAATCCTCTCTAAACAGTGCTTTTTGCGGCCTCATTGGTCTCTCAAATTCAACAATTTTATTTGTTCACATACCCATTCATCCAGCAATGGGACTCGTCGATGAAGCAATGGTCATTTGGTACAAATTAGTTGCCAACTGCTCTGGAGCCTACTCAGCGGACATATGTAAATATATATGGTCGTCGTTAACGTTTTTGAAAAGAAACCGAATAAATTACAAATAACTTGACAGATGTAGTTTCAATACGGAAATTTAAAAAGTCTCTATTGGAAGACCCGTCCATATATTAAATGCGTAAACTATGAAATAGGTTGTCCCTTAGATATATAAATTGAAGCATATTTATATGTATATATGATGTATATACATTTATTTATTTATTTATTTATTTATTTATTTATCCGTTCAAAACAATACAACAAGAATAAATCTTATATTACAGTATTGCTTAGCAATTGTTACTAACATCTATTCAGAAACATTTATTTTAACTTAATTAACATAATTTAACAAAAAAAATCAATTTAAAAAAAAAATAAAAGATACTTAAAATTTAAGAAAAAAGGAAATTTAAGTAAAGAAAGGGGGAAAAAAACATTACAGCACAACATTAGAACAGTATTAGAAAAAAATAAAATGAATATCAAAATTATAATAAAACTAAGGAGAAACAAATTTACAAAAATTAGAGAACATTAACTAAGTAAAGTGCTCGAAAATGGCAGTTTTGAAATGCTTTGCATTGCTGATCATTTGTATTTGAGGGGGTAGTTGGTTCCAGAGACGAATGGAGTGAATAAAAAAATGTTGTTGAGAGATGGCCTTATTATATTTCATAGAGTTTATCCTGTTCCCTCTATTCGACCTAGAAAATATTAATCTCTCATACAAATAAGGTGGCTGTCGACAATATATAAGTTTGTGTAGAAATAGCAGAGTCCGGCAATTCAACAAATTGTCAAATGTGACATTATAAATTAGTCCGGCGAAATGTGATATGGTACTATTTCTCCTGATGCCAAAAATGTATCGTGCTATAGCATTGTAAGCTACGTTAAGTCTCCGTCTGCTAACTGCATCGCAGCTAGCAAACAGCTCACAACCGTACATAAGAGTCGGTAGTAAATATGTCTTCGCTAATAGCATTCGAATATTAGCTGGTGTAAAATATTGTGACATCCAGAGATTTCGAAGCATCGCAAAAGTTTTTCCACAGTTAATTTTTACGTGATCCGACCAATTTAGTTCTCCATTCAGAGTTACGCCGAGACTTTTAGCCGTTCTCACAAATCCTATATTCGATCCATTAATTCGAATTGGTGGTAGATTCGAGATAAAATTTTCAGGTGTTCCAATCAGTAACGCCATTGATTTGTTGGGATTTATGCTTAGACCATTTGCAGATGCCCATAAATAAATTTGATTCAAATCCTGATTTATCAAACGGATGCAGTTGGTAGCATCACTAGCACTACAACCCATGTATAGCTGCACGTCATCAGCATACATGTGTATTTGGCAATGTTTTACCTGCAACGGTAGGTCATTAGCATAAATCGAGTACAACAATGGGCCAAGTATAGAGCCCTGTGGCACACCTCTTGGCATTGAATAGCTCCTGGATATAACTGAGTTATGGCTAACGCTTTGACTTCTGTCACCTAGATAGGAGGAGATCAGTTTCACTGCTGTTGAGGAAAAATTGCACATATATTTCAATTTAAGTTTCAATATGGAATGATGGACAGTGTCAAATGCCTTAGAGTGATCCAGTAGTACAAGAAATGACATAGTGTGCCGTTTATCAATCTGGCACCTAATTTCCTCGGTTACATCAACCAACGCACTAAGACAGCTGTGCCGTGGTCGAAATCCGGATTGCCTTTTCGTCAATAACGAGTTAGTATACAGATAACTGCTAATTTGCAAATAAACTAATTTTTCAAAGACCTTCGATAAATAAGGCAATATAGCAATAGGCCGAAAACTTTTATCCTGTTTCAAAATTGGTATGATCTTAGCATGTTTCCATACAGAAGGGTACGTAGAGGTGGTGATAATTGTATTGAAGAAATGAGTGAAATAAACAAGTGTATATGGGAGCGTTAGTCTAATAAATTTTGGATGCATATCATCATAGCCAATAGCATTAGATCTAACGTCAATAAATGACCTCAGTACCTCCTCCTGCCTAAAGTGCATGAAATCGAATTCATGCGTTTGCCGTTGATTTAGTCTAATGCCATCATAAAAATTCATGTCCACAGGTGGCAATGCTATATTTGCAAATTGGCGGTTTACCTGGTCTACGTCAATTTCCTGGGGATCATCACTGACACGATTCACCAAACCCAAATTATGAATTTCCCTCCACTTTTTCCGTGAGTCAATACAAGTTCGAAAATGATTGCCATAAAACATTGATTTGGATCTCCTAATCTTCGCATTAACAGCAGCCCTTGCAGCTTTAAAAGTTTCGTAAAGTTCAGAAGTCCTAAAGCGTTTCCACCTGGCATATTCACGATTCCGAATGTCAATCAGATCCTTAATATCAGAAGTGAACCATGGTCTATCAGTTCTAAGAAATTTCGTTCTTACACGAATATGCTTTTCATAGAGATACTTCAAGCCATTGTCAAAATAGTTTAATTGTTCATCAACAGAGCAATTAAAAAACACTTGACTCCAATTCAAGGAATACAGGTCAACAGCAAGGGAATTATAATCTATATTTTTGAAGTCTCTATACTCAAACGTTTCAGTTTTTCGGGATTTCTTGATCCGAATTTCGTATGATATGAATAACATATCATGGCGCGAAAACATAGATGCAGATAGTTGATACAAATTTAGCAAATGAGAGATTTTATTAATAAAACAAAGATCTAGAAGAGTACTCGAAGTGGACGTAAAATGAGTCGGATTTCTATCATTGACTAAGCTAAAACCAATAGTGCTCATATCTTCTAACAAACTATTATCCTCTAAAATGTTAGCATTAAAATCACCTGTCAAGATAATATGGTCATACCCAAGAGTATGCGAACTAAGCATTTCCAACATTGGCTCCATATTTATATGTCTGTTAGGCCTATATATAGTACCAAGCAGTAGCTTTTCATCATTATTAAAAATTTCCACCAAAATGTACTCAATATTGCCGCCATCATTCCTACTCTTCTCTCTACACGCAATGTCAGTTCTGGTGTACACCGCAACTCCACCACCATTAGTTGTCCTATCGGATCGAAAGAGACGATATCCCTTCAAATTATACACATTACTATCCACATTCGTGAAAAACCATGTCTCCGATACGCAGATAATGTCAATTCCAGAATTTTCAAAAAGAAGACGAAATTCATCCATTTTATTATTCAAACTTTGAGCGTTAATATGGCAAGTCCGGAGTCATTTTTCGACAGAATTTTCAACATGATATCAAGATTTTCTCTAGAACCAGCCCTCATATTATCACAAGTCACCATAGTTATATATAATAATTATTTCAACAATGCAAATGTAGAATAGTCGCCCGAAATGCACTATAAAAGTTACAGAAAATAATGATAGGATAATAATTAAAATAAATACTAATAAATAGTCCCTAATTATGAATATAGATAGATATGCGAATATTAATTTAGATAGAAAATAGATTTTATGATAAATTAGTTGTTCGAAAATTAATATAAATTTCCTTACGAAAATAATTTGATTGTTAATGAATACTATGTGCTCCAGCGTTTTGCCGAAAAAATTGATCTAAGGCATCATAATCATCGATCCGTAATGGTTCTTCGTTTCCGAGGGCCTTTACGTAAACGATGCCACGGTTGGTGTAAACTGCTGACAGCATCCTGTCCTTTTTCAATCGATAAGCCCGAACAAAAATCCTATGATTGTCTGGCGTAAGATTTTCATTGATGTAAAAAGGAGTATCACTATCAAATCCAACCAAGTTTAATCGTAGAGGACCTTTTTTTTCTCTTATATACCTCTTAATTGTTGTTAACACATAATTCCTATCGTAGGGACTGGAAAATTTTATTATTATTGGACCATCTTGCCTCCTATTACCGTTCCTATTGTTCTTGTTAATTTTCACACGGTAAGCTTCTTTAACAGTTGGAGGATCAATATTAATTGCTTCGCAAATACTTTTGTACATCCCCTCAAGATTTTCGCCTTCTTTTTGGGGAATAACATTCACTCGCAAATCATGTGAAACCTGAGAATTTTCTTTAATTTTAACATATTTTTTTAAGGCTTCAATCTCCTGTTTTATTTTGATGTTTTCATTTTCTTGTGCTATAATTTTCATCGACGCTGTGTTCCTTAGATCATGAACCTCTGACTCAAGAGCACATACTCTCTCAGATAATTTATCTATTTCAATCTTTGTTCTATTTAGTCTCTTATCGATCTCACTTAAGAGACGTTCTTCGTATTCACTGAACATTGTTTTCATATTTGTTTGTAGTTGTTCAGATAATTTCTCAAATCGTTTATCCATTATCTGTATAAACCTTAAGGGAGAATTTGTATTATTCAAATAAAGGGACTCACGCTCAGGACCACGACATAATTTTGGTGTATTGTCAGAAAGAGAAATTTGATTGATTTCTCTTAATTGTTTTTGCATAGGAGAATTTGATTTATCCATTGCACTGAAAACCGGTTCTTGTGTTTGTTGTTGCTTGCTGTTTTCTTTATTTTTGCTTATATTTTTGTTGATATTTTTGTTGATATTTTTGTTTTGGTTTCTTAATTTATATCTATACATTAGGTTTAATTTGTTATTATTTTTTGTTATTATCGTTGTTTATTTTATTATTTAGTTTTGTTTTTTGGATTGTTTTGTTTTGATTATGTTTTGTATTTAAAAAAATATAAATTAGTATCGAGATAAATTCAGACTTTAAAAAAATTTACAGCGGAGCGCAATTAAAACACGTCTGATCAGCTGAAAAAGCGTAATATGTATGTATAATAGATTTTATAGAAGCCTATTGTAGTATTATAAAGGTATTATTGTGCATACATTCTGCACATTTTGTATTTACACATTTTATAGTTCAACATACAAAATTACTTTTCATATATAGGCTACAACCTAATATGAAAGAATATTCCTTTATCGTTGTATAACTACATGCTATAAAGAGACGTACTATATGATCAAAATACCATACCCGTATATAGTACACTAGAGCTTCGACTTACGTGGTTAACGTAGGGGACCGGAGTATTGCGACGCAAATCTTTTTCTATACAAATGCATTAAAATTTAATTTTTTGGGACCAAGAATTGAAAATGAAGCAAAAACTTTATATTTCGAATAAAAAAGAAGTATGAATTCATATTTTATTTTTCATTATTTTATTTAGTTCAGTAAATGTATTTTTTTATTATTATGTATAAAGAAATAACGAAACAATAAATTAACAAAACACGCAAGTTAAAAACTTCTTAAGACTTGGGGTTACCGGAAGTTGCAAAAATTTTAAAACGCAAAAAAAAATTCTAAATATGTATCACAGTACAAATAGTAAAATGGTAATACTCAATGCTGCAAGAAAAAAATTAAACGTATGTAGCATCGCAAATCAAAATTTAAACGACGCAAATTGGGATCCATACGACGCAAATCGAATCGATGCAAATTCAATCAACGCAAGTGAAAATTGGAACAACGCAAGCTCAGTTAAGTCAATTTTTAAAAAGCACATCCAAACAACGCAAATTGGATTGACGCAAATCGGGGCTCTAGTGTAATTGAGAACGCAAACACATATGTGTGTATGTTAATATTTTTATATTTTCCCATCACATTTAATCATATTAAAATATTAAGCCAGCCAGCCTGCCAGCTAACCCATCACTAGTAGTTGCGTGTGCTTTAACTTACCAAACTGGTCAACACTTTCCTACTACATTGACTTTCTTGTTTTACTTTCTTTAATAGCAACTTATTAAAGTTAACATAGTGAAATAAAATATAATGAAATATGCAATAGCGAGTTAAAATTAATAAAAAAAAAAACTTAACGATAAACAATCCGTTTATGCCACACAATTAAATTTAACCCATTTAACCTTTTTTTTTTTGGTTAATTCTTCTCAATTTTCTCCAAAATTTTTTCGGTGTTGTTCATTCCTACACTTACTTACATACCATATATATTCCTTTTAACATTTTATATTTTTTTTTTAACTCTTTCTTTCTTTCTTTTTCGTTTTCATATATATTCCTGTATATCATTGGCGCTTAAACAAAAAATCCGCAATAAAAATAAATAAAATTTACTGCACGGTTTTCTTTCGTATGTAATAATGCAATAATAGCCCCAACTACAATTGAATTGTTAGAATAAAATTGGTGAATATTTGTACTAAAAAACCAAAAAATTAAAATATGAAAATCAATCAATGAAACTTTGTTGTAATAATGCAAAATAAATTCGAAAATATTTGGGACGAACTATATTAATATTACAGTAAGACCCCGCCTAAGGCGGGGGATACGTTCCAATAAGTTCCAGCGCTAAACAAAACAGAGTTCTTACTGTGACTGCGACTTCGGAAAATACAGTTAGAATCTTTATTCTGGACAGACTAACAAAATAACGTTGACAAAGATGCACAGTATACACAGTCGCTATATAGTGCACCGCATATACAACAAGTATCAATACAGTGTGCTTTTTAGGAGAATCCCAATACTACCGCATAATACTCAAACAGCGTTAAGCGTAGCAGCGTTAAGCCTTACTGTATTCATTCATCATTGCATATACTACTTATGCTGATGCTGCCAAGCTTTGCTATGATAATTTTAACCCTAATCAAGTAAGGAAAAATTTTTACAAATCCAGTCAAAATGTGTCCCAGAGACAAAGAATTTACATATTAATTTTGTTAACTTATTTTTATTTTATTAAATTTTTTCTCCTCAGTTACATGAATGAAATATTTTTTATTTATTTTCGCATTTTAAGCAAACTAGAACTGCATATCTTCGGTGGGCACATATAACATCTACGTCGCACATTTGCCTGCCTTGGCTGGTTTGAGAATTCATCCTCGTGTAGTATGGAACGAACATTGGACAAATTATTTTTATTTAATTTTAGAAGATTTTATATTTGGAACAAAAAGTTCCTGAATTAAATCTTTCAGAAATATCTTTCGTCGTAATTGCTTTTGACTTTCGTTCCAATTTGGAACGAAATCGACCACAAAGGCTGCAATCCCTGAAATATCGATTAGATTGTAGAAGTGCACGAGTGGCCAACGATTTGTTTTACGTTCGAAGGAAAAGCTGTGTGCCATTTGATCAAGCGTGTCTACACCGCCTTTTGTCTTATTATAATCAATAATAATTTGTGGCTTGTTTTTGTTGTCAGAACTTTTCTTAGAATCGTAATGTAGTGACGAGAGTAACAAAACTACTTTATTTTGCTTTGGAACATAACTTACAAGTGTCACATATTTTCTGCAACCATGTAAGGAACTTTCCGTTGGTTTTGTTTTGGCTGCTAGAATAGCAGGCGGAATGGATCTTTTATTTTTTCGCAATGTGCTAACGCATGTTAGACCTTTCGAAAACAACCGTTCTACTAATTCAAACGAAGTAAAAATATTGTCGAATGTGATGTTTCGATTTCTTTTATCAAATGGTTTGCACAGTTCTTCAACAATTCTCTCATTGATATTTTTACGTTTTTCAGGACCTTCTTGTCCTAGATAAGGAATTCCATGAAGAGGATACCGAGTTTCTGCATCACAAATCCAAAAAATTTTGAAACCATATTTGTCCGGCTGATACTATGTACTGTCGAAACGACACTCGTCCTCTAAATGGCACCAATTGCTCATCAATTGTCAAGTATGCACCAGGTTTATATGACTTTAGAAAGTTCCTATTAATGTGTTCCCAAATATCGCGAATAGGAGAAAACGTGTCCTTTGCTTTGCGTAGGGACCGTGTACATTGGTCATCAAATCGAATATGACGCAGAATTATTACGAACCTGTGTTTTGGCATGCAGGCTCGGAAAATATTGCAACCAAATAATGGGTGCCAGAACTCTTCGTAATTCATTATATCCGTTCTTTAATTTTATTTTGTTGTTCACAAACAATAGAAGTAATAGTTTGCGTTGCCATATGTGCCTCATAGACATATTTTGACATGATTAAGAAGATTTTTGATTGAAACAAAATAAAAACTAAAAATAATTTAATTTATTACTTGAAATTTGTAAATTCTAAATAAAACAAATGAAAGTAGGAATTCAAGAAGCAGTAAGGACTAGAACCTATATTTAAGGAAGTTACAACATGACAAAGTGAAATATGTGTCTAAGAGGCACATGTTGACTTGATTATTGTTAAATATCTTTTAAAATATAGAAAAATATTAATGAAATATATTTTATTAACTTTGGTGTATTGCAACGTAAATTGACTCTTTTTATTAACATTCAAGCGTTTTTTCTTAATAAAATAATAAAAATAAACAAACAAAATATTATTATAAACAAAAAGCTCAAATCAAATCATACATAAACCTTCAGCGTCTCATACCACTTATGTCGTGTGTGTTAATTTTATACATAAGTAGTGGGGCCTGCTCCGAGTCCTGACAACATTTTCATGGCAATTTTATTTACTCTCAAATGTTCTGCCAGAAATCAGCTGGGAGGCAGTCGCCGAAGATATATATTTTTATATTCCGTTTTGAAATTGAAATTTTAAAATAAAAATTAGTCTATGGTTCCTTCCAGATATACAGGAAGGTATTGTTAAAATTTCAAGAAAATCGGTCCAGCCGAGTAGCCATCTATAGACTTCAAACAAACAAACAAACCCACAAACAAATAAACACACATTCATTTTTATATATAAGAGGATGTAGTCACTATTATACTTTTATATTGCATTGTATCATTTATAATTTTTTACGTTTTAAATCAAGTTTCGTTAACTCTTTCTTGTTTTTAAATTAAAAGGTTAATGAAACGAAATTTAGAAAAATATTTCTAACAAAACAAAAAATTATTGCAATTGCAACCGTGGCGTCTCTTTCATAACTTTCTGTATTTTTTAAATCTAAAATCGCTTCAACAACTACACTGAGCGCCAAAACTAACTAAACACCACTGAAATAATTCATTTTCTTAGGATAGCGAGAAAAGTAAATGAGAATAGTCGAATACATTTCCAAAAATAAAAACGTTTATTTATTACTTATAAAATGTTAAAACAAAAACAACAATTCATGATAAAGGAACTTTTTTTATACTTAAGGACAAAACTATCTCTAAATTTTCACGCAAAGTTAGTATACACTTTAAGCGTTACTTAAGATATATATTAAAAATGTAAAAAAATAAGTTTCAATATTTAGTCGGATTTTAGTCTATTTGGCATAGATTCCTCTAATTTTCTGGTAAATTCGGGTGGAATTTTGACACATTCTTCTAATAATGCTCCTTTTAGTGTTTCTTTGCTTGTAATATTTCTTTTTCGGATATGGCGGTCCAAATGATCCCAAAGATTTTCAATGGGATTAAGATCCGGGGATTGTGGAGGGTGATCCAGCATGTTTGGTGAGTTTTGTTGCAACCACTCCTTAGCCAAACGAGAGGTATGCTGGGGATCATTGTCTTGTTGGAAGATCCAATGTCCAGGCAAATTCTATTTTGAAACACTCGGTGCAAGATTTTTTCATTCATTGTCGTGTCAATAAAGTCAAGCTCTCCAACTCCAGACGCTGAAAAACACCCCCAAATTTACCATTACTGAGCCTCCTCCGCTCGGCCAGCTCTTCATTTTTTTCGCCAAATTTTTTTCATTTTTTTACGTCCAAAGATTTCGAACCTACTCTCATCCGTGAACAGGACATTTTCCAAAAAGTTTATGTCCTTATTTTCATATTTTTCGCGTAATTTATGCGTTTTGCTTTATTTACCTTGGAAATAAAGGGTTTTTTTGGGACGTCTGCTTTGAAACCCGGATTTATGCAATACACGTCGTATTGTACTTTCGCATATAGATTTTTCCAACTCTTCACTAATCGCTTTGGCAATCTACACTGCGCTAGAATCAGGATTTTTCTACTGTGACAACAATCTTCCTTTCTTCCCTTTCATTTAATATTCTTGGCTGACCCGTTCGATTAAAATTTTTTATTCTTTTAAAGTTTTTATATTTATCGACGACTTTTTAACTGAAGTGTGATGACTTCCAACATTTGTCGCAATTTCACGATAAGATTTCCCTTTTTTCCTTAGTTCTACAATAATTTTTCGAGTTTCAGTTGAAATTTCAGTTCTAATCTTTTTAAAACCTTGTCACATTATTACACAGCAAGTGATGAGTACTAATGAACTTAAAGAATGTTTAAATTGTACTTTTTTACAAAGTATTTAAGGAAACAAGCATTAAATCTAACGGTTTTAGCAAAATATGTAATTAAAGGAAAAGTGTATAGTCACTTTTGCTGCGAAATATTTTGAGTTTTTTTTTAAACCAGTAAAAAAATATTTTTGTTTTTTTTTAATTTTCTTTTTGTGGTGAGAGTTGGTTATGAAGGAAGCTTAAAATTTTCATTGTAAAAACTATTGTTGTGCTACATGTATATTTGTTATAATAGAAATTTAAAATTATAGTGGGTGTTGACTTACTTATGGTGCTCAGTGTATATGTTTTTATATATGTATCTACATAAGTGTAAATCATTTAATCACAACTAATTTGATAGTGTTAGCAGCATTTCTGGTAAGGTTAATGTGAATACATGCATACACTTACATTAAACGGAAATTGAGAATGAGCTTATCTATTACGTTGGCTACATAATCGAAGTCTTATAGTTTTCGATATTAACGTTGTATATGTTCAAGTGCATTCGTAAGTAGAGTTAATCGAATATTTAAAATGCTAAGCACGCGCCGGAATTCCAAAAATAGTTTATGAAGAAATAAAAAAAAACTCTTTTATCATATCTCTCCAAATTTTTTCTTTGTTTTTATATCGATTCATTTTTAGCCGTTTGCTACCATAGAAAAAATTCATTTTATCTACTTTTACTTCATTTAGATATGCTCCTGTTCCCATAAGGATGCATTCGTAGATTAGAACATAGTATATAAAGCTTTACCAGTGTTTGTGTTGTAAATCTCTGAAATAACTAGTATTAGAATTTCAAAAGAAAATTAAAACAAAAAATTATACATACTTTTTTCTTTCTGTTCTTCTTTTGCATGTTCTATATGCATGTTTTAAAGATACTTTAAGATCAATTTGCATTTTTGCCAACTTTTCTACCAAACTTTGCTGCGAATGGACGTGCACAATGAAAACTCTTTATCATAATCTTATAACTCAATTATCAATTGCATCCGCAAAGGTTTAATACTCCATGAGCACAATTATTTAAAAAAAACATTCATAATTTAAAATATGTTTAACACAATGATTTTTGAACAACATTATGGAAATAAAATTGCAGAAGAAAGAATAGTAATACGATTTTTTAACATTAAGTTAAAAACAACTCAAATCTAGGTTAGGTTAGGTTAGAGGACGTGTACTTGTCAATTAAGACAAGTACAGTACCTGGAGGTCGAATTGACCCATTTTACAACGTCCTAGTTTCTCACACCACTTATGTTGCAATTGCTACAATGCCATTAAAAAAATTTTAAATTTATTTTTTTTGCAATAAAATCAAAGTAGCTAAAGACTTTTTCAAAGCATGTGTTATTTAAAGACTGTTGAGTTACTATTGGAATTTCTATTAAAAGGAGATGTAATTGTAAGTTAGGTAACACATAAAGAGAACTATCATAAAGAACTATCACAAACAGAATAAGTGTCGAAAGGAAATAAATTTCATTCAACAGGAGTGGCATAGATCCATTAAGCTACATGCATTTCTATTGAGTATACTTGTCAAAGCAAATCGAAACTTTTTCGCATAATGTCGAATATACTCGTCTAATATTTATTGGAATTCTGGGCATTCTTTGTAAATTATACTGGACATTATAAATTTTTAGTCCACAAATGTTAACACACAGTGGAAACACTGAGAAAACCTAAGTAAAGGAAAGCAATAAATCTTTTATAAAAAAAAAATCGATAACAATAACAATAAAAAGCCAATAAAAATATGCTTGACACTATTTGTCTCAGAGGCATCAAATATTTTGCTATTGTGATTAATTTTTTCTTAACAATATTCTCTTTGACATAAAACTATGCAAAAGAAAGCTTTCAAATTAATGTCCCTTGAAATAAAATTTTATGGCTTTTTGAGACTTGTTATGATGCCATAAAAAATTTTTAACTCAACTACAAATTGGAGACAAAAAAAAAATTATTAAACAAACTGTTTGTCAAGTGAAAATTAAGAATGGCTTAATTAATTGAAGTCAGTGTAGTCTAGTAGGTAGTGTGTTGGCTTATTAGACGTCAAGCCAGGGTTCGAGCCCCAGGCCAGACATCAAAGACAAAATACAAAAAGTATTTCTTCGGCGACTTTCTCTCAGCAGATTTCTGGCAAAAACTCTGAGAGTAAATAAAATTGCCATGAAAAGTTTTTCAAAAATCTGTCGTTCGGAGTCATCTTTAAACTATATGTCCCGCCACTCATGTATAAAAAATTAACTCACAACATAAATGGTTTGAGAAACTAGGTCGTAATCCTTTTGTAAAGACCAATTATGTATGTATGTATGTTAATTAATTGCCTCTTTCTACAATTAATGAATGAAATAATTTGTTTGCCTCTCTTCAACCGTTGAACTCAAAGAAGTGTTAGTCAACTTTAGAGTTATAGCCTTCGGTTTTCCACACAAAAATTTGTTTATCCCTTTTGTTTGATCCAAAAGGAAATTCGAATTAGAGCGAAAATTACATGAAATATTCCAAATATGAACTTATTTAAAGCTTTTCCAATACAGTTGTGACTTAATTTAAATTAAAGAACAAAATTAAAATTAATTTATGAACTGCAAATGCAAAAATATTGACTTTCATTAATAAGTTATCAAAATGATTTTTCCTATTCAAGTAAATAATTCAAACCTTTTTTATTTCCTATACAACAAAGTCATAACAATTATAACTTCACTGTAAAAGAAATATTTTTTTATTTTTTAATTAAAACCAAGTCACCATTAAGTTCAAGGATAGAAAAGCACTTGGCGTTAGACAAACTCAAAAAGCTTGGGTTATATAACTTCGAGGACAGAATGAGGGCATTATGGTCATGAACATACTGAAAGCTGTGCAATGATTGTCGGATGATTGGATTTTGTCTAATGTACTCCAGCGGTCTCACAGACCATTGCCACATTAGATGGCATTCAAACAGACTCGGTATTCCCTAGCATGGCTGTTTTTTTTGTGTCGAGGATCTTACATAGTTTTTTGTACAATGGGTCAATTCGACCTCCGGGTACTGTACTTGTCTCAATTGACAAATACACGTCCTCTAACCTAACCATCTTACATAGGGGAAACCATACAAGGCTTGCAACCTTCTCTAAAGAGGCACGGGATTTTTAGACAGTAGTCATTGTGCTGTACTTGCTTTAAGGATCTTATGGCCGTTTTGTCTGTAATACGTTTTGTTATTGTATGTGTAAGTTTCCCTATAGTATTGATATTTATTAAAGAGCCTTAGAATAGAAGACGGCTCTATATTATGGCGAAGTTAATTGCCGAAGTTTTCTGTGCAATAAAGCAACTCTAGATTTGGAGTCAGAAATATTTATAATATTTTTTACAAATTTCTTCAGCTTATATACTATTTCTTATTCTATGTTTCTTACAATAATCTTAAACTATTTCCCCAATAAATACATGTTCAGCTGTAGAGTTTCTAATTTTTGTTTCTGTCTGTTTTGTTCCAGCATAATCGTCTAGTCTTCGACTAAGTTTTGGCCTCAACTGAGCTGAAAAAATTGCATCTATAATCTTGCCGTATGTGTAGAAAGAATTCTGACACAAATATGCTTCCAGTGGATTTTACAAATATTACAAAACTACTTACCCTACAATTATTCATTTTTTTATTTGAATGTATAAATAGAAAGACAGATTAAATTAAATGAAAGAATTTCTCAAATTTTAACTAAGAATTGATGAAATTTTAATGCAATACAATACATACATACTTACACACTTGTATTTCAGAATGTCTCATATATACATACATATTGACTTAATTAATATATAGACCCATCTTATAGAGTCAGAGGTAAGAGTTGAGAAGTGAGTAAGAAAAGTGAGCCGTCATCGGTGATGGCGATATAACGATTTTCGCCGATGGCTCATAAATGGAATGTGGAACAGGCTCTGGGAATTATTCCGATAAACTGTCACAAAAACGACATTGATACTATTATATACTATTCGAACGTCGCAGAAATATTTCAGCAAAAGCTTAGTTCTATCGACTGGGCTGGTTATTATCGTTTCACATTACTGGCACGGAATGGATATAGAAATGGTTAGCTAATTAACGATATTCTAGATAAACTTCATTACTGGGGAGTTATGCAGAAGGAATGTTGCTAAATCCGATTAAGACGACAGTTCTTTGATTCCGTAAAATATTGTGATTTAACAAAGCGCCTGTTTATTATTAAACAATGATTGTTGGACCCATCAGTCCTTAAGCTCCAAAGGTATGGAATGAAAATCTAAACAGAATGTATCAATGTATCTGTATGTGTAACAAACTTCAAAAGCAAACCTGTCTGGCTCAATGGCAACTTCTTTTATTACCGCAATGGAACTTACCCCATATGCGCACATAAGCATTCCATTAAATTTAAATTTAAATTTTAAATGACTCCAAAAATCTACCTAAAGTTAAACAGTTAAAATACACCAACAAGTTATACACCCAACAAGGAATTATTCTCACTATAAGAATATTTGAAATAATCAAAAATAATAAAACTGTAAACAGACAACAACAATATATTTGTGAGATAAATTATACACTAAAATAAACGCAAATAAGCTACATTTTGGTGACCTTGCTTATTTCATAAATACACAACAACATTACACCATATAAAACAATAGACAACAAAACATAAAACGAAAGTAAAAAAATTAAGGCATATCAGCTGTTCTGATTACAAGTACTGCTAGTGAAAGTGCTGCCAAGTTTTTGCATTTGTTAATTGAGTGTTGGCAGTTAATTTTGAACTTAATTTTAAAGACGAAATTACTATTCCGATGTACAACTTGCGAAAAGATAAAAAAATCGGCAAAATCAATACTAACAAATCAAAATCTAAAAGCAACAATATTAAAACTAAAATGCAAGCAGTTGATAATACCGAAAACCGATCATCAACCCGAGCTGAATTGCCCAACAACCCTGTCAATAAACGCCTAACAGACATTAACCAGATGCATGGGGCCAGCTCTTCTCAGTCTACATTACTAGATTCTCCATTCAAACTATTAAACTGTATGGACAGCAGGTTTGAAAAATTCACGGAGCAAATTCTGCGCACCATTAATCTAAAATTTAAGGAGTTCAAAGAGGAGTTAATTAGTGATCTGCGCGAAAAATACAACATGATTGAGAATAAACTGTCAAACATTTCTGAAAGAGTAACCATTCTTGAGAATAAAGCTGCGGAAAATGATAAGATGCGGGAGGATATAAGAGATCTCAAAATAAAATTACGGGAACGGGAGAATTATCCGGTTTCATCTGAACTTAGGATTAATGAAATCCCGTATGCACAGGACGAAAACCTGCAGGAAATATTCCAAAAAATTTGTAACACCATCAATACACCGGTACCGAACTTCCAATCCATCTATCGCCTAAGGAATTATAACAACAAACGTAGGGAGAACTCTAAAGATGCCGCCATTATTGTAAAACTGTGGTCTGCATATGATAGGAACTTTTTCTTGAAATCAATGGCAAACTACAGGAAACTACACAATGGTTTTGTCTTCCGCCTTAGGCATATTGGTCTCAATTCAGACGAAAAGTTCTACGTCAATGAGAACTTAACTCAGACCAATTTCAAATTATTGAGTGCGGCAATTCGTCTAAAAAAGAAAAAAATGTTATCTTCCGCGCTCTCTATGCGGATACGAATGATGACTTTATATTACTAGATGATATGGACAGCCTAAATGAGTTATTTCCTGGCCATGTTTGAACACCTAAGTTACTTCCTGCTTTTTAAAAACCTCACCATCTTCAACATTAAGTTAAATGATATGTACTCCAACTATACCTCTCAAAAACGTATGTATAACTCCTATTTATTTGAACGCTTAATTATTATAACCTCTGATTTACACCTAATTCTTGAAAGCATTGCCAAAACTTTCTTACGATTTAATGACTTCTTGTGGTTATAATTCCAGAGACAGTGTGTATAACATGGTAAGAATTCTTGCTAGGCAAAGGGTAGGTCTCAACATTGTACACATGAATGCTCAGAGCTTGAATAATAAGATTGATGAATTTAGGTATTTATTTATGTCCGTGGGAATTGATGTCATTTGTGTCTCCGAAACTTGGTTTCCCTTAGATATTCCAGATTCAGTTTTTAATTTACAGGGCTTTAAGCTTTTCAGATCGGATAGGAGAATCTTAGTTAATGGGATAGAGACTAGAGCTAGAGGTGGTGGAGTTGCGATTTATGTTCGTAACGGTGTACTATGCAGGGAAAAATTGTTAACCCACATTGGGAGTGAAATTGAATATTTATTTCTGGATATTTCAATTGGCGATGGACAGAAGCTTCTTCTAGGTAGTGTATATAGACCGAATTGTAGTTTGAATTTTGAACCTTTTATTTCCATTCTTGAGGATATTACCATTCAATATGATGACATAGTTATCGTAGGTGATTTCAATAACAACCTTTTATTTGATAATCCGCTAATTGGACCAATGCTATCGCTTCATCTGAATCCTGTTAATGTTTCGACACCTACACACTTCCATTCAACGTCCAGTAGCCTAATTGACCTGGTATTTGTGAATCATAATGAAAGGGTTCTGTTATATGACCAAATTTCTGCTTCTGGTTTCTCTAACCATGATCTTCTCTTTCTGAGTTATAATATGGCTGTAACTTGTGCTGTTGATAGATATATCACTTATCGTGACATTAAGAATATTGATTATGTAACGTTGGATACTGAGTTGGATAATATATATTGGGACCAGGTCTATACACTGGTTAATGCTAATGACCAATTGGCATTTATTCAGGAGAATGTTCGTCAGCTTTATGACAGATGCGTTCCTGTCAAAACCAAGCTTATCAAACCCAAGCAGAATCCATGGTTTACTACTGAGATAAAAGCACTAATTGAGAAGAGGGATAGTGCCTACAGGCGGTGGAAGAAATTCAGAACTGATGACTTGAAAGCTCTTCATAAATCCGCACGGTCAGAGGTTACTAGGCAAATAAGAAATGCGAAAACGTTGTATTATGGTAGAAGGTTTTGCAATGCGATGGACAATAAATCCAAATGGAATGTGATTCGTGAAATAGGAATTGGTGGAAAATGTCCTAGAACTGATTTTGATGTAGATGTGAATAAACTTAATGACCAGTTTGTACATTCAAGTGTTCCAACGGCAATTGGTGATATGTATGATGACCTTTGTTGTGTCCCTCCACAATACTCCTTTAGTTTTCGTTGCGTGGCTCAGTTCGAAGTTTTGGAATGTATTTCAGCGGTAAAATCAAACGCAATTGGTTCCGATGATATAGATCCTGTGTTTTTTAAAGTTTTGACACCTAGACTTTTGCCATATTATACCTACTTATTTAATACAGTGCTGACTAAGTCTACTTTTCCTAATGAATGGAAACTTGCTAAGATCCTTCCCATTCCCAAGTCAAACAATGAGTTTAGGCCAATTGCCATTCTTCCTTTTTTGTCGAAGGTAATGGAAAACATTATAGCCAGACAGATCAATGGTTATCTGGAAGGTCATAATTATTTAACAATCAGTCAGTCAGGTTTCATGAAAGGTAGGAGTTGTACTACCGCTCTATTAAATGTAGTTGAGGATCTCAGGTTGGAGCTGGATGTAAATAATGTAGCGTTTTTAGTTCTTCTCGATCACACAAAGGCTTTCGATACAGTCAATCATAAAATTTTATTGAATAAGCTCCGGAAGCTGTTTAATTTTTCTAATTCTGCCGCTAGTCTAATTTGTTCTTATTTGTTAGACAGATGTCAGAGGGTTCACTTAAATGGGAAGATTTCTTATTCGCTTAATATTTGTAGAGGTGTTCCCCAGGGATCAATACCGGGGCCACTGTTGTTCTGTATGTATATTAATGATCTACCGGATGTTTTGGTTGACTGCCGTGTTCATATGTATGCTGATGATGTGCAGATTTATGCCAGTACTCGTAAGGAGAATATTGATTCTTGTTTACATTCTGTTAACCGTGATTTGGATAGGATTGACCGTTGGGCTTCGGCGAATGGACTGTGTATTAATCCCTCAAAGTCCAAATGTTTAATGCTTTCGAAGACCAATGTTTCGTTTGCCATACCTGGTTTGAGTATCAGGGGAAATAAAATTGACTATGTCAAGTCTGCTACTAATCTGGGTATTGTATTTAATGACAGATTATCGTGGTCTGGCCATATAAGTGTCGTTGTTGGCAGAATTTACAGCATGCTACGGAATTTATGGGCGGTCATTGATTCAACTCCTTTTGCAGTTCGTATGCAACTTGCTAAAACTTATTTGATTCCTGTGCTATTGTATGGGTGCGAAATTTTTGCAAACTGCGATAGTAATGACAACCGGAAATTAAACTTGGCATACAACAATATAGCAAGATACGTATTTCTTAAAGATCGCCGGGATCATATTTCTCATTTAGCGTATCGGATATTTAGTGTGAAATTTGATAATCTTCTGAAAATTAAATGCCTCATTCTATTCCATAAAATTATTAATACGGGACAGCCGGAATATTTAGTAGACCGTATTAAGTTTGCTAGGTCATGCCGAGGCATGAAGATTATTCAACAACGTTGCAGGACTCTTCTGTCACAGCGACAGTTCTTTATACACACCACTAGTCTCTGGAATTCCCTACCAAATTACATCCAAAAGTTAGGCAATGCAAACGCGTTCAAAAAGGAGTTATTTAAATTGTTCTCTTAATGAAAAGTTTCTTACGTTCTTAGCATGTTTATTATATCGGTTAAATATTTATCCTTACTTTTCTATACCAATTTTTGTAAATATTTCTTTTTTATATCTTTAGAATTCTTTATCTTTTTTAACTTTTTTATTTTCTTTTTATTTCTGTAGTTTTGTTAGTTTTCCTAAAATGATTAAATCAATTAAATTATATTTCTACTCAATTTTAATATTTTAATATTTTAATTAATTTGTTTTTTATATTAATTTGTTAGTCTTACTTAATTTCTTATATTTCATAATTTTTATTATTTTTTTATGTATTATATCTTATTGATACTAAGCATAGCACTATAACTTATAAGATTAAAATCTTGTTGTGTTATGTTAATTATAATAAATAAATAAATAAATAAATAAATAAAGCCACGTGTGTAGCTTCCGCTACTGGCATGATAGGTTAGTATGATCAAATAATGGATATTATGAGGCTAAGCGGGTCTATACGAAACTCCGTATGGTTCGCAAATTAGTGAAAATTAATAAATGTGTTATCACTATGTCTTGTACATTGTTCAGCTGCGTTTATTTTCTCGGACTACTAACCTACATATATGTAAGTATTGCAGCTTATATGTATGTAAGCGGTTCTGAAGTATTTTATGCAAACTATCGATTTTCATGTTGTCGAATAATTGGCTGAAATGTAAAATGGAAATGATGCTAATGATAAAGTCTTCTGGATTTGCATTTTATTTTTTCGTTTGTTTGCTGTGGAACTAATTGCCTGCACATATACATACTCGTACACTGACATAATACACAAGTATACATGTCAAATCGACTTATATAATAATTAACCAGGTTGATATTAAAAACATCAACAAGTTTTTCGTAGCCGCATTGCGCGCAGATCTTGGCACAATAACTAGAGCCATGAATAAAGTCAAAAAAATCTTCAGATCTCCAGAGTGGCCTATATATGTATATTAGACGATCGTTACAAATAATATTATTATATTAAAAAATAAGATTAATTAATTACATTTGTACATTAAAATGTAATTATTGCAGTCTTGAAATGCTTGGCATTGCTTAGTAACTGTTCATTCCAAAGACGAATTGCATTGGTGTAAAAGTGTCTCTCAGATATTTGTCTACGGTATTTAACATTATTAATTTTCAAGCCTCTATTGGATCTTGAAAAAACTAATCTATTGAACAAATAATGGGGTTTCCTAATATAGATGATTTTATGTAAGTATACCAGAGACATTTCAACAAAGTTTCAAAAGATGTATTATATATTTGATATGAGAACTCAGATATTCTACTGTACCTTGTACGACCATAAACATATCTAGCAATATTGTTATAAGTTATTCTGAGTTTGTCGCCGTAGTCTAGTAGGTAGTGTTTTGGCTTATTAGACGTAAAGCCAGGGTTCGAGCCCCAGGCCAGACATCAAACACAATACAAAAAGTATTTCTTCGGCGACTTCCTCTCAGCAGATTTCGGGGTTTCAGAAACCCTGAGAGTAAATAAAATTTGCCATGAAAAGTTTCTAAAAAATCTGTCGTTCGGAGTCGACTTTAAACTGTAGGTCCCACCACTCATGTATAAATGTTAACATACACAACATATGTAAGTAGTGCGAGAAACTAGGTCGTAATCCTGACTGAAGGGTTGTAATGACCAATTATGTATGTATGTTTGATTCTGAGTTTGTTCCTACTTACTGAGTCACAACTAGAAAATGTTTCACATCCGTACAGTAAAGTGGGGATGAGATATGTTTTCGCGAGCAGCATACAAATATTTAATGGAGTAAAACTGGAGCAACTGTTTTACCACAAATAGCATTTAAATGGTTGTACCAGTTAAGGCTACTGTTAAAGATATCTCCTAGATTCTTAACGTTATGTACTGTCTCAATAGTAGTATTATTAATCTGTAATGGTGTAAGCTGTGCTGTAGAGTCTACCTTGCATATTGTCAAAGCTTTCGATTTCCTCCGATTGAGGCAAAGGCCATTAATCGACGCCCATTGAAACACATTATGCAGATCACAATTTATTTTTCCTATACAATTTGTAATACCAGACGGCAGGCAACTAATGTATAGCTGCACATCATCTGCATACATTTGTACATTGCAGAACTTTAACTTAGATGGCAGAGCATTAGAATAAGTTGAATATAAAAGTGGACTAAGATCGAGCCCTGTGGTACACCTCTAGGTATTAAAAAATTGTTTGATTTGTTACCATCATGATACACAAATTGACTTCTATCCCGCAAATACGACGAGATTAGCATAACAGTAGTATTGGGAAAATGACACAAGTGTTTTAACTTTTAGCAGAAATTAGTATGATTAACGGTGTCAAATGCCTTAGAATGATCGAGTAAAACCAAAAATGATATCATATTGTTATCCGCCCTTAATCGCAACTCCTCTGAAGCATCAATGAGCGCAGAAATCCAGCTGTGATTAGGTCTGAAACCAGACTGCCTCTCAGAAAGCACGCCATTGCCATACAAGTATTGGGTCATTTGCTTATAAATTAATTTCTCGAAAATTTTCAACAAGTATGACAATATTGCGATTGGGCGGTAACTTTTATCCTGTTTAGGCACAGGTATTATCTTGGCACACTTCCACATTGCAGGAAAAGTAGATGGAATTATCGTATTCAGTAAATGGCTTATGTACGGTGGAACATATGGCAAAATTAAAATTAATTTAACCAAAATTAATTTAACCAAAAATACTAACAACTCTAACGGTCCAGTAATTTCGTTCTGAGTCGCATGTAAGTCCTCTTACACTACATGAAACATTAAACCTTAAAAATTTTAAATTTTAAAAACTATACTAGAATTGTCATTTTACATAGCTTGTAAATGTTAAGGTACCCATACACTTGCAATATTATTGTGCATTAAATTGCATTGCACAATAAAATTGCCTGTGTGTATGTTATATTAGTAGGTGGCACAATATATTGAATAAAATCAAAAGTCTTTTGATTTTTATTGTGCAAAACGCAACATTGTGTGCAATAATTATTTCCTACCAAAATAGAGCACAAAGCTGATATCAAAATTTAATTTTGTGTGTGTACATACAATAAGTGCTTTTTAAATAAAAATTTTTTTAATAAAATATTTAAATAATTAAAAAATTAATAATTTCTACAAAAATTTATTGAAAATTTGTAGGAACATGATGACAAAAGAAAAGTTATCAGAACGACAATTTATTCTTAAGTGCCTCGAACTGTGTGAAACATTGCCGGCTATGTGTCTCTTCCGGTACCATTCTTTCATCCATTTCCGTTTTTATTTTTAGGCTTTTTTTTTAATATTTGCTAAAATAATGGCTAGACAAGCCTCCTCGTCCACACTCATATCACTAAACATTGTCTTATAATTTATGAATTCTCTAAATTGTTTAATTTGTTTTAATGTTTGTTTTAATGTTTTTTTTTGATGCTATATATGCATATTGTACGTAAAACTTATTGAATAGTGTAGGGGAAAGCGACGCTAATAAACGTAATAAGGTATTCAATAATATTGTGTAGTTAATGATTACCTTCAGATTACAATTTAACGGTATACTTTATATTTAATTGAATTTGAAATATATTACGTATACGTATTTTATTACTTGTACTGGAATAACTACTCTGAAAAGTAGGCAATAAAAAATATTGCATTTTGTCATGTATTAGACTCATAGAATTGAATATCACTCATAGGACACTTTTTTGTCAGTATGAATATTTCGTATTGGATGTGAATAGGAGTGAAAATTTAAATTCAAATTTTATTAAATATTAATCAGGTATATTTAGAATATTATGTTATTTGTGGATCAAATTCAAGGGCTTTACTACTGTAAATATTTCGAGGTCGACGTTTTTGTAGTTTTTAATTTAGAAATGTACATTAAAGTTTTTCAGTTAGTTATAACCGACACTGTGTATGTAATAATATGTAATATCATCCACCTCAAAAGAAAAATAAATAGTTGTTTATGGTACTTTGTCGCTACTTCTTATAAACTTAAAATTTTACCAAAATTTTCCTTAACATTTAATTTAATTTAATATGTATACAATTATCACTGAATTCGTACCGCTAAAGTTAGCTTAAGCTACTACAATAGCACACTCTAACCATCACATATCTGTATAAGTGTCATTAATCACGTCTAACACTTTTAAATGTAAAATAAGAGAAAAATTATTCTGGCTCTGCATTCAGAGTCTTGTTCCCGGTTTATGCGAAATAGTCCATTCTTCAATCTAAGATTTGGCTTTGCTTTGTTTAGGTTTAAAGCTTGATAGTAGGTTTTACTGAAGACTGAAAATAGTAACTATATCAACGACGTACTAGGTCTAGTATTTATAAATATTTTTTCGTTGTTGTTCTTATTATTGTGCATTCAAAAACATTTTGCACATTCATTGTTTAAACTCCCAGGCTTATTTTAACGATTCTTTTGTAATTTTATTGTTTACTTACCTTAATCTTTTCTATAAATTTCTAAAAATACGTTTGCAATCTCCCAATTTATGTTTCAATGTAACATTTACAGGTAAAATTGTGCGTGTAAGTAGATAAATTTCATGTTTACAAGGTCTTGGTTGGAACTCCTATGAATTACCTCCATATCGGAGTAGACTAACTCTGATTAAACTGCCAACTCTTAAAAGTTGTCGTTCGATGATTAGTACTCCTTTCGTTCTGAGATTAATACGAGGCGATGTTGATTCCTGCTCAGTCGTTTGAAATTCAATGTTCCAATGTGACCTACAATTAATTTTGAACTGCTATCACTAAAATACTACAGATCAGACTTTAAAAATAATGATTCATTTAAACGAGCGTGTAAAACCTTTAATGAATGCTATCAAGTAATTGATTTGTCGGAGGGTAAAGATGTTTAAAAGAGAAAACCCTAACCATATTTTTAAAATGTTAATTAAAGTTTTTGTTGAATTGTTATAAAACTGTTATTATATATATTGCATATAATCAGTGAGGATAAAATTATCTATTGACATTAAATAAATAATCGGCACAAGTGACTTCCGTTACCGTAGCCTAGTAGTAGCGTGGTGGCTTATTAGACGTGAGGCCACTGTTTAAACCCCAGGACAGACATCTCGATCAAAACGAAATTTAAAAAATATTTCTTCGGCGGCTTCCTTTCATCAAATTTTTGACAAAAACTTTGGGAATAAATAAAAAATTGTCATGAAAAGATTTGCATAAAAATTTGTGTTTCGGAGTCTACTTTAAACTGTAGATACCGCCACTCTTGCGTTAAATTAACACACATAGCATAAGTGGTGTGCGAAGCTAAGTCCTAACCTGGCCCAACAGGCTGTAATGACCAATTATATATTGAGCTTTACCATTTGTGGAAGCTAAAAAACCATTTCAACTAATGACCTTCAAGAAAGTGCATTTTGAACGAATGTTTTTCTATATTGTTACGAAAATGGAAAAATTTCGATACTGGTGTTTTGCTTTTAAATCGTTTAACATTAAAATTATAAACAAAAGCCACAAAACCAAAATCAATGAACATGTTTACAATTGAACTATTCACACAATTGAACTAAGAGAGCCGGTCATATAACAACATATAAATAACAACAATTGCTTTGTTTGTTATTCCTCTTTTCACTCTTTTGCATAAACACTAACAAATCATTAGATTTGCGTCTTCACACAAGACTGACTGAAAATTTACTGACTCCGTTGACTGCTTTGCCTTGCCCTTTATGTATATGGCAGCGTAAACAGTCTGATGAATTTTTTTGAAGGCGAATGTTCGTGTCTTTGCCTTCTCGAGATCTCTATAAACTAGAGTTGGGTTCGTTAGGTATTTTGAGTGTTCGCTCTTTCTCTGTAATTATCTAGATCGTTCTTTTAATTCAGTAGTTCAGTACTTTTAAACAACTCCTCTCTCTTCCTCAATTTGCGTAACTTCTTTATGGCAACATTTGCTAATTTATATTTAAACTGGTGCAAACAATACATACATATATAAATTTTAAGGAATTAATGTACATACATACATACATAATTGGTCATTACAACCCTCCAGTCAGGATTTCGACCTAGTTCCTCACACCACTTATGTAGTGTTTATTAATTTTATACATGAGTGGTGGGAGCTACAGTTTAAAGTCGATTCCAAACGACAGATTTTTGAGAAACTTTTTCATGGCAGTTTAATTTACTCTCAGAGTTTTTGCCCGAAATCTGCTGAGAAGAAGTCGCCGAAGAAATATTTTTTCATATTTCGTTTTGATGTCTGGCCTTGGGCTCGAACCCTGGCTTTACGTCTAATAAGCCAAGACATTACCTACTAGACTACGGCTACTGAATCAAATAGATGGAGTTAATTTATTAGAAGACAACTTTTAGTCAGTAACAAAACCACTTAAACAAATCATCGGAAAACTTGAAGATAAACATACGGATATATATGTATATAGACAACACTATTGATGGAGACGATGATTATGATGACATAAATGGTGATATTGATGATTTTCAATATGAAAATATGACAATTGATTATAATGATCATGAAGAAAAACTTGAAAAGAAAAAAACCTTTAAAGCTGATGAAAAACTCTCCATTATTTGAAAATATTCAATTATTTATTAGTAATAAGAAAATAAAAAATAAAATTTATTATTTATTATTTTAATTGGATAAATTAATATTTAATAGAGATAATACTATGCCGATAGGAAATATGAAAATAACACCAGGATTATTTGAACTAGTATTTCATAAAAAACCTCCCCATTATTCTATGCGGATAGGAAATATGAAATTGAAAATGACGCCTGGATTATTTGAACTAGTAAAGGGTGTTTTTTATAGAGGTATAGAACTTTAAGTTGCAATAAAACAACGGTGGATTATTCGATTGCCATGAATTTTATTTATCCGAAAGATAATCTTGTGGCATTACATTTTAAATATGATTGCTGGCATATGACCGCCACGGCTGGCGCGGATGTAGTCCAATCTGGACGTCCAATTTTCGATGATTTTTTCCAACATTTGTGGCCGTATATCGGCAATAATACGGCGAATGTTGTCTTTCAAATGGTCAAGCGTTTTTGGCTTTACCGCATAGACCAATGACTGTACATAGCCCCACAGAAAGTAGTCTAGCGGTGGTAAATCACAAGATCTTGGAGGCCAATTCACAGGTCCAAAACGTGAAATTAGACGGTCACCAAACGTGTCTTTCAAAAAATCTATTGTGGCACGAGCTGTGGACATCATGGTTATTCAATTCAGGAATGAAAAAGTTAGTAATCATGACTCTATACCGATCACCATTGACTGTAACGTTCTGGCCACCATCGTTTTTGAAAAAGTACGGACCAATGTTTCCACCAGCCCATAAAGCGCACCAAACAATCAGTTTTTCTGGATGTAACGGTGTTTCCACATACACTTGAGGATTACCTTCACTCCAAATGCGGCAGTTTTGTTTGTTGACGTAGCCATTCAACCAGAAGTGCGCTTCATCGCTAAACAAAATTCGCTTATGAAAATCGGGAACAACGATAATCTCGTTTTGGGCCCATTCGAAGAATCTACGCCTTACTTGATGATCGTTTGGCTTCAATTCTTGCACGAGTTGGATTTTGTAAGCACGCAAACCAAGATCCTTCCTCAAAATCTTCCATAAAGTGGATGGACACAGATACAATTCCTGTGCTTGATGGCGGATGGACTCATTCGGGTCTTCCTCAATGCTACGCTCTACAGCAGCAATAGCTTCTTCTGTACGCACCGTACAGCGTCTCTGGGGATGCGAGTTATCAATAAGAGTAAACGTGGTGCGAAAACGTTCCATGGTTAATCGAATTAACTGCTCTGATGGACGATTTTGTCGACGATAAAATGGACGTAGTGCGCGATACGTTTTCCGCACAGAACCATTATTTTCGAAATAAAATTGCACTATTTGCAAGCGTTGTTCAGGCGTGAGTCTATTCATGATGAATTGCTAAACCAAACTGAGAATAAATCACTTGACAACTGTTAAATCGGTCGCCATCTTGAAAAGTAATGCCAACTTAAAGTTCTATACCTTTATAAAAAACAGCCTTTATTTAATACAAAACCACGCCATTATACTAAAAATGATTTAACGAAATATAAAGAGATTTTAATTCATACCAATGCACATAGACGTCGTTATGAACATAAAGAACAAGTGAAAGCAACACGAGCCTTCAAATATAGACGAATAATTAAACATTTATTCAAAACAACAACAAAAATTGCAACAAAATGCAGCGGATTATTGCTAAAATCACTAGATAATCGAAAATCAAACTATATATATTGGGATGATCCTAATGAACTAGTTGACAGACTACGTTTACTTCTCTCATCGGAAGGTGCTGGTCACAACAATCATCAAAATAATAATATTATCAAAGAACTTAAAGAATCTAACATAAGTTATTAGAAGAGTGAAAGAAATGTCTTATATTAATAAATTTGGAGACGGATTCAATAAATATAATCATAAAAACAAACAAAAAATGTCGTAACCAAAAAATATATAAAAAATATAAAAATATAATATAAGACAAATATACGATTATGTAGTTGATCAAATGAACAATTTAAAAATTGAAGTAAAAAATGTTTACCTAAAACATGACAATGACAAAAAATAAAAATAAAATAGACAAAACCACGCACAACGAAAATATATCGCACTAACAAAAACCAACAAACAAAAACAATTTTTTTTTTAATATATAAAGTAGATCGTGAGCAGATATAAAACAGATGGTGATCAGATATAAAGCAGATCAAAATCAATATGAAGGAATTAATAGAAGAAGTTAATATATTAATATCGAAAACTTAATATTTACTGTTTTCAGTACGATCCCGAACACAAGAGGGATATAGATACCGGTGCTGACATACATAACCCTAAAGACGATAGGAGTTATCGTTACAAGCGATCTTCAAATCATCTGCTAATGATAATCAACTGAAACAAAGTATAAACCTGAAAAAAGAAATTCCTACTCTATAAATAAATAAAAGAGTTTTTTTTTTTGTTTTTTTATTACATTTTATTCATAATTTATTTATTTTTACAGATCACAATCTTTAAAGTTCTTAAATAAAATATAGAACTTCTCTCCGTCGAAGACCGCACCATCCTCTTCCATTCGGATGGTTCCCCAACAGGAACCATTCTCACCATCATTAAGAAAAATATGTAAGTAGTATGTTAATGGCATTTCTGGACCACTTTTTCCATACAAATTTGAGATCATGCCTGCTTTTTATGTACCTTCTGTATCAATTTTCCCATATAAAATTTGGTTCATGCCTGGTTCTTGTTCCTTTTATTTGTATTGCTTTTTAAACGAATGATTGAACGGACAGAATGAGTGTGTGTAACATTTTTAAAGTGTATGCACGTTTCCTTGTGATAATAAAGTGTTTACATATTTTATGATAGTCAAATGTAGGATAACGACACTTTGGTGTTATATGTAAATAATAACATCGCGAGTCCTTATCATTTTTTTATTTCTAAAAATTAGTCCAACAAGAATGTTTTTTAATATAAGCAAATTTGAAAACGCTTGACTCATATTACAATTTTTAATTTTAAGTATAAAGAAATGTACAGTTGTGTCTGCTTTTTTTTGCTTTTTACGCATAAGTGGAATATCTGTTTTTACGCAATTGCATTTACTCTCCATTACTTCTAAAATGTATTACACCCTCACCTACATCCCAGAGTATAAATTGTCTCGTTTTTAAGGATTTAGAAATCAATTTTGTGCTACAAATCGTTAGAGTTGTATTTTCAAGTTTAAAATTAAAAAAAAAATGGCTGGTTTTATTTGGGAATTTTGTAGAAAAGTATTCACTCTGAATACGAATTTAAGAAGACATCATAGATTATATCATGATCATCCACATCATTTAAATGCATACCATGCAATATATATTTTTCAGACCAGTCAATCAACAATACATATTACAACATTCTCAGATTGGAGATGGAAGAGAAACATTTAATACTCTTAATTGTACTGACTGCAATCAACAAATTCCTAAGACAAATTGGCACTATCATATTAGAATAAATGCTCATAAACCTAATTGTGCTGACAAAATTCGAAATTATGATAATGGTGTTGATATTGGTGATGATGAAGTAAAATGCGTTAGATCAGTGTTTAATAATCGCATCATTACATATTTTATTGCGAATAATAATGAAACAGATTTAATACCTGAGAACTTTTTATCGGGATTTAAATTTAAAGTGGTTAAGCTGTTAAGTAATATGATTCGAAAACATGATAATATAAAATCCAAAATGGAGATATTTTGCGAATACATGCTGGTTAAAGAAGAGGAGAATTTATGTTACATCGAAGTAAAATCGCATCAGACTAAGATGGTTATAATTAATCTCTCATCATCAACTACAGATGATCTCCTCAATATTTACAAAACACAATGCGATGTTATTGTTAAAAAAATGAGAGAATTTCAGGAATGTGATAGCGGATGGACATTAATACAAATATTACGGATCGAAATTAATATAAATCAATATCAGTGTATAAAAGGTTCGCAGTATATTCCTCTACCAACTCCAATACAAAAGAAACATGCATGTATCAATGTTCAAAACAATGATCAATATTGTTCCAAGTGGGCTATTATATCAGCATTGTATCCTATTAATAACAATTCTAATAGAAGCATCTCATATAAAATTAATAACACTAGTGATGTTGGAAAATAATATTGTTTTGAATTTTGAATATTTCACTACCAACGAATATAATTAAAGATTTTGAAATGAAAAATCCTGATATTAGCGTGGACGTGTTTGCGTTGAATGATAATAGTGATACAGTCGGACCCTACTATTCCAGTATAAATGAAAAGGCTAAGCACGTTAATTTATTATTACTAGAAGATTCTGGGAGATTCCACTACGTATTGATTAAATATATTTCAAGATAAATCAATAATAATAATAATAAACAAAATATATTAACATAAAATTATTTCACTTTTCATATTACAATTTCAATTACAGATTAATTAAAAGTCAATTAACAAATCACCGCCGATGTATATATATGTGTAATACATGTTTAATACATTTTCATAGTGAAATGGCGCTGAATAAACACAAAGATGAATGCAACAAAATTGTAACCAGACTACCCTCTGTAAACAATAATGTTGTAAATTTTAAAAATTTCAAAAAGCAAATGGATGTAGCGTTTGTAGTCTACGCTGATTTTGAGTGTATTCTAGAGACAATTAATATTCAGAATCCAGAGAATGTTAAGTCAATACAAAAACATATTCCATTTGCTTATAGTTATTACATCAAATGTTCATTTAACAGTAGTTTGTGTTGATGATGCACCAAAACATTTCTTCGTCAATTTAGTTAAAGATTGTACAGATTTATAAGTGAATTATTTAAGTATCGTGAAGCCAATGAATACCTTAACACCTCCTCACAGATTAGACATAAAGAGGATACAATTTGACACATTTGCAAAAAAAATTTATCTCCTGTAGATCGAGTAGCCGATCATTGTCACTTAAAAGGTGAATATAGAGGACTGACACATAACAATTCAGAGTATCAAATATCAAAATTTATTCCTATATTCTTTCATAATACATCATCATAATATTGTAATTTATTCGTAAGAGAACTCTCTTCTATTGAAGGTGATATAAATGTAATTGCCTTAAACAAAGAACTATGTGTACATATCTACATATATCGAAAAAGATTAATGTAGATGAAAAAATACTATAGAACTACATACGTTTTCTAGATTCTTGTCGGTATATGACATCTAGTTTGGAAAAACTAGCGGGATATTTGTCAGATAATGATCTGTTAACAGTAAAATCAATCTATCAAACTCCCAATGAATTTAGTTTAATGAAACTATCTAGACTATCTAGATTCAGTCAACGGTCTTGAAGAAACAGGACTACCACCCTGATGCAACCCTGATACAATATGTATAATATTATTGATGAAGTGTACAACATGTATAATGTTATTTATAGGTTTTGTTATAAGTATATATTGTAAATTAGTTTTTTATCTGTATAGCGTTCAATGTGAAATGTAGTGAATTGTCTTGTGTAAATAAATAAAATAAGAAAATACAAAAGGTTATGGGCCCAGATGTTAGTTGTGTATATAAGTATATAAAGTGTGTGTAATAAAAGAGGAAAAATGAGTGCTCCAGTATTCCAAATTGAAAAACTGGATGAGAAAAACTGGGGCATTCAAATGCGCAGCGTCTCGATACATAATGGATTTTGGCAAATTGTGAGTGATGCAATTAAAAAACCAACATCCGTATGGGAATCCGAATGACGAAAAGGCTCTGGCATCTATAATTGTAAGCGTGAAACCAACACAGTTGTGTTCCATAAAAAAATTCCGCAACATCCCACAATGCGTGAAAGAAATTGGAGGAAATATATATGCCTCGTGGTTCATTACAAAAGGTGTCTCAATATAAGAGATTGGTTAACCTGAAATTACATGAGAATGGCAATTTGGTTCAGCATCTAAATGAGTTCACAGAAATATATAAGAAACTTGGAGAAGTGAGCATTAAAATTCAAGAGAAATTACTTGTCATCATGTTGCTATCAAGTCTTTCTAGAGACTGTGATCATTTTGTAATAGCAATCAAGACGCGTGATGAGTTACCCAATACAATTGTACTTAAACAGAAGCTGCTAGAAGAAAGCAAAAGAAGACATGACAAAGACATTTACACCGAAAGCATCTACAATCAATTTTGGATGAACTATTTTTTCGCGGATTCAGTATTAATTTTTTAAAGACAAAGACAACAAGTGTTTTCATTATAAAAACAAAAAAGTTAAAAGTGAAAAACAGTTACAAGTGAGAAAATAACTTAAAGACAATTGTGAAACTTAAATATTTAACATTAAATATGCCTGGAAGAAGAAGTAGCAGTTAGAGTAGAGCAACTAAACAAGCATTAGTTACGCGAAACGCTAGAGCCTCAGAGACGAAGGAGCAGTCATCATCTCGCCTCTTGACACAAAGCCAAAAGCAGTCTGCCCTAAGAGCTGCTGAAACTTAGAATCAAACTTATATTCGACTCTCTCAACAAAGACAACGCCAGTCTGCATTAAGATCCACAAAATCAGAGGAACAGAGGAATGATAAACGATCTCAAGAAAGACGACGTCAGGCAGTATTAAAGGCCGCAGAATCAGAGGAACAGATTAATATTAGACGCTCACAACAAAGTAAACGCCAGGCAGCATTAAGAGCCACAGAATCAGATGAACAGTTGAATATTAGACGTATTCAACAAAGTCAACGCAATTCAGATCTAAGAGCCAAAGAATCGGGGGAGCAGATGACTAATAGACGTATTCAACAAAGTCAATGTCAGTCAGCACTAAGAGCTAGAGAATCGCAAGAGCAGATGAATATTAGACGCTCTCAACAAGGTCAATGACAATCTGCATTGAGTTTTGAAGAATCAGAGGAACAAACGATTATTAGACGCTCTCAACAAAGACAAAGGCAGTCCGCATTGTTGGCTACAGAAACGGAGAATCATGCGAGCATTTGACGCTCTAGACAAAGCGAAAGGCTATCAGCTTTAAGATCCGCAGAAACAGAAGAACAGGCTATTATTCGACGTTCTGAGGATAATTAACGCCATATAGCCCACAGACTGATGGAAACACCAGAAAAAGCATAGTTGCACCGTCTCCTAGCAGCTGAACGAATGGAAGCACGTCGCAGAAATTTCAAGAGAGTAAGTTGGGTAGTGTTTAATGATGCTGCTTTTGAATATGACAATTTATTAGATTATAGCAAACATAGTCAAGTAAATATTGGTTCGATAACACATGAATGTAGATATTGTGGAGCTTTAAAATGGAAATCTGAAATCTTCCATTTCTATTGGGACCTCTAGAATATTAAAAGCAACTTTTAATGAATTATTCTAATAAATTGAAATATTTTTTAGCTAACATTAGAAAATATAACTCATCATTTCAGAGTTGGAACGAATAAAGATGTGACTTTGCCAGTATTCTGTCCAACATTCTCTATATAAGGGCGAATTTATTTGTGATAAATCGGATCGTTGTTATCCTTAGAAGATCAGCAACCCACAGTTCTACATGTGGGATGCGAGTCAAATCGAACCACTGCATAGAGCAAGAACAAAGAAACAGGAACAAGAACAAAGAAACAACATAAAGCAAGAACAAAGTCCGTCCGTTGGTTTAGATCTCTTACTCGTCAGTAACAACATAGCAGTCCTGCTCTAACCCACACTAACTAAGAACTACCAAGAAACGGACAAGCGTCCATCTCATGAAATCACGCCATCGGACCATGAAAAAATTCCACAGACAACAGACGAATGACGATCAGCTATAAAAGACGGACTTTTCATCCATAGGAGTTAGTTGCAAAGTAGACAACGAAGGAATAATAAGTAATATTATTTAAGTTTAACGGGTACTCTAATTTTTGGTAATTAACCCATTTGGCGCCGCCATACTCAATTGAGTACAGGTAATCATTATTTCATCATCATTTCTGTTGTGTTTACAGAAACATAAATGCACATCTATGTAAGACGGGGAATCCCAAAATGTGAATGTATCACTTCTACTGATAGTGAGTGCCTTGACTAAATTTCTTTAGTGTAAGATTAAACGTTGATAAGTTGTGTTGTGATTCGAAAGATAGAGTACAAAACTTGTTTCGGATGAGTTCTAAACGTTTTAAAGTTGGTAATGCTTTCAAAGGATTAGAAGAAGCTGTTAACGCAATATTGGAAGATAGTGACAGTGATTCTTTATATGATTTCGCTATCATTCCGCCGGAGCCGAGCGTATTGACAGATGAAGAAGAAGGTGTTGATGAGAACATAATAGTTGATAACTTGCCGAGGGATGTGCCAAGTAATGTTGAGGTCTTTAGACGCAACAATAACATAATTTTAAGTGATGATAACAACAGTAGCGACGATGAACCGTTGGCCGAAAAGGTAAAGAGAAGCTGCGGTCAGCTACCAACGTAGCGTAAGTGCTTACCAACATACTCTTCAACACCTCGGTTATCGGCTTATACGCACGCTAGACAAGAAGATGTAAAGAAGTTGTTTAGTAATCTCAACCTAGTACAAGTATTCGAGAAAATTTGATGAAGAAGTGACTAGTTTGATTATAAGCAATACAATTTTATATGCTAATCAAATAATAGACATAACTTTCAAATTGTCCCAGTCGACTTAAAAAAATGTATGGGTGTACTGATATTAGCTGGATATCACAAATTACACAGAGAGGATTTATACTGGTCTTACGATGAAGATTTTGGGGCAAATATATCGAGATATTAAAAATAATCTTCATCTTGTGAATAATGACGAAGCTGGCACTACCAGGGACAAAATGTTTAAAATTCGAACTGATGTTGTAATTAAAAAATTTCTTCAGTGGGGTGTATTGCACGAGCACATTTCAATTGATGAGTCTATGGTAAAATATTTTGGCCATCACCCTGCTAAGCAATTTATACGTGGAAAACCAGTACGATTTGGTTTTAAGAACTGGGTAGCAGCTAGTTCCACTGGATATTCCTACACTTTCGATTTTTATTGTGGAAAATTGGAGGAAATTTCTACTGATCCCCTAGGGTCAAGAGTAGTAAACAAATTGCTTGAGAAAATGGAGACTAACGCAGCATCGTATGAAGTATTTTTTGATAACTTTTTTACTAGCTATATTCTCTTGGTGGATCTCAAAGAGAAAGGATTTCGTGCGACTGGAACAATTAGAGAGAATAGAACAAAAAAGTGTACATTACGAAGTTCGAAAGAAATGAAAAAAGAAGAGCGGGCCTCATATGACAATAGGTTTGACAAGCAAAATGAAATTCTTTTGGTGAAATGGAAAGACAATAGCGTTTGTACAATGGCAACCAACTATGACACAATAGAACCATTAAGAGCAGTAAAACGTTGGTCTTCTACACAACGACAAAAAATTGATGTCAATATACCAAAAGTGTTTCAGTCATATAACAAACATATGGGAGGAGTAGATGAGCTGGACCAGTCTATTGCACTCTACAGAATTGCCATTCGTGGTAAGAAATGGTGGTGGGCATTGTTTACCTATATACTAGATATGGCCATTGAAAACGCTTGGCGGTTATATGTAACGAATCATAGTGATAGCATGGATCAACTTTTATTCCGACGTTCAATTGTAAGGTACTATTTACGTCAAAACGCACAAACTAAAGCTCGACTTTCATCATCATTGGTCCTAGGGTTACCCCAAGATGGTATAGGCCACTACCCCAAAAAGTTGGAAAAGCAATTAAGATGTGCTTTATGTCATGCCAGAGTTCGCATTGAAAAACAATGTTTTGAAATTTTTCAACTATAACCCGCCGCTGTACTCAGTTGAGTACACCCTCCCTACTCCACCCCTTTATTATTTTTTTAATTTTTTTCATACTTTTATATTAATTTTGTATACAGAGAATTAACAAATAAATTTTTTTGTTAATTATCGCTTCTGGATTTATTTTGGCGGTTAATGGGTTAAGTTAAGGAATAAAATGAATTAATAAAATCATCGTTTATTTGAATAAAATAATAAAACAAATTCCTACATATACATATTTTATGGGAGATGAAAGAGCGGAAGCAGAAAGGAGATGTGAAGTTATACGTGGTGTTGAAAGTAGTATTATTAATAATCTACAGAGTATTTATGCTTCATCAAAATAATGAATTAATTAGAGCTTTCAAGACAGCTGTTGAAAATATGTCTAACGAGAGCTACAAGATATTAATCCATTCTGATCGTTTTCCTAGAGGAGAACACGAACGTAGATACAATGCCCCTGTTGTAAATGAAGTTGCTGCATTAATTGTTGGAAACCACGATTCACCACGCGATATTGTTCTCCAAGCCCGGGATGGCAACTTGACTAGAGTATCTGATACCCACCGCTTCCATTACACTCTTCTATACCCATTGATATTTTGGGCTGGACAAGAAGGATACCACTTCCAAATTCCGCAGTTAGATGCCATAACTCGAGCTCCACTTATAAACAAAAAAGTATCCTGTATGGACTTTTACGCCTACCATATAATGTTTCGTCGTGTTTAAAGTTAACACGATAAGATTCAGGCAACTATTTCACCAGTTTTTGGTTGATATATACGTTAAAGTTGAAAGTGAGCGACTGCGTTATTTAGCATTAAATTAACAAAAATTGCTATCAGATTCGTATATACATTTGCGAGATGCTGTAAATAATGATGCAAATGTAAATCCTAACAATTTAGGTCAAATGATAATTTTACCATCATCATTCGTTAACAGCCCTCGCTATTTACATGAATATACTCAGGACGCTTTTGCTAATGTTCGTGCATATGGTAGACCGGACCTCTCTTTGACCTTTACGTGTAACCCATCATGGAAAGAATTGAGTGATGAACTAATGGAAGGACAGAGGCCTACGGATAGACATGATCTTATTGCTCTAGTCTTTCGGCAAAAAGTGCAAAAATTTGTGGCAATTTTAACCTGTGATGAAACACAGGTATTCCGTTGAATGGCAGAAACGAGGATTACCACATATGCATTTAGTACTTTGGATTACAAATAAAATACGTGCAAACCAAAATGGAAAAATAATTAGCGCAGAAATTCCTGATCCACAAATAGATAAGGAACTGCACGATATTGTCATAAAAACATGGTGCACGGGCCCTGAGGACAACTTAATCCAGCATCCCCATGTATGAAGAATGGGAAATGTACGAAAAAATTTCCTAGGCAATTGCTCCAAGAGACTCAGCAAAACGAGAATGGCTATCCTTTATATAGACGCAGATCACCAAATGATGGCGGACAAACTGCAAAAATTACAATAAGAAATTTGCAGCAAGAAGTAGTTATTGATAATACATGGATTGTACCATATTCTCCGTTATTATCAAAAACCTTCAAAGCATCCCCATGTATGAAGAATGGGAAATGTACGAAAAAATTTCCTAGGCAATTGCTCCAAGAGACTCAGCAAAACGAGAATGGCTATCCTTTATATAGACGCAGATCACCAAATGATGGCGGACAAACTGCAAAAATTACAATAAGAAATTTGCAGCAAGAAGTAGTTATTGATAATACATGGATTGTACCATATTCTCCGTTATTATCAAAAACCTTCAAAGCACATATTAATATCGAGTTTTGCAATTCTGTAAAGGCCATAAAATATATATATATATATACATCAACTTGGTTGCTGAGCATGGGATTCACACACTTCCAAACAAGAAGAAGGGAAAAACTTTAGCGTGCGGAACTAAAGCTCTAGTAACTCAATTTTATCAGCGAGATGATATGAGTCGAATGATGCCAGGAATGAAAGGCTGGGTGACTGTTCGAATCGATGGCCAGAAAGTCCAAATGCAGAAGAGGATGGTTCTCTGTAACCTGACTGAATTATATGCAACATTTCAATCTGAACATGAGGACGTCAAAATTGGATTTACAAAATTAACCCAACTGGGGCCAAAGCATTGCGTTTTGGCAGTAAGCAGCGGAACTCACACATTATGCGTTTGCATTTACCATGAAAATGTTAAACTCATGTTGAAGGAAATCAACTTAAAGTATTTGACACACGATTCCTCAGAAGATTTGCACGATTACCGTGATTGCCTTAAATTTACTATGTGTCCTTATGTAACAACTTCATGCCACTTAGGCAAATGTTCAAATTGCCCGGAGACTATGTTCATTAAGGAGAATTTAATGAACTCTTTTGATCGAGAATGTATTGATGAGATAAAATTTGAATCTTGGCTTCAGACTGAAAGACGTACTTTAAAAACAGTAATTATAAATGTGGATGATGTTGTACAAGAAATATGCAAAGGTTTGCTAAATTTGAGAACACATGACTTTTTAGTCAAACAGCAATGGTCATTTTTTAATGATTTGAAAATACATTTGAAGTCTGGTGAATTTGTGATTTCATATGATTTCGCAGAGAACTATAAATATGTTATTCAGGATGCAATACAAGGATTCTACTTCAATAATGACCAAGCAACTATATTCACAGTTGTTATTTACTATATAGAAGATGAAAAACTGGAACACAAAAGTATGGCAATCATATCCGATGATTTAAAACATGATACCGCTGCAGCTTATGAATACCAGAAGATAATTCTAAATTATCTAAAATCTAAATGTAGTCTAGAGAAGATATACTACGTTTCGGATGGAACTCGTCAACATTTCAAAAACAAAAATAGCTTCGCAAATCTTATAGCATACGAAAAAGATTTTGGAATTCCAGCTGAATGGCATTTTCATCCATGTGCACATGGCAAAGGAGCATGTGATGGCATAGGAGCAAATCTCAAAAGAAATGCAGCAAGGTATAGCCTGCAGTGTTCTCATCAAGATCGCATCTTAGATGCGAACGCTTTATTCCGATGGGCAAAAAACCATTGTAAAGAAACTGAAATAGGTTTTAGTAGCAAAGATGATCATGAGGAAACATTAAAAACATTGAAGAGTAGATTCGACGATGCTGTAACAATTGATGGTACAGCTCAATACCATGTTTTTATACCACTTATCGATGGAAGACTCCAGTTGAAAAAGTTTTCTGCATCTACTTAATGCGATTTCTTTCCAAAGCCAAAAAAGAAAGCAGCAGAGAAATCAACAGCTGAACCTAGTAACTAGAAGAAAGGATTGGCAAAAAAAAGCAGAAAATGAAGGCAATAAATAAGAAGGACGAAAGATTGGCAATTTCAAAATTTATATATTAATTTTATTAAATTTTTTATTATTATTGTTATTTAGTATTATAAGTAATAAATAAAATATTGAAATAATATTGAAAAATCTTATTCTTGAGTTAAAAATTAAATTTTTTGATAGATATACCACTCGCATCCCATCAATCGATTATAAAGGCCTTAAAGGAAATTGTACAAGCTTTCATTTGAGCAAAAAAAAAATAATTTAAAAAAAAATTTAAAAAATTATTTTTGGAAAGATTGAAGAAATAACTATCTAATATCCTTTGGAAAATTTTTGCTAGGACCAATAGGTGAAAAGTAACACACATTTTAAAAAAGCCCTGTAGGACCAAAATGTCCAACTTTGACCCCCTCTAACTCTGGCTGTTCTTGACTGATAGACCTGAAAATTTGTGTCTGGCCTACTATCCAAAAATCGGAAGACATCGATTTTAAAAATTAGGTCACTTGACACGAAATTGCCCATATGCAAATATATTAACAAAGGAAGTGATCAAGCAATTTTTAATTTGCAGCAGGAACGTGGCAATATTGATGTGAGGGATGAAGTACAAGCTTATCAAGCGGGACGTTATATAAGTAGCAATGAGGCGGCGTGGCGTTTACTAAGCTTTCGGTTACATAAGAGATATCCCAGTGTAACACACTTGGCTGTTCATTTGGAAAACGGCGAAATAATTTATTTCAATGAACGCAATTTTCAACAAAGAATATCCTCACCTCCTAAAACCACCTTGACTGCTTTTTTGAAGTGTGGCGGATTGATGAGTTTGCGAAAACTCTTCTATATTCTGAAGTTCCTAAATACTACACATGGAACATAGCTCAAAAACAATGGAAAAGGAGTAAGATTGAAAGATTGGTTAACGGCTGGTCAGGAATTAAATCTGGAGATAATCTAGGCCGTGTGTATACAGTAAACGTGTGCGAGTTAACGTCACATATATATGGAACAACATTGGAAAATTTGATAATGAAAAACCTATATAAACAATTGTAAACATAATCACAAATGTAAAATATATTTAGATATCATAAAAATATTGAAACAAAATGTATTTAGGATACTTTAAACAAGATCATAAAAATATAGATTACAAAGAAGAACAAAATGTATTTATGGTAATGTAAACAATAAGTAACCAAAACTAATCAGGTAACGATAAGCAACTTGCAAACCTAAATATGTTATCTATAAATGCAAAAACATGTTGTACTTAAATATTAAGGACAAAGAAAATATTTTAGTAAATATTTATAACGAAATATCGTTGGAAGATTTAGTTAAGAATACATAACATAAGAAACACATAGTGTTTAAGTATCTTACTAAGTTAAGAAAATATAGTTTTATAAGAAGCATAGTCTTCATATATTTTAAGTTTATATTTTGTTAAAACAAAATAAATAAAAAATCAACCCATACGTCTTGAGAAAAAATTATATTTTTTTTACCAAAAAAGTGTAAACTTTTAATTCACGTCTAGTATGTACACATTAACATCACATTAACATTCTCTGTTAAACACATTTTTAATATTTTAATGTACATACTGTATTTTAATGTAATGTACAAAATATTACCATAACAAAATAATAAAATAAAGGATTTTAAAATACCGACGAATGTGCAAATAAATTTATGAATAAAAATAAACATATTAACTGACAAATAATTAATTTTTAACAAATTAATTTAACAATAGAAGAAAATCTTTCTCTTGAAGAGACAGCAATATTTTAGCCCTACACTTAACGTTCCGTGGCTGCAGCTATTTATCTTCCACCTAACGCAAACGCTAACTTGATTCTATTTTTATAGAATTTAAAAAAACAAAAAATATTTGTTTTTCATTTTAAAACAAAAAACCATAAATAATGCCACCGATAATGTATACTGCCACTATTTCACCAAATACCATAAAATCTGGCGATAAAATACGAGTCAAGGGAAGTCTAATGGATGGTGCTAAAGAATTTTCCGTAAATTTCGTCAACGAAATACGTCGGAACCCCTCATTTATAACGTACCATTTTAAATGGATTATCGATGAAAATGTTATTGTGGAAAATTATAAGGATAATGGTAAATGGATTGCACATAAAGAGAAACAAAACGATCATCTTGACTGTGTGTTTTATAGTACAATATTCGATGTAGAATTTACATTCCAAGATGGATATATAGATGCTTACAAATTCTCTCAGGATATATCAAATCTTCTTTCCACATATGAATCTCAATTAAATATTTCCGATATACAAGGCATACAAGTATGGGGCGATGTAATGAAAATTACAGAAGTTAGCTTTAAATAGCCATAGAAAATTTAAATATCGGAAAGGCTAAGAAAAAAAGTTAGTATATTTTTAGATTGATTGTCATAAAACAATTTTAATTTCGTTATTTAAACATTACTAAAACGGTTCAGTATTAAACCAAACCAAAACCATAACCAATTAACTTTTATTCAATTTATATTTTCTTTTATAACAAATCTTTACCACTTTTTTCGCTCTTCAGCCCCCAACATTAGGAAATATAATTATGACGTTTCATTATAAACAAATGAAAAAAAAACACCTTTAAAAATCCATTTTGCATTGTTTCAAAATGCTGCCTTTTGGGGCTACTGAAGACCTTTATAACATGCTAACGTTATTTTCTATTATTTAAATATTATCAATTTAAAATTTTAATTCTTTAAATTAATTTTTTTTAATTTTACTTCGTTTTTTTCTTTTTTTTTAATTTACCAAAACCGTTTTTAGTTACAACATATAAATATTAATGTTTATAATCTTATAATATAGTTTGTACAAACAAATATTTTCCCTGCTTTTTCTCCAACACAATGAAACATAATTATGACGTTTCATTATAAATAAATTGGAGAGAATTATTTCATCAGTACATTGTGGATATGTGACCGAAAATTGAAACATACGGCGTAATCAAGCTAAATTAAGAGTGGATAATTATATTCATCTTTGGTATGCATTAAACACCCATAATGATATCAATCCCAATGAACTTGGTCAATCTATAATTCTTCCGGCAACATTCACAGGTAGTCCACTTCATATGCAGGAATACTACCAAGATGCAATGACATATTTTCGCTCATACGGACACCCAGATTTGTTTGTTACATTCACATGTAATCTAAAGTGGGATGAAATTCTATCTGAATTGTCCCCTGGTCAAACACCAATACATCGGCATGATATAACAGCACGCGAGTTAACGCCAATAATATGAGAACTAATTCTTTGTTTAGAATAATCATAAACATATTTTCTTTGTAATAGATAAGTATTCTTTAGTTTGTAAACACTTTTGGGTAACATATATATATTAAAATAATAAACAAAATCATAAAACCTTACGATAAGAATTTAACAAATAATAAATAAATAAACAAGATCATAAAACCTTAAGAACCAATGCAGACTTAATGAATATTTGTTATTTATAAGATATAAGAATAAATAAATAATAAATATTACCTGCGAGCAAATATATTGCTTATCATTAATAAGGATAACCTAGTATATAAGCAAAGGTTTGCATAGGATTATTTTAGTTAAAAACATACTACATAGAAAGACGTAGTGTTTAAGAACTCAAGAAAATATTAATAAAGAAAAACGCATATGCGTTCAAAAAATATTTTTTTTTTTATTTTTAATAACTTGAAAATTTTAATTGGCGATCCTGCCAGGATAATAATTAAATTTATTCTTCTGTGTGCGGACTATTATAAATCAAGGACACAGCAACAATTCTTTAGAAAAAGAAAAATTAAAAAGCCATTCATAAAAGAATAGCACAAAACTTTTTATGAAACAATAAAGAGGCAAAATACTCACGACGTAAACAGATCTTTGGAACCACAACAAAGCAAATGGCATGAACATGTTGGTGCAGACAATAGCAGCCTTGCAGATCACAGTGGAGAACATGCAAAAGATGCACGAAACTCAGGTACGAAGTTTGGAGGAACAAATAATGCCAGCCCGCAATCCCCACCTGGAAATCATTCCAGAAAATCAAAAGTTTTCAATACAGCCCGATATAACAGATGAAAACGAAGTAAAATTATATGTATTTAAGTCATTACCCGTTTTTAATGGCGACGTAAATAACTATAGAATATGGAAAGAAGATGTAAGTAGAATGATGGAAACCATATCCAGCTTTAGTGACAAGGCAATATATGCTCAAGCTCTACAAATAGTAAAAACAAAAATACAAGGAACCGCAGCCCAAATCCTGGCAAACCATGGCACAACCTTCAATTTCTATGCCATCCGTGACACGCTTGATAAAACATATGCAGATATCCGTCCACTATATGTACTTCAGGATGAGGTGAAAAAATGCTTTCAAGGAAAGAAATCATTGGGATAATTCCATGATGAGATAAATAAATGTTTAAATTTAGTCATTTCAAAAATATCAATGTCCAGTTGCTAAAGCAATGATATCGCACGCAGAACAAATATCTATTCGAATGTTTATAGCTGGAGTCAACAGCACATTCATCCAATCAACTCTCTATGCCAATGCACCACATGATCTAGAACACGCTTATACAATTGCAAGGACAATTGAGCATGATAACCGACATCAAAACTTAAGGGACTAATAACATACACAATATTTTATTTAAAAATGTAAATATTTCGTGTTATAACAGAACTTTTCGAAAAAAAATTGGTTTGTTAGAAAACAACTTTAATGAAAACTTTTTCGCATCTCAAAAAACTTGGAAAAAAAGGAAATCTTGGCAAATGGCAACACTGGTTGTATGGCTATTGTTCTTGATAAAGCTGGTTTCAAATCAAAATTTGATGCTAAGGGTAACGAAATGATTATGGTTGGAAACTCAAATGTAGCTAAGGCATATAGATTGTATGACGTAAGGAAGACCCAAATATCCGAACATTGCGATGTGCTTTTTAAAGAGAACGTCATTCAATAATGATGACGTTACAGAACAAGAAAAGGAACTTTATGCAAATGATTTTTTGAATATTACGTTTGGTTGTCAAACAGAGCAAGCAGTTGAAGGTACAGAAAACAAAATCGATAATAATGAGAATATCATCACAGATGATGATGATAATGAAGAAGCTGACGACATCAAACAAGAGCCAATTCGAGGACCAGGTAGCCCTAGAATTGTACGTAATGGTAAACCTGGAAGACCTAGGAAACCGAAATGGAAAACTTATTCTCGTTGCAGTATACGTTGACGATTTTATAGTGGGTTGCGCTGATAAGTCAATTGTCTTAGATATAAAGAAAAGCATTTGTTTTTGTAAAACAACATAAATGTTGAGAAGGGGTAATGAAGGAGATGGTAACCCTGATACAACATGTATGATGTTGTTTATAGGTTTCGATATAAGTATCTATTGTAAATTAGTTCATTATCTGTATAGCGTTCAATGTGAAATGTAGTGAATTGTCTTGTGTAAATAAATAAAATTAGAAAATACAAAATTTATTAAATAGTGTAACAGCTAGACTAAAGCTGGATTCACCCATTGTTTCGGCACAAAATTTTTGTTCAGAAACAATTTTTTTATATGTAGTTTGACATAAGAGAGTAAGCTTGCTTCGGAACATTTTCAGCTCGAATTGGTTTAATTAAAATTTTTGTTCCGAAACAACCGAACTGTGTTGCCAGCTACTTTAATTTTTTAAGTAAAGTTGAATATGTAATATTCATTATTATCCATTTTTTCACTTCAACAATTTCAGATTTGTTTTAATTTACAATTTCTTTGTAACACAATAAAAAATATGATCACACTCAAGCCAAGAAAACAAACGAATTGCAATCATCTGCTACTGTGCTGCCTAATTGTAAAACTAACACGCATCGTTTACAAAAATATTTCATATGGTAGCCTTGTTTTTACAGAACAATTGTTCGAAGTGGGTGAATCGTTTCGGAACAAACTCTCACAAACCTGAATTTGTTCCGGAACAAGCATTTTATTCCGAAACAATGGGTGAATCCAGATTAAGTATTAATGATTTTAGAAAATGTCTACGAGAGAAAATCTGTATCAAGATTCTATGTATGTAACGTATGCGCAATATACTTAAAATTGTACAGTATTTTATTTTTCTCATGAGCGAATATTGATTGTAGCAGCAAATATAAATAAGAGTGAAGCAAAGATAGAGAACAAAAAAAAACAACTGCACGCATAAACCACTGTACAACAGTATAAAAGAGAGTTGTGTGAAGAGTACAACAAAAATATTGTAATCTTCATAGTGTCACAACGTGCATTTCTTTTTGCAGTAAATGGGAAAGAAAAAATTTTTTCTTATTTTCATAATAAAGAAAGAGTATTTATTCAATAGGCAGTTAGCAAAGGGAGATTGTTGTTGAAAAAGTTTATGGCAAAAGCAAAGAATGTATAGAAAAACTTATGCACGCATATTTTTCAGCGTAAACATTACTGAAATTCATTTGAAAATTTAGTTTCAGTAGAGAAATATGATCTTACAACACAAAGCATATTTCCGTTAAGCTGGATTCACCCATTGTTTCGGAACAAAATTCTTGTTCCGGAACAAATTCAGTTTTTTGAGAGTTTGTTCCGAAACGATTCACCCACTTCGAACAATTGTTCTGTAAAAACAGGGCTACCATATAAAATATTTTTGTAAACGATGCTTGTTAGTTTTACAATTAGGCAGCACAGTAGCAGATGACTGCAATTCGTTTATTTTCTTGGCTTAATTTTTTAGTTTTTTTTAGTAATATTCAACAGTTATTTGTTTTTTATAATTAAACAGACAATATAAACAAACAGTATTAAACAACCGCTCTGTATTTTATTATACAATACATACATACAAATGTACATATAATATGATGTGGCAGCTCAGTTCAACTTTACTTCAAAAATTGAAATATCTGGCAGCACAGTACGATTGTTTCAGAACAAAAATTAAAATTAAACCAATTCGAGCTGAAATTGTTCCGAAGCAATCTTACTCTCTTTCGCTCTCTCTCTCAAAAAGAGAAACGTCAAACTACATATAAAAAAAATTGTTTCGGAACAAAATTTTTGTTCCGAAACAATGGGTGAATCCAGCTTTACTTCCAGATAAATAAGTGCTGTTGTATACTTTGAATAAACGAGAAATACACATTTCAGTGTACACGTAAAATCAAGAGCAAAAGAAAAGAGAACAATTCAGTATTGCATTTAATGAAGAGTAAACTAGCAAAATGTTTTGTGCACACGTTTAGTGTTTACATCTAAGATTCATCAAGTATATAAACAATTTTTTGGAAGTTTGGCGACTTTGCCGACCCATATCTCGAGAACGGTTCAATATATTTGCCCTTGTCATACATCAAATTGAAGTCGATACTGTTTATAATATTTTATATGGAATAAAAAAATACGTAAATAGTACTCAATTCGAGATAATGAACCCAATGTCCATAAGAACGTGACTAGGTACCCCTAAGAGCGAAGTATAATAATTATCTTTTTCATTTTATTCTTATTCAAATTTATTCAAGGGACCGATATAATGTGGTTTTGGAGCTATCTGGATACAGCTGACGGCATCTGCTGACTACTTGGAGAACGTATTGTTTTTTTTGCTCGTCCTTTTTAAGTAATTGGTTGTAATCTGTGATGAGCTTAACTCCTCGCTCTGCCATGTCGTTCACAACTTTCAAGTTGTTTACCATCCTTTGTCCCTCCTGGTAGTTGATGTTCTGCGGCCAAGTTGCAAGATCTTTTTCCAGAAATTCGGTGTTAATGTTTAATCTTTTGAACAACAGATAAGTCTCACTTGTAATTAGGACAGGGAGACCTTTTTCTAGGAATTTCATCACTTTTATGAGAAATAAAAATGTTCACTAGATGATATGACACAGAATGACACTAATGTCAAAGTGTACGTGTTAGTAGCTACTAGTTTGGTTTTACCTGCTTGGGGTCGCCAGTGCTACAGTATGTGGGTCTAAAATTAACGGTATGCCATAGCAAACATGTTTAAATTAAATGAGATTCCAAAGTACAAGTATTTGTCCATAATAACTAATAATTATTTGTATTATTATTGGTTATTATATATACCAATAATAATACAAATAACGCTCTCAGGTTTTAGTCACGTTTTTAGGGACATTGGCTCTATTTTTCGGTTTCAGTACTAGTTGCATATTTATTGTGTAGAATACAAAATATTATAAACAGTATGGCCTTTAATTTGATGTATGACACGGGCAAATAGCTTTAGCCGTTCCAGAGATATGGATCGCCGAAGTCGTAAAACTGCCAAAAAATCGAGATTTTCAAAACTTTGAGGCCCCAGTGGCAAGGGTTAACATCTTCCAATTGTGCTCAAATTTTGGCAATCCTAAAATCTGACAGAAAGAAACATTGTAGAGGGGTGCCACCGAAAAAATTCGGACATATTTTTTTTACCCTATGAGATAAAACAACCCTAATATATATAAATTAAACAATTTTTTTATTTCATTTCAATTTATATTTATTGAATAAAGATTTTAAACACAAGTGCCCACAATTAAATGTATTAAATTTTTGTTTTCGTTCATAATTATATTCAATGGGAAATTTTTAGTAGTTGACAATTTGAAGTAGTGTTTGAAAGTTTCCAAAGCTATCAAAGTACTCTTTATAGTTGTGGTTTTTATAACATGCCATCCAATGTGTTCCCATACAATTTGAATCATCTAAATTAACAATACCGCATTCATCTTTGTATGCTTTTTTAGGTAAAGAATCACGTATTTTAGAAGACTATCGTGGTGTGAAATTAAAGGTGGATCTTATGAATATGAACTTTTGAAAACGAAGTATACTCAAGCATATTTAGTTAAAAAAGTATTAAAGAGAGAAAGGAAATACATATTTTGTATGTTAAATGGTTGGGGTTTTCATCAAATTATAATTCTTGGATAAATTCAAATAATACATCAGCATCGTCAAAAACATCACTATAAAAAGACTGTAATATTTGGAAATTATTCATCATCATTCGTGTGTTGACAGTGATTGTGTTCATATCTAGTGAAGTAAAGTGAAAAATAGTGAATAAAAATAAAATAAAAAAATTTATTACAAAGCCATAAAGCTATAAAATGCTGAGGGTCAGTGCGTATTTTATACCTGATACCGGGTGCTTGTTGTAAAGCATCAGGTAGTTGGAAAAATCTTTAACGAAAATGAGCGAGGAAAGTCGCCCAACAAATAAACGGCCGAGAATGGTGACCTCGACTGATGAATACAACATTTTGAAAGAAAAATTTGATATTATCTATGCGGAGAATATCAAACTGAGAAAAAATTTGAAGATCCTGATGAAGCGTCTGGAAGGAAGTGACGATACCTGATCAGAAGGCTCGGTGGAAGAAGAAGAAATAGAAATGTGTGTCGCAGATGAAGATGCAGATATAACTAAAGAAACGGCACCAGCTGAGGGTGATAATGTCAGCTCTGAGCGGAAAGCAGAAGAAAGCATGCCCAAGAAGCCAACAGAAAAGAAGTGGAAAAACCAAAAGATAATGTCGAGAAGAAAAGGTGGTAAGTCAATACCAATTTTTACAACTTATAACGTGAATGTCAGGAATATGACTGACGGGATTGCACTGGGACACAGTGATTTTAATATAAAGATAAGCTCTCGGACACCTTCGATGAGAAGGAGGTCCAAGAGTACATTGCCGGTCTACAGATTAGGGCGGAAATTTTAAAAGTTAGATAGCTTGGGGGCAATAAGTGGCTTCTTAGCTTGAGTAGGGACTCTGACATTAGGGGTTTCCACCAGATAAGATATATCCTCCACTGTAGGATTTATATCGAGAAATTTAAGAGACAGGGGTTGACACAATGTTTTAATTGTCAACGTTTTGGACACGTGTCCTCAAACTGCAACATGCCATACAGGTGTGTTAAATGTGGTGGGTCACATGGACCTGGGAAATGCAAGGTCCCGAAAAAGGGAGAAAATAATGAGGGTCGGTCGATGACCGATCCCAAAACGGGTCAATCCAGTCTTAAGATTGGCTTGCCTGTAAAGTGTATTAACTGCAACGTGGAAGGTCACGTTGCTAGTTCGAAGGAATGTCCGAGACGAAGAGCCCTTCTTCAAAATGTCGAGGAGAAAAAAGCCTCTCAGAGGAGCAGGCAAATAACAGAACCAAGGAATGTGCGTGCAGGAGTGTCACATGCAACTGCTGCAAGGAGCGCAATCCCTGCAAAAACGATGTCTTCTTTTAAGGCATCGGTTTCCACACTGACTGAGGTCACTACGAACACTGCTGTGTCAAACTTTGACAAAATTTACAGTGACTGCAATCGCTTCTTTGGAGGAGGTTTACTAAAATCTTTGGAAAGAATAGGAGGTTTCGCCAACGAATATGAGAAACTTAGGAATGATGATGAGAGATCCAGGGCTCTGCTTGGGATGTTGATGTCGATTAGACATGGTACGTCGTCTTAAGTGTATTTTCGCGAATGTGAACTCCGTTGTGTCTAGACACAGGAGGCATTATTTTAACTTAATTAATTTTGAGGGAGCATAGACCTGATGTAGTGTTGCTAGCCGAACATAAACTTAGTCCCAGACACATTCTTAACTTTGCGGGATATAGAATCTTTAGACAGGATCGGTCGAACGGACGTGGTGGGGGAACCGCTGTTATGGTCCGGGAAAATTTGTGTTGCGATAGGATACACCTGGAAATGGGTGGTATAGAGAATACAGCAGTGAAGATCTGGCGCGAGGATGGTTCAGCTCTCCTTGTCATCGCTATGTATCTCAGACCTGCGCTTGCTTTGAGAGTTTCCGATCTCGATCCACTGCTGGATTTGTCGTCCAGGGGTGGAGCGGACCTAAATGCAAAACACCCGGACTGGGGAGGAACTGTTTGTAATAGCAGAAGCCTCCAACTTAGGGACTTTCTTTTTACATGTCCCAATCTCGGTGTCCGGCGTACTGACGGACCTACGCGTATTTTTGGGGAAACCCAATCATACATTGATATTGTTTTGACGACACCTGATATTGAACCCGAGGCTGAACCTACCAACGGACTACGGACACTTGACTACGAATCGGACCATATGAGCAGTGGAGATTGTTTTAGGTACGGTCGAATTTCGGGAGAGGCCGGTCATGTTTGACTACTACAGGATCGACACGAGGCGTTTGAATGACGTCTTATCGCAGGCCTTACCTGGATGTACGCTTCCGTCGGACAGGAACGTTTCGACAGCTGAAATAGATCAGAACATCATCGACACGACTGAAATTTTTAACCGGACTATGGGGGAAGTAATAAAGTCCCTGAGGGGAGTCGTTGTCTCTTGAAGCTCCCTCCAGATATCCTGCACTTTATAGCAGAGAAAAACGGCTTCGCAGAATTCTGTATAGAATAGGGGACCTGTCGAGGGTGCCTATCCTGAAGGCGGATATTAAAAACATGGACAGGATCATCCAGGGGTCCATTGCGCTTCTTGAGAGAGATCATTGGACTAAATTCTTGGTGAATATTAGGATTAATCACACGACCTTCCGGAAAGTTAGAAGAGGGGCTGGAATTAGGCGCAGGGCAACGGTGCCTGACCTTTTGGGGGATAATAATACCTTTGCTAGGGACGAAGTAGGTAAGGCCAACGTTCTGGCTGAACATTTTGATGGCACACAGCTGAGAGTGGGGGATATTCGAACCCCTACTTTTGTTGATATAGTAAGGAACAGGGTACCTCCATTGGACAACCACATTCCTATAGTGAACTTTGGTCGGTATTTCAAGGCGGATGGAACTACGACGGGGGCAGCCCCCATGAATGGTTTTCGGTTGTTGACCCCAACTGACATTGAATATGCCGTACGAAGTAGGCGAAATAAGAATTCATCTGGTCCAGATGGAATACCTGATATTGTTTTGAAGAAAACAGGGGTGGTTGTTTGGCGATCATTGGCCATACTATTCAACCACTGTTTTAATATAGGCTACTTTCCAAATGCGTGGAAGATGGCGTTGGTTGTGCCAATACCCAAATCCGGCTCCAGTCCTGATCGGGTGGGTGGTTATAGACCTATCTCCCTGTTGTCTTGCCTAGGGAAGATAATGGAACGCTTCATTCTGGATAGAATGAGGGTGTCAATGCGGGATTGCCAATTTGGTTTCAGAGGTGGACACAGTGTGAGCTTAAACTTTGCAAAGGTGATCTCTTACTGATCTATGCGGACGACATTTTGATAGCAGCGACTGGACCGCGAGCGTTGACGATCAACTCGAGACTCAACGAATATCTAGGAAGGCTTTTTGACTTCTTTTGTAAATGGGGCATGAGGTTGAACATGAATAAGACCAACTGCATGATATTTAAAGGACGGCGCGGGGGATTATACCCGAATGCTAGGAAATTCATTCCGTCCCTGAGCCTGAGTGGTGTGGCCATCAGGACAACGGACAGTTTCAAGTACCTCGGAGTTATCTTTCATGAAAACTTCGAGTACTATAGACATATCGACTTCGTTTTGACTAAACTAAAGATATGTTTCTCCTACTGCAATCTGCTACGCAGTAGGGGAGGTTTCAGTAACAATGTTAGACTGCTTGTATATAAGCAGATTATTAGACCTCTTATGTCCTACGCTTTCCCAGTCTGGTTTTGTATCTCATCTCATCAGATGGAGAGGCTTAGAATATGGGAGAGACGCATACTATCCGCGTGTCTGGGTCTGAGACCGCGGATGCACCCCAGTGGGACTTTTAGGAGAGTGATTTACAGGGAATTTAAGTCTGAGAGGATAGATGTGTTTCTAATGAGGACGGCCATTGCTTTCCTTGAACACTCTTCTAACATGCAAAATGACATGGTAGGGAATTGCTTTGCACATTCCTCTGATATCGAAGGGATTAGGAGCCATAAATGTCTTTCGCCGATAGACTTATTAACCCTTAGGGACGCTGGACTAGTTATTATTATATTATAGCTATTATTTTACCAGAGAAGGGTGAACACTTTAGACATAGAGGACATAGTGTACAATACTGCTCAGTAGGGAAAATTGGTATTGGCTTACCTTAAAGCAATTTATTATAGACTATTGTGATAACTATACGTTGTATATTATTTTGTTAACTATTTTTAAGTTAGATTTTAAGTTAGTGTGTAATTTAGTAAATAAGTGTTAATTAGTTCGTACGTATAATAAAAACTAAAAGAATGTTTCCTGTTTTCCCCTTTTTTATGGAATATACTATAAGCTACATATTAATTGATTGTCTGCACCTTGCTGCAATTTTTACTTCTTTAGCTGGTAAGCCTAATTAAGGTATCAGATACGGTTAGGATAAGTACTATTTAAGAATGTAGTTGTAAGTACACATGTAAAAATGAATTTTAGGGCGAATAAATATGAAATGAAAAATGAAATGAATGAAAATTATTCATTCGCAAGATATACGTTAAGATGTCCATTACATTAACTCTGAACTGAAATACATCAAAGCAAGTTAGGTACCGACTATTTACCACCATTGTGCTTGAATCAAACTATGTTTGCGGTCTAATAAGTTTTGATACATATCACTCAATTCCGAATGTGGATTATGAGAACAATTTGTTTCATATTGGTAACCATATTATTTTCAAACTTAGCTGATTTTCTAATTAGAAAATATAAAAAGTTGAATGTAAAAGGAAAACTTAATATTCAATCACATTATAACATACTACAAACCTACATAGAGAGCTCAACTGATATGATAAATTTCGATAAAGAGAGATCAATTGGAACACTGCTTGGATTTAGTAAGGGAGTGCTAAGTCCGACAAAACAATAGATATTACAAAAAGAGACACTATTTTAGTTGAGTGTAATATTGTCAGCGGATCCTATATAAATAACGGTTCTGCTCACACATCATCAATTTTCGCTTAACGTGAGTCCTGGCTATAAAATAACAGAAGCATCAGCAAACGTCATTTATTTAGCAGTTAATACTAGATCAATCAACACCATTGTTCTAAAAGTAACCGATCAGGACGGAAACCTTATTAATTTTCGAGGAGAAAAAATATCTATTAAATTACATTTGAAACCTCTGAAGGAATGATCATATGCAATAGTAAAAACAATTCCTACAACAACAACAACAATTTATTAACAATATCGCAATCCAGCACCAACAATAAAAACAGCAACAAGAACTGAAGATTTTAAGAAATTATTACAAAATAAAAAAAAGAGGACAGAGAATCTCAGAAGACATAATCGTGAATTTCTAAAACAACTTGGTTTTAAACTAAAACAGCAATGAGTATAATTAACATACTACAACACTCAAACTTTGATAATTCAATTATCAAGAAAGAATATCATAGTTATACACTGTTGGTTTGAAATATTTTTTTGTTTTTTGATTAAAGCATATGTTTATTGCTTTCAAATGTTTATAAATTATAGTTTCATTTTTAATTCGGTTAATATTTTATCTAAAAAGTATCTTAACATTGAATTCTTACTTTATATTTTCTATTTATAATAAAAACTATATGGGACATAAGAAATTTCAAGTGACAAAATAAAGCAACAGTTCACTAGAAAATATTAGAAATAATTAAATTGCTTCAAAATTTAGGACGAAGTTGCTCCTCCTTTGTTATTTGTGACTTCTCTTAATCTTTTCGGCATACTTAGCGCAAGGTTCTTCAAAGTACTTGTAGGAATTGCCCTCCATTCACTTTGCAGTTTTTCCCAAAATGTTTGAATATTTGTTCTGGACTCCGTTGGGATTTTATCATCTGAGGTAGCCCAAAGATTCTCTATGGGGTTTAAATCTGGGCTTTGAGCAGGCCATTCAAATTTTTCAACGTTATTTTCTTCAAAATATGTTTTAGCAACCTTACTCGTGTGCTTGGGGTCGTTGTCTTGTCGAAAGATAAGCATATTTCCTTCTCACTGCTGTACAAATTTTCTTCCAAAATATTTACATAGTCCTTTCCAGTCATTTTGGAATCAATTTTAACGCGTCTACCTACTTCTGAAGAGGAAAACCATCCCCACACCATGAGGTTGCCTCCACCATAAATATTTACATAAATAAATATTTACATAAATATGTCTGAATCATTTTGGAACAAAACTATTTGAACAGACGAGTCAAAATATGAACTAAAAAATTGCAAAACTCGGAAAAGAATGTGCTGTGAACCAACACAAAGGCTTAAATTGAAAAACCTTATCCATACTGGAAAACATGGTGGAAAGGTTGAAGAAATAGCTATCTAATATCCTTTGGAAAATTTCTGCTAGGACCAATAGGTGAAAAGTTACATACATTTCAAAAAAACCCTGTATGACCAAAATGTCCAACTTTTACTCCCTCTAAATCCGGTAGTTCTTGACTGATAGAGCTGAAAATTTGTGTCTGGCCTACTATCGGAAGACATCGATTTTAAAAATTGGGTCACTTGACACGAAATTGCCCATTTGTATATTTATATAATATAATTGTATAATCCTAGATATTTATAGTGTAGCATGATTTTACGGTCGTCAATAACAGCACAACATTTCATGTACATAAACAAAAGAATATCCAATTGCATATGAGCGGCGACCACTTGCCTCAATGTTGCTGACCGTCGCTGCAGCGTATAACGCCACAATAGTAATGCGCACAAGCGACGATCATTTGATACTTTGTTGTCAGGCCGCCGGCGGTGTTGGTATGCATATAATATGCACAATGTGTGTTGTTTTGTATTGCATTGCTAGTTATCATGTGTGGCTCTCTTCACACTTTACTGTGGGAATTATTATTTTTATATGGGCACAAACCAATGTAATATTATTTAATATAGAATAGTATATATACAAACAAACAAACAATTGTTAAAGCATAAGTAAATATAGGAAATGTATTAGAATTAAGGGGTTGATTTAGAAATGCTAAATCAGCCAAAATTTTGTATAAAAGAAGGGACATTTTCCCTTAAAAATCAATCATTAAATAAACGCAAACGAGTGCGCAGTACCCGCACCTAACAAAGAAAAAACCTAATTTTTTCTATTCAATTATTCATCCTTTCTTACAATAGTAACATTAAGAAGAGTTTATTCATTTTTCTTTTTATGTTTATTGGTAAGATTCGATTTAAAGTTACCGTAGGGAAGGAAAAGGAAATATTAGCTAATTAGTTGTAAAAATGAATTTTTGTGGTATTTACGTTTTTTTATAATGAGTGATTAGTTAGGAGAAAGAGGTAAGTCAATACGATGGTGGCAGGGCAGCCGTAAGTTAAGTTGATATTAGGGATAGCTCCGAAAAGTCTGGAGCTATCAAGGTGGGATCCTTTGTATCCCTGTGGGTGGGCTATAGCGCTGCGATAACATCTGCAGTCTCTCCTCGATGGAGCTGTGTAACCCCAGTCGGTATCTGTTAGTTGTAGTTTCCGTTATTAGTTGTTTCACTTTCGGGTCCCTTAGCATATGTTTTTTTTTTGTAGATAGATTATTTTTTAATCTAAAGTTGGTATGGATTTTTTTATATGTGAGTGCGCTTTAGGTGCAGATAATCGGCAAGGATCACCCCATCCGGCGAACCACAGTCCGGCAAAACGCGATCATACCAGCGACGCAGGTTATCTGGACACTCTGGCTTACTCTGTTTAATTTTTTTGTGTGCAGCTTTAGCACAATTTTCATTGTCGTATTAATACCAGCGCAAACATCTCACATTATACAACTGTATGTCTTACCTGTTCGATGAAATTCGTTATGAGATAAATGGTATAGAAATTGATCGTACACGTCATCTGGATCATAACAACGGATATTAAGAACTATATTTCATTAAATTAATTGAAAGTTATGCATTAGTAAATGCATGAAGGTCATCAATCAATGGTGAATCTGATCTTTCGCTTATTACTGGAGGCTTTAATTTTTGTGTTCCATTAAAAATGTTTCGCACACTCATTCTGTCCGTCCAATCATTCGTTTGAAAAGCAATAAAGGAACACGAAGAAGCATGTCGTACATGTTGTTGTTGTTGTACTTTAGGATCTATAATTTTAAACTGATAACAAAGGAATGTACAGCTGTGTGGACGTTTCCTTGTGTAAATAAAGTGTTTACACATTTTATAATGGTCAAATGTCGGATAACGACACATTGTGTTATAAATAATAACATCTCGAGTCCTTATCATTTTTTGTATTCCTAAATAGAAACATAGTTGTTCATGTTGTTGTTGTTGTGCTATAAGGATCTGTGGCAACACTGTATTATTCATTTTGGCATTTTTTACATTTGTTCATTTTTTACATTGCCCTGCAGGAGATTAAGCGTCAATTGTCTAAAAGCTACTAGTACAAGTACTGGTACAGCTGACACTAGTGTACACCGGGTTTAAGTTTTTATAGAAAATACCAGTGGTAGAAGTATTTTAAATACACCACTCATAGATTGATAGAATTTTTTGTGTAACAAAACAAAAATTCACATGCTGTTTTTGGAATTAAATTGTGAATCTTTTATTCATGCCATTTTATTATGAAAAATAAAATTTTTTGATGCAAAATGCTAATTTTATATTTGAATTAATTGTTTTTTAAAGATTTGCCATATGACAACACTGTAATCGCCACTCATTCAAAACGAGAAGTTCTCGAAGTAATATGGTAAGCCCGTATTTTATTATTTTTAGCGTCCATTTCAATGTGGTGTGTGTTTTGAAGTGTGTGAAAAATATTTTAATTTAAAATTTATAAAAATAAAATCACAAATAAAAAGGTAATTTTGAAACATTAAAAATGAGTAGTTCGAAAATATATTTTAAAAGGAAATTAAAAAAACAAATATGTGCATATAAACTAAGAGTGTTACATCGCGAAAATTTCGAACAAAAATTAAAAGAATGTGAACATATTGTAAATAACATTGGCCTGACAGAAGAAGGCAATAAAGAAAACGATGTGCCAAAGAGTTCAGAAATATCCAAAGGAACATTGAAGCAAAAGTTGAAAAAGTGGTTAATAAAAACCAAACCCATAAGAACTTGCGCGGAAGAACTGTTTTCAATTTTATCAGAGGATTTGGATGTTCCGCTGACAGTAGAAGGTCTTCTTGAAAAAAAAAAAGAAAATTGAAGTTAGAAGTGTTCCACCAGGCAGTTTCCACTACTTAGGCATTCAAAACCAGCTGCAAAAAGTGGAGCATATTTTATTGGACTTGTAACTTGTTTATTTGATTATTTAGATGCTATTGCCGTATTTTCTGATGAGCCCGATATAGCTTTAAGAAAAGCTTTCCAGCTTCATAAAAAGAAACTATTTAAAGCCAACCGCTTGGAAAGATTAAAAAATGAGCAAAATTAACCATCACTGGGCAATGACTTAAACAATTTTAAACTATATTATTTAAAATTTTCCATTTTTTATAAGGTCTAGCCAGTCTTGAAAAATGGGCCCATTGTTTTCTTGTTTTAAACTGTGATTTAAATGAATGGTTATTTTATGTTTTTTTAATATTTTAATATGTAATTATACAAAAACTAATTTTTTAACTATTATTTTTCACTTAACCAACAAAGGAACCTACCTAATTTTGGTAACTTTTTCCATACAAAAGAACTAGTAATAAAGTGGTTCGAAATCTCTCAATTATATCCAAATAAACCAGTACGTAACTAGTACCAATGGTACTAGTAATTTTTCAAACACACTCAATGCTAATTTGATCATTAAGATGGTATAGAAAAGTTGACATTTGAGTACAACTGCTGGTGGTTTTTGAACTAGTTAGGTACTAGTTTAATCTCCTGCAGGGTGGAGTATCGATAAATTTATTTTATATGTATGTATATGTTGTGTGAAGCATACAATCTTGTTTGTAATAGTAAATAGATTATTTTCGAAGTTTAACTGATGTATGAGCACACATGGTATAAGAAATAAAAGTTAGCAGTTGACACTCGTTAAAAGCGAACAGACGTTTTTTTATTTAAGTCATTCCAATTAGTAATGATAGTAAAATTAACAACGCAAATCAAGCCAAAGCGTTAACTTGGGTCAGGCATCAACATCTGGACAATCAGGTGTATCAACCACTTCGTCTGCCGAACAACCTGAAATTTGGTTCGCACAAGTTGAAGCCCAGTTCAGCATCTCAGGAGTTAATAATGATATCTCCAGATTTAACACTGTAGTGGCCGCCATTGAAAGCAACGTTTTAGCTCAAATATCAGATGCTATTTTAAATCCTCCTAATCAAGGCAAGTATGACAACCTAAAGTCTTGCATAATAGAGAGATACTGCGATAGTGAACAAACAAGATCCAAGAAACTAATATCAGAGTTCGATTTGGGGGATAAACGGCCTACACAATTATTAAGTGAACTTAGTGGCTTAGCAAAAGGAAAAATTAATATCGATTTCTTGAAGTCACTTTGGTTGCAGAGGATTCCGTAAACTCGAGCCATACTGCAGGCATCAATTGCAGATCTACCAGAACTTGCAAAATTAGCAGATAAAATCTTAGAAGCATCTGACTGCCAGCAGATAGCAGTCTTAGCCAAACAGCAGACACAAGAAAAAGAGACCGAACTGCGAATGCAACGTATAGAACAACAACTAAACCAATTGGTAAGTATGAGTGCAGGATGAATCCGAGGAAGAAGCAGCCATCGCAGCAAAAGTAGGGAGCGACGAGCACGAACACCTTCCGGCCCCTCAAATCAATACCATGAGCGAATTGGAAAAAATGCAAGAAAATGTAGAGCGCCTTGCAACTTTTCATCCGATTTTGAAAAAAACTAACATCATCGCCACACTCTACTATCGTTATTTGTGATCACTCATTGCAAATCGCTGGTCTCGTTATTCATTATAAAAATACCACGAAATTTTTAATAGAAACAGGCGCCTATGTGTCTGTTATTCCACCATAATTCGGTCAACGCTGTCTTAAATTGTCACTAGGCTTACGCCACAGCTTAAAATGGAATTTTTACGTCGCCGATGTTAACACAGCTATCATCGGCTCTAATTTTTTAAAAGCGTACGATTTGCTAGTTGACATTAAAAGAGGAAAATTTACTGACAAGAAGACTATGTTGGAAACAAAGGTGAAGTTTGAGCAAAATACAACAATTAAAATATTAACACACAAAACGGACAGTAAATTCCCAAAATTGTTGAGTGTGTATAGTGATTTAGCTGTTTTAAAGTCTAATAAAATGCCAATAACAACAAACACAACACACAACACAACAGTGACACCAGTTTTTTCTCGGCCGAAGCGACTTGTTGGTGAAAGACTCGAGGCAGCAAAAAAAGAATTTCAGTTTTTAATGGAAAAAGTTATTTGCCGACCATCAGTTAGTGGGCAAGCCCACTACATATGGTACTGATAACTAAGATAACAACAAACTATATTTTGAAAAACTAAAAACAAGAAAAAAAAACAAAAATGAATAGTTTCAAGTTTTACAACGACGACGAAGAATGGTTTCCATCCAACGGACAACATCCGTTAGGTAGTTTCCAAAGAGAAATACAAGCACCAACGTCACCCTCAGCAGTTGCCGACTCACCGAGGTCTCCATCACCTGGGACGGCAATAACACGACCCCCTCCCTCCACCAAGGATTAGTTTGAGGGATGTTAATAACATCCCTGAAGATGTCAAAAGACTTCGGAATTTGTACACAGAAGTGTACACTTCCAATCAAAGCAAATTATTAGAGGTGAAGAAGAGTGTCAACAATAATCCGGCGGCAAAGACTTTTAGAAAGAGATACATAGAATATCTAATAGATAGTAAGAATGAAAAAAATAGTAACGTCTTTAGAAAATTTATTTAATCATAAATACAAATGTACTGTTTGCCCAGCAAATAAAAAAGGACATGCAATTGTTTTCCTATATTGTAAACAATATCTGTGTCAGGATTGCAATAAAACAAGTGAATGTGAACGTGATAGTGGATGGACATTAATACAAATATTACGGATAGAAATTAATATAAATAAATATCAGTGTCTCAAAGGTTCGCAGTATATCCCTCTACCAACCCCAATACAAAAGAAACATGCATGCATCAATGTTCAAAACAATGATCAATATTGTTTCAAGTGGGCTATTATATCAGCATTGTATACTATTAATAACAATTCTAATAGAAGCACATAATATAAAATTAATAAAATTAGTGATGATATTATCATGTTGGAAAATAATATTGTTTTGAATTTTGATAATTTGACTTTTCCGCTACCAACGAATAGAATTAAAGATTTTTAAATGAAAAAATCCTGATATTAGTAAAATGAAAAGGCTAAGCACGTTAATTTATTATTACTAGAAAATGGTGAGAAATTCGACTACGTATGGATTAAAAATATTTCAAGGTAAATCAATAATAAGAATAAAAAAAATTATATTAATATAAAATTGTTTCACTTTTCATTTAATTACAGATTAATTAAAAATCAATCAACAAATCACCGCCGATGTATTTATATGTGTAATACATGTTTAATACATTTTCATAGTGAAACGGCGCTGATCAAACACAAAGATGAGTGTAACAAAATTTTAACCAGACTACCCTCTATAGATAATAATATCGTAAGTTTTAAAAATTTCAAAAAGCAAATCGATGTAGCGTTTGTAGTCTACGCTAATTTTGAGTGTATTCTAGAGACAATTAATATTCAAAATTCAGCTAATGTTAAGTCAATACAAAAACATATTCCATTTGCTTATAGTTGTTACATCAACTGTTCATTTAACAGCAGTTTAGATAAATTTAACATGTACAGTGGTGATGATGCACCAAAACATTTCTTTGCAAATTTAGTTAAAGATTGTACAGTATGGTGACCCCATGAAAGATAAATGTAATGGAAATATTATTAAGGAATTCATTGGTTTACGAACTGAAATGTATTCCGTTAAAATAGATAGAGTAGATAAAGTAATTAAAAATATTAAAGGTGTAATGGCATATAATTACATTACATTAATTAATTACACTATTTACATTAATTTATATTTTTATATCGCCAATAATAATAATAATAATGTATTATTTGTATTTGTATCTTAAGTATTTTCATATGGTAATGCCAGTATTTATATCTTAAGTATTTTCATATGGCAATGTTAGTATTTATATTTAAGTATTTGAATATGGCAATGTCAGTATTTATAAGCTATTTATAAGCCACTCGTTGAATAATGACTTATAAAGTGTGTACTAAGCACGATGGCACTACAAGGCGATCCTGCCACTTGTAATTTGATTCAGCGAACAGAAGCATCGTAAACCTCAACAAGTAAAGTGCATAAGTGAAAAAAAAGAAGTGGACATTTTTTTGGTATTCTTTTTACCAAAAAAAGGAACATCAGTTTTCTATTAAAGAAAAATTTTAAACATTAAAACAAGTGGTTAAGATTATTATAAAAAATTTTTTTTTGTAAGAAACCTGAGCTAGACTAAGTATTAACGACTTTAGAAAATGTCTACTATAGAACAAGCTGTATCATGTTTCTATGTATGTGTTTAGATCTAAGATTCATCAATACACACAATACACAATATATAAATAAATTAACTTTAAGATATTTAGACGATAAGAGATTTATATGTGAAAATAGTGTTGACACTTATGCCTGGTGACATTATAAAATAAATTCTCCATTAACATCATCATCAAATTTAAATTCATATAGAGAATTTATACAAGACGATAATGATGAAATGTTTTTAAATGTAAATATATGTATAGATTAAGTAGTTCATAAGGAATATAATGTACAAAATAATATGAATTAATAAAAAAAAAGAATATATTATATGTATATAAATTAAACAATCTTTTTATTTCATTTCAATTTATATTTATTGAATAAAAATTTTAAACACAAGTGCCCACAATTAAATGTATTAAATTTTTGTTTTCGTTCACAATTATATTCAATGGGAAATTTTAAGTAGTTGACAATTTGAAGTGGTGGTTGAAAGTCTCCAAAGCTATCAAAGTACTCTTTATAATTGTGGTTTTTATAGTATGCTACCCAATGTGTTCCCATACCATTTTCATTATCTAAATGAACAATACCACATTATTCTTTGAATGGTTTTTAGGTAAAGAATCGCACATTTCAGAAGACTATCGTGGGAGTGAAATTAAAGTTGGATTTTATTAATAAAATAAAAAAAAATATGTTCATATTAATATGAACTTTTGAAAACGAAGTATACTCAAGCATATTTAGTTGAAAAAGTATTAAAGAAAAGAGGAAATCTGTTGTATGTTAAATGGTTGGTATTCAAATAATACATCAGCATCGTCATAAACATCACTATAAAAACAAGGTAATGTTTGAAAATTATTTATTCGGAAGATATACGCTAAGATGTACATTACATTGACTTTGAATGGAAATTTATCAAAGCTAGTTTGGTACCGACTATTTTCCAACCATTGTGCTCTGAATTTAACTCTGAGAGGATATATGTGTTTCTGATGAGGACGGCCATTGCTTTCCTTGAACACTCGTCTAACATGCAAAATGACATGGTAGGGAATTTCTTTGCACATTCCTCTGATATCGAAGGGATTAGGAGCCATAAATATCTATCGCCGATAGACTTATTAACCCTTAGGGACGCTGGACTAGTTTATAGGGAAAATAGGTATTGGCTTACCTTAAAGCAATTTATTATAGGCTATTGTGATAACTATACGTTGTATATTATTTTGTTAACTATTTTTAAGTTAGATTTTAAGTTAGTGTGTAATTTAGTAAATAAGTGTTAATTAGTTCGTAAGTATAATAAAAACTAAAATAATGTTTCCTTTTTCCCTTTTTTTATGGAATATACTATAAGCTAGATTTAATTGATTGTCTGCAATTTTTATTCCTTTACTTGGTAAGCCTAATTAAGGTATCAGATACGGTTAGGATAAGTACTATTTAAGAATGTAGTTGTAAGTACACATGTAAAAATGAATTTTAGGGCGAATAAATATGAAATGAAAAATGAAATGAATGAAAATTATTCATTCGCAAGATATACGTTAAGATGTCCATTACATTAACTCTAAACTGAAATACATCAAAGCATGTTAGGTACCGACTATTTACCACCATTGTGCTTGAATCAAACTATGTTTGCGGTCTAATAAGTTTTGATACATATCACTCAATTCCGAATGTTGATTATGAGAACACTTTGTTTCATATTGGTAACCATATTATAGAAATTCCTGTGGGATCATATGAATTTTCAAACTTAGCTGATTTTCTAATTAGAAAATATAAAAAGTTGAATGTAAAAGGAAAACTTAATATTCAATCACACTATAACACACTGCAAACCTACATAGAGAGTTCAACTGATACGATAATTTTCGATAAAGAGAGATCAATTAGAACACTGCTTGGATTTAGTAAGAGAGTGCTAAGTCAGACAAAACGATAGATATTACAAATAGAAACAATATTTTAGTTGAGTGTAATATTGTCAGCGGATCCTATATAAATAACGTTTCTGCTCACACTCTACATCAATTTTCGCTTAACGTGAGTCCTGGCTATAAAATAAAAGAAGCATCAGCAAACTTCATATATTTACCAGTTAATACTAGATCAATCAACACCAGATTTTAAGAAATTATTACAAAATAAAAAAATACACAAAAAACAGAGGACAGAGAATCTCTGTAGACATAATCGTGAATTCCTAAAACAACTTGGTTTTAAACTAAAACAACAATGAGTATAATTAACATACTACAACACCCAGACTTTGATAATTCAATCATTAAGAAAGAATATCATAGTTATACATCATATCTACAATCATTTAAGAATAACGATGAAATTCGTATATCAATTCAAAACCAAGATTTGTTAGTTCTACCAAGTGAAAGTTTTCTATACATAGAAAGATTTGTAACAAAATATCCTGTCTATTCGATGATATTCGTTATGAGATAAATGGTGTCGAAATTGTTCTTACACGTCGTCTGGGTATAACAACGGATATTAAGAAATATATTTCATTAAATTAATTCGAAAGTGATGCATTAGTAAATGCAGGATGGTCATCAATCAATTGTGAATCTGATGTTTCGCTTATTACTGGAGGCTTTAATTTTTGTGTTCCATTAAAAATGTTACACACACTCATTCTGTCCGTCCAATCATGCGTTTGAAAAGCAATACAAATATAAGGAACAAGGAGAAGCTGGCGTGAACCAAATTTTGTATGGGAAAATTCAGTACAGAAGGTACATAAAGAAGCAGGCATGAACCCTATTTTGTATGGGAAAATTGATATAGAAAGTACATAAACATACTACTCACCTGCCTACGACAATCATCTGATAAATGTCTAAAAGCACCACAAATGCAGCAACATTTACGTGGATTACTATTAATAATATTATCAGGCCTAACATATGGCTCAGTCTAAAAGTAAAAGAGATGATTATATATTACTTATATGTATTTTATGCATATGTATAGTGTACAGAATACATTCTGAATTTTTGATTTAACAGCACTAACTTAATATTATTTGTTAGCTAAAGTGAGTTCTAATTATTTATGAAATCTGCATTTGTGAATTTAAGAGGTTAGGTTAGGTCTGAGTGGTACCTCTGATTTCACAAAGCTCACTTGAGCACGCATAGCGGCCCGTTGTGATGCCACGGGTGAAAGCATTCCCCTTACTGACCAAGTTCCACCAAAATCAGGGAAGAGGAAGAAGTTGGTCAGCGCAAGGGCTGCACTGAATTTAAGAACATTTCATAAAAATAACGAACACTTACCGTTGAATGATAACTACGGGACAATAATCGGATAAGTGACAGCGCACTTTGCATATGAAGCACGTAACACTATTTGAGAAATGCAAGAATTGCATCTTTTCATAAACACTTCTGGCTTGGTATCACACTGTAGAAAAAATAGATGGGTTACTTCAATAAGTGAAAGATTCTTTCATTCAAAAAACTTACCCTTTGACAAATGCTTTTACGACACTGTGGCTCGTTATGTCTGCTCTCACCGCACATATAACAAATTGTAGGTTTTCTGGTGTTTTGCATTTCCAACGTTTATGCCCAAATTCACAGCAGTTTGTATAATTTAAATTAATCAGGCTTTTATTCGGTGTGAAATTTGCAACAATCCTCCGTACAGATGTTCCATAAATCTTTATCGCCTTCAAAGATAATAAAAATAAGCTTTAATAAATATTCGATTTCGTTTTCACACATAATACTCACGATTCATTGTCTGCAAAAGGTTACTCAATTCGAAATATTTTTCATTCCACGAATTATTATAAAGTCTGCACATTTCATTATTACAACTCAGTTTAGTGTTTAGTGTGCATATGTATAGGACAAGAATTTTCTTTGTTTGTTTCTAACGGAATATGATCCAATTTTGTTGACTCGGAAGAAAGTACTACAATTTGTGTATTACCACAGAGCAAAGGTTTAGAAGTTAAACGCTTTGCGCCATGAAATAATTTCGGTCAACACTGCTTTAGTTGATTATTTTCTTTACCAAATTTATTTTCATCCACCTCATAGTCTTCCAAAGCTACATTGTTTGTATTAGGATGATAGAGCTCAGAGCTTTTATCCACAGTAACTGTAGGAGGAATCATTATAACATTGCTGCTGTCGGACTCATATCCATATTATTTATTTCCAAAGGTTTCACTTTATTGGAAATTGCTAAGGCAGTGATTTTAGCCTTTTCAGATTTCTGTTTCTTAACCTCTAAAAGTACAGCTGTTTGTAATTTCTATATCCTTGTCTTTAGCCACACTAATTTTCGTTTGGCACTTTGGTTAGCTTTATAAGAAACATTTCTGTAGTTTTAGTGTTTTCGCATGTTGATGTTGATACTTTCTTGAGTCGGATATTTAGCAGTTAATGTTGCAGTTGAAGTATACAGTTTTGTCAATATTCTTTGTCTTTGATATTTCTGTAATTAAATAATCGTTATTGCATAAAATATGTATATTTGTAAACATAAAATTTACAAGGAACGCAAATTTACAACCACAAATTCAATGAGTACTGGTGTACTAAGCATTAAAATTCTTTTTAGTATATATTAAGGGAAGCATTCAGCTTAATGCGTTTGTTTTAAACACTTTTGTAAAATATTGTTGGAAATTTAGCACATAAAGGATTTAATTTAAATACCAAGTATTGTCAGTTCACGAAGAGAAAGTAAAAAACTTGAAGCTGTTCTTTATGAAGCGAAAATAAATAATCTCGGATGAGATAGATATAATTAAATGAATACATGTTAGACAAAACACATTTAAACACTTTGTACATTTTGAAATACTTACTCATTTTTCTCCAGAATATCGTAAATAAAAATCGGTTTTAGTGGCAGTTTGATTAGCTATTTTCGATGTACGCTCTAAATGCTGCTTAACTTAATGCTTTGATTGTTCAGCAACAACTGAGTGCATGTTCCCGATATTACTTCCTTTTTTAGGACTTGAAATCGGGATTTGCTAACAGTAACTCAGTACCTGTCTAATTATACAAACATCTCAAATAATTACTTTATTGCGAGGATATTAACGAATATTTCATTTCCCTACTAATAAAACCCTTCAGTTGGAGTTCCAGGTAGCCGGGACTACAGGTCATAAATACTGTTGTAAATAACTTCCCATATAGACTATAATCTTGTCGACAATAATAAGTTCTTTTGTATATACCTGTTTTATTAAAGAGGAATTTAATGAATTTTGACAACGTTGTTGTTGAACATGTTGTTTCACATGTTCAACACTCTGTTATTTCTTGCAAATTTTAGGAAGTATGAAAATGCTATTAATCTACCTACATATTTGCTGCTTCTTGACACAAATCTCAAGGATATAACACAAATATTTCTTTAAAGTGAAATCCAATGACAACACAAAGGAACAAAAAAAATAAATACACCCTAGCAATTACATCGTCTAAATTGTATATTTAATTTAATAGAATTAAAAAAATATTTTTATATTCCTTGTTTGACAGAAACTGTTTTTATGAACTTTTCATGAAAATTATTGATTACTGAAAAATTTTTTACCTGATTTTGAAAAATCAAATTTTTTTGGAAGAGAGAGATATAAACCTTTAAAACAGTATACATACTTACATATCGGTATAAACTTATATGTTATGAGTTTTGATCAGATAAACTTGGAAAATAATTTTTTTTCGCTTTTTGCTAGATTTAATTATTCTTAATTGCAGAATTTAATAAAAAAAATATAAAAAATATCGTTTGATAAAATTGAATGTTTATCCCAAACTTATTATTTCGTTTTGCACACACAATAGCCCAATTCGGGTGAAAAACATTTGCGTAATCAATAATTTATTGCGAAAATTTCAAAAAACCAGCTTTATTCAAATAAAACTAGTTTGGAGAGTTTAAAGAATATAAAAAAATTTTCATGTGTTCTACTAACTAAATATATGACCTACACTATGTGGATACTCGAGTGTATTTTCACTGTCTCGACATACTGTAAGTATTTACAATCATTGTATTCTGTTTAAAAACATTTTTGTAATCGTTTGTGACATGAAAACATAAATTTTATAACTTAGTTATAGAAGTCGCCGTGGTCTAGTAGGTAGTGTGTTGGCTTATTAGACGAAAAGCCAGGGTTCGAGCCCCAGGCCAGACATCAAAATAAAATACTAAAATTATTTCTTCGGCGTCTTCCTCTCAGCAGATTTCTGGCGAAAACTCTGAGAGTAAATAAAATTGCCATGAAAAGTTTCTCAAAATCTGTAGTTCGGAGTCGACTTTAAACTGTAGGTCCCGCCACTAATGTATAAAATTAACACACACAACATAAGTGGTGTGAGAAACTAGGTCGTAATCCTGACTGGAGGGTTGTAATAGAAGTTGCAGGTTACAGAAGTTATAGGGATACAAATTTTATAATAACCAGACAAATCGCCAAATTTGAAGGGAAAAGAAGCTTGGTATCAGTATATGAGCTGTCAGTGTATCCTGAAAAATATTCTGTGTAATTTGATTTCGACCGTCGGCATCACTGTATTATACTTCGTCAAGAATTATTGTTCTTGATCGCTACGCTAGTTAGTGGAACATGGTGACGCCACTCGAGATCATTAGCCAATTGGGAAGTGAGTTTGGTACGCAGTTAGTATTATATAGAGCCGCTAAGGTCATGGAATTTTACTCAATTGGACTAATTTTGTGGGGATATGTAGAGTTTTTCGTGAACGTGATTATGCCAGTCATAATAGTACTTGTTTTCTTTGCAGCCACCTTAATTTATGATAAATACTACCCTTCGCGTGTTGCTGCGCCACCAATTCAAATAAATTTGAAGGAAAGACGTTACACAAACGTCCAAATTATTTTGAAACATTTCATTGATTTTGTTTCCCGTTGTCCTGGTGATTCAGATGAACGGACCTGAGTAATACGCATTCGATCAGTTTCTAATCTCACTTCTCGTTGTTCAAGCGAACGGGTCTCAGCGGCATATACTCGAAGATTTTCTTCCAGCCTCAATGCTCGTCTGATTCTGAGGCTCATAATGCTCTTTTCTTCCGTGCTTGAGGTGTAGGTCGACCAATTGCTTGTCATTCATTTTGATTGAATTTGATTGCAGAATTTAATCAGAAAATATTAAATAAGTGCTGACATTCGTAAAGAGATCAAAACTTCGCTTGATAAAATTTTACGTTTTCTGCTAAATTATTATTGCTTTTTCACTAACAATAGTCGACTTCGGGTGAAAAACATTTGAGTAATCAATAATTTAGTGCGAAAATTTCAAAAAACCAGCTTTATTAAAAAAACTAGTTTGGAGAGTTCAAGGAATATTAAAAAATTTTTGTGACTTCTATTTATCTAAATATACGACTTACACTATGTAAATACTTGAGTGTATTTTCGCTGTCCCACCGTTGTATGTATTTAAAAAATTTGTTTTCGACCATCGGCATCACTGGATTATACTTCGTCAAGAATAATAAAAATCGTAGTGCAACAAGGTAACGGTACGCGAGACCATGAGCAAACTGGGAAGTGAGTTTTGTACGCAGTTAGTATTATATATAACCGCTAAGGTCATGGAAAGTTAGTCATAATAGCAACCATGAACTAAACATAGCTTAAAGCTGCTATGAATTAATCTTCAAGCATTCATTCATCGCACTTTTCCAAATTTTCTGTGTTTTCGACTGTGAAAACCTAGGATTATATAATCAGCTGCTTATTCCTTATCAAAATGTAGTCATTTAAGTTTACCATAAAAAAATTTTCTCAGTTAAAGTTCGTTAAAGATGAGGTGACAAGTTAGAATAGATTAGAATGGTACTTTCGATACCAAAGCTTACTTGAACATGCATAGACTCTCGTTGTGATGCCACAGGTAAGCGCAGTCTCTGTACTGACTCTGGGCTGCACACTAAAAGCGTTACTAAGAGGAGATATTACTCGCTACAAAATGAAAATAAATTTTACGATACGGTGTTAAAAAGTCTTAAGAATCAGAAGTTAAGAGTATTTTTCAAAAATTTCAGATTCATCGTCAGGTATCAAATGAACAGGCAAGATTAAAAGGGACACCATATTATTATCACCCCTTGATCGAAAGCAGTTGTGATTAGGTCTAAAACCAGACTGTCTCTCAGATAGCAAATCATTGCTATACAGATATTAGGTCATTTGCATTTAAATTAATTCTTCGAAAATTCTCTCGATAATATTGCTATTTTGCGGTAGGTTTTATCTTATTAAGGTACAGATATTATCTTATCACATTTCCACATTGCAGGGAAGATATACGTTATAATTATAGTATTTAATGAATGCATCCTGTCTGGAAGAATTTAATTTATTTAATTTAAGATTAATTTCATCATTGCCAATGGAAGTGGATTTAACGCTAAGAATACTTTCAAAAAGATCGTCTTGAGTAACGTTTTCAAAACCAAAATTAGATTGAGTCATACATATGTACAGAGGTGGAAAGGACATCAGATGATTTGTAATACTAAAGCTCTGCATTACTATTCACTATTCCTAATGATCAATGTTTTGTTTGCAATGAAGCATAATCAATGTTTTTTTAAATTCCTATACTTAATCGCTTGTACCTGATTCAAATTCATGTGATAGGAAAAGAAGATCGCGTTTTGAAAAAAAGAGGTATAAAGTTGGTCAAACAAAAGCATTCGATTAGGATTGTCCACAAAATATAAATCAATAAAAGTACTAGTGGTAGAAGTGTAATGCGTAGGAATACAATTATTTATTATATTAAATTAAAAACCAATGACACTCATATCTTCTACCAATCACCTATCAAAAATCATGCTAAAATTGAAATTTACTCCAGGTGTTAATAGGTTGTTTTTCACATTTATGTATTTGTCATTTATTGTTAGTTCAATATTTAATAAAAGTATAAATTAATAAGTAATCAAAAGTATATTCATATCAAAAGATTAGATTTCTTTTTAATAGAATATTTATATTTTCTTACCGGCAAATACAAACAGGTCTATTTCCCGGGAAAAATAAATTATTTTCAAATATTTTACTTGATGGTATGACACATTGTTATTTTAAATTTAAAAAGTTCATTAAAAAGGAAATTTTTAAAAATTTTTTGTTTTAATTTTACACATAACTTTAGGATTAATATCGTTGTTTGGTATTTCCACTAGAATAGATCACCATTAGATATTTGATCAGATGTAATTGTGCTAACAATCCACATCCCTGCGACAGTCATCTGGTAGCTGACCACAAGCACAACAAATGTAACACTATTTACAAATATTACAGCTAATAATATTGTCAGGATCAGGTTCCGTCTAAAAATAAAAGAGTTGATTATTATTTTGTATATATTATGCATATGTATACAGAATACATTCGGAAAACACCACCTACCGTTGAATGAATAAAACTCCTAATTTCGGGACAATAATTCGAGGAATGTCCGCGAACTTTGCATATCAAGCACGTAAGTCTATTTCGATGGAGGCAATAATTACAGCGTGATACTTTATGTCCGCTCCACTCACACAGGTAACAACTCATATGTTCTTTTGGTATTTCATATTTGCAAGTACATTTAAATATTTTGTCAAGGTTGACATAATGATTAATTTTTCTTCAGATTTTCGATCTTAATATTTACGCGCTATAACAATTTCAATTAACTGATTGGTTTATTCCCGATATTACCGCCTTTTTATAGGACTTGAAATTGAGGTTTGCTAAGAATTTGGGAAAACACAAAAGTTTCCTTATTAAAACATCAGTACCTGATTTATTATGCAAATATCTGAAAACAATTGCCAGGATATTAGCGAATAAATCATTTGTCTTTAGTTGAGTTTAGAGTACACGTAATAAATACAGTTGCAAATAACTACCACTTCTATGTCTTGTCCACAATAATAATTTTGTTTCTGTATGTACCTGAATTCGTTTTTTTCCATTTATTAAATAAATGGAAGTAGTATGTTTATGTATGTTCTAGCTCAATTATTTCATACAAATTTGGGATTATGCATATCTGGAAAAGAGTAAAAACATTGCAGAATTGTGAAATGAATTGTGTGCGATCGGTCTTTAGGTTTGTAACATGTATTAAGAAAGGGTAATACTTTTTAATGTGTTTGTGTGTGTGTTAAAATTTGAGAACATGCATATCTGGAAAATAATTAAATCATTTCCATTTTAAATTTTTCCATTCAAATTTGGGATCATGCCTGCTTCTTCTTGTTCCTTTTATTTGTATTGCTTCGCAAACGAATGATTGGACGGACAGAATGAGTGTATAAGATCAATAAGAATGAATGTGCATAAGATCAATAAGAATATTTTTAATGTAAACAAATAAAGAATTTTAGATATGGTTTTAGTGCGACACATTTGCAGATGGTCAAATGTGGGATAACAGCACATTGGTGTTGTAAACAAAACAGTGCGAGTCCCTATGTTTTTTTTGGCATTCTTAAGGATAAGATCAATAAAAATATTTTTTAATGTAAACAAATTTTAAAACGCTTGACTCATATTACAGTTTTTAATGTTAAGCATAAAAAATTTTGGATGTGGGTTCGTTTAATTATTTTTTTTGTATGATTTAATGCGATATACTTCCGTTATGTGAGTGTGTGTATGTTTTTTTTTCTTATGGAACCATTTTATGATAGTCGAATGTAGGAGAATACATTTTTGTTACAACAATAACAGTGCGTTGTTATAAACAATAACATCGCGCGTCATTATGATTTCTTATAAATAGAAACATGATTGTGCATGTTCATTTTATTTGTATTACTTTGCAAACGAATGATTGGACGTATAGAATGAGTGTGTGTACGTGCATAAGATCAATAAGAATATTTTTTTTAATGTAAACAAATAATGAATTTTAGATGTGGTTTAGTTTAATTAATTTTTTTTATGATTTAATGCGATATATTTCCGTTATGTGTGTTTTCTTTCTTGTAGACAAATGTGGGATAACGACATATTGTTGTTGTAAACAATAGCAGCGCTTTGTTATAAATAATAGCAGTGCAACTCCTTATCATTTCTTACTCTTAAGCATAAGATCAATAATAATATTTTTTTTAATGTAAACAAATTTTAAAATGCTGACTCAAGAATTGTGCAGCTGTGCGCACGTTTACATCGTATACCTAAATAGAAACATGATTGTGCATGTTCATTTTATTTGTATTAATATGAGTATATATGAGTGTGTGCACGTTTCCTCATCTACATCCCAGAGTATAAATAGACTTGTTTTAAGGATTTAGAAGTCATTCTTGTGCTAGAACTCGTTACAGTTGTGTTTACAAATTCAACATTAAAAAAATGGCTGGTTTTATTTGTGAAGTTTGTCAAAAAGTGTTCACTCTGAACATTAATTTAAGAAGACATCATAGATTGTATCATGGTGGACCATCCACATCATTTAAATGCATACCTTGCAATAGGTATTTCTCAAACCAACTGAATTATCAAAAACACATCTTACAACATTCAAAGATTGGAAATGGAGGAGAAACATTTGATACAGTTAATTGTACGGACTGCAATCAACATATTTCAAAGACAAATTGGCGCTATCATATTCGAACAAATGTTCATAAACTTAATTGTGCTAACAAAATCCGAAATGATGATAACGGTGTTTATATTGATGACGATGAAGTAAAATGCGTTAGATCAGTGTTTAATAATCGCATCATTACATATTTGATTGCAAATAATAAGGAAACGAATTTAATACCTGAGAACTTTTTATCGGAAATTAAATTCAAAGTGGTTAACCTGTTAAGTAATATGATTCGAAAACATGACAATATAAAATTCAATCTGGAGATATTTTGTGAATACATGCTGGTTAAAGAAGAGGAGGATTTATGTTACATCGAAGTGAAATCACATCAGACTAAAATGATTATAATTAATCTCTCATCATCAACTACAGATGATCTCCTCAATATTTACAAAACACAATGTGATGTTATTGTTAAAAAAATGAGTGAATTCCAGGAACGTGATAGCGGATGAACATTAATACAAATATTACGGATAGAAATTAATATAAATAAATATCAGTGTCTCAAAGGTTCGCAGTATATCCCTCTACCAACCCCAATACAAAAGAAACATGCATGCATCAATGTTCAAAACTATGATCAATATTGTTTCAAGTGGGCTATTATATCAGCATTGTATCCTGTTAATAAAAATTCTAATAGAAGCATCTCATATAAAATTAATAACATTAGTGATGATAATATCATGTTGGAAAATGGTATTGTTTTAAATTTTGAATATTTGACTTTTCCGCTACCAACGAATAAAATTAAAGATTTTGAAATGAAAAATCTCGATATTAGCGTGAACGTGTTTGGGTTGAATGATAACAATGATATAATCGGACCCTATTATTCCAGTATAAATGAAAAGGCTAAGCACGTTAATTTGTTATTACTAGAAGATGGTGAGAGATTCCATTACGTATGGATTAAAAATATTTCAAGGTAAATCAATAATAATTTTATGTTAAAAAAATGACATTAATATAAAATTGATTCACTTTCCATTTAATTACAGATTAATTAAAAGCCAATTAACTAATCACTGTCGACAAGTTTACATATGTAACATTTGCTTAATACATTTTCATAGTGAAACGGCGCTGATCAAACACAAAGATGAGTGTAACAAAATTGTAACCAGACTACCCCCTATAGATAATAATATCGTAAGTTTTAAAAATTTCAAAAAGCAAATGGATGTACATTTTGTAGTCTACGCTGATTTTGAGTGTATTCTAGAGACAATTAATATTCAAAATTCAGCTAATGTTAAGTCAATACAAAAACATATTCCACATCAAATGTTCATTTAACAGTAGGTTAGATAAATTTAACATGTACAGTGGTGATGATGCACCAAAACATTTCTTCGTAAATTTAGTTAAAGATTGTACAGATTTATATGTGAATTACTTAAGTATCGTGAAACCAATGAATACCTTAACACCTTCTCAGCAGATTAGACAGAAAGAGGATACAATTTGTTACATTTGCAAAAAAATTGTATCTCATGTAGATCGAGTAGCCGATCATTGTCACTTAACAGGTGAATATAGAGGACCGGCACATAACAAATGTAATTTAGAGTATCAAATATCAAAATTTATTCCTATATTCTTTCATAATCTTTCATCATATGATTGTCATTTGTTCGTAAGAGAACTTTCTTCTATTGAAGGTGATATAAATGTAATTCCCTTAAATAAAGAACTATATGTATCTATATCGAAAAAGATTAATGTAGATGAAAAAAATACTATAGAACTACGTTTTCTAGATTCTTGTCGGTTTATGCCATCAAGTTTGGAAAAACTAGCTGGATATTTGTCAGATACTGATCTGTTAACAGTAAAATCAATCTATCAAACTACCAATGAATTTAGTTTAATGAAACGTAAAGGTGTCTTTCCATATGACTATCTAGATTCCGTCAACCGTCTTGAAGAAACAGGACTACCATCCCGATCATGTTTCTTTAATAAACTTACTAATGAGTCGTGTAGCGTAGATGATTACGAACACGCTGAAAAGGTTTGGAATACGTTCAAATGTAAGAAACTTTTAGATTATCTCCTATTATATTTAAAAGTTGATGTCCTATTGCTTTGTGATGTATTTGAAAATTTCCGTAAGGTTTGTAAAAACATTTACAATTTAGACCCCTGTCAATATTATACCACACCCGGTTTATCCTGGGATGCAATGTTGAAAACAACTGAAATTGAGTTGGAATTATTGACAGATATCAACATGTACAATTTCGTTGTGCGGGGTATTAGGGGAGGTATTGTTCAATGCAGTAAGCGACATGTGACAGCTAATAATAAATATGTTAGTGACTATGATTCAACAAAAGAATCAAATTATCTAATGTATTTAGATGTAAATAACTTATATGGTTATGCAATGTCTCAATATCTCCCCTATAAAAATTTTAAATGGCTTGACAACTGTAACGACTTCAATGTAACTACTATAGAAGAAGATTCAGAATTTGGTTATATTTTAGAAGTAGATTTGGAATATCCAACTGTATTGCATGATCACCATAGTGATTTTCCATTCTGTGGTGAGAATAAGAAAATTGAGAATATGAAACATAGAAAATTAATAACAGACTTAAATGACAAAAAGAATTATATAATACATTACCGCAATCTACAGCAATGCATTCAAGATGGTTTAATTTTGAAGAAAATACATAGAATTCTGCAATTTAATCAATCGAATTGGTTAAAAATAATATATTGATGTAAATAACCATCATAGAACATTGGCTAAAAACACATTTGAACAAAACTTTTTCAAATTACTCAATAATGCTGTCTATGGTAAGACTATGGAAAATGTCGATAAGAAAAAAGACATCAAAATAGTAATGGGATGGGAAAATAGAAGAAAACGATTAGGAGCCAGATCACTAATTGCGAAACCAAATTTTCATAGTTGTATTGAAATTACTGAAGAAATGGTTGCCGTTGAAATGAGTAGAGTGCGAACGGAATATAATAAACCCATTTATATTGGTTTTTCAGTTCTAGAATTATCAAAATGGAAAATGTATAATTTTCATTACGATTATATGAAGACAAAATATCTTAATAATATTAATCTCTGTTATATGGATACCGATTCATTTATATATGATGTGAAAGCAAATGATATGTATGACGATATTAGAAACGATATTCCAACACATTTCGATATATCTGCTTATTCAAATGAAAATGTTTATAATTTCCCCTTGATGAATAAAAAAGTATTGGGAATGATGAAAGATGAATGTAATGGAAAAGTTATTAGGGAATTCATTGGTTTACGAGCTAAAATGTATTCCGTCAAAATAGATAGAGTAGACAAAGAAATTAAAAAAATTAAAGGCGTTAAAAATAGTGTAACAGCTAGACTAAGTATTAATGATTTTAGAAAATGTCTACTAGAGAAAAAGCTGTATCATGATTCTATGTATGTGTTTAGATCTAAGATTCACCAAGTATATACACAATATATAAGTAAATTAACTTTAAGTTATTTAGACGATAAGAGATTTATATGTGAAAATAATGTTGACACTTACGCCTGGGGACATTATAAAATAAATTCTCTATCAACATCATCATCAAATTTAAATTCATATGGAGAATTTATGCAAGTTGATGATGATGAAATGTTTTTAAATGTAAATATATATATTAACTAGTTTTAAGAACGTAAGTGTAAAAAATAAGAAAAAAATATAAAACTAACTATTTACCTACATACACATTTGTTTGTGTACATAATAAAAATAGAAATAAAAAAATCGTTTATCTGTTGTTTCATTTCAAATTTTGGTTCAGTTTAATATTTTTTAACATTTCCTTTAGAACAGCTCTTGTCTTTACAAGGTCTTCTAACATTTTAGTATGGTAATTTTTAGGCGTTGTGATAATTTTTTCATATTAATTTTGATCTGCTTTGTATCTGTTCCCGATCTGCTTTATATCTGGACACGATCTGCTTTGTATCTGGTCACGATCTGCTTCGTATCTGGTCACGATCCGCTTTGTATCTGGTCACGATCTGCTTCGTACCTGCTCACGATCTGCTTTATGTCTGGTCACGATCTGCTTTGTATCTGCTCACGATCTGATTTATACCTGATCATGATCAGCTGGATGTCTTATGTCAATATCTTTTGAATTTGGGTACGCTGTATCGTGCTTTCTACAAGCTGCATCCAATAAATTTATTTCTTTGTCTCCTCTTGCTAATCCTTTTTGAAGTTTTGTATCAGGTTCACAAAACTGATAACCAGGTAGATGTAATTCAACAGGTAATTTGTTTATTAAATTGTTTACAAAACATCTTCCAATCTTACACTAATTAGGTTTATTTCTTTGGTTTTTAATGTAGTTTATGACCATTTTTTTTTCGTTACTTTCATACCTCTTCGTATGAAACACTGAAACAGTTGCTAGCTAGTTATACCAGCTATACTAGCTATACCAGCTACATCAGCTATACTAGCTATACCAGCTATACCTGCTGCACCAGCTGTACCAGCTATGCCTGCTGTACATGCTGTACCAGCTACAATTATACAGCCCTACCAACTACAGCTATACAGCTATATTAGCTATACAGCTCTACCGTATAGCTGTAGCTGGTACAGCAGGTATAGCTGGTACAGCTTGTGTAGCTGATAGCTTGTATATAGCTGGTACAGCTTGTATAGCTGGTATAGCTGATATAGCTGGTAGAGCTGTATAGCTGGTAGTGCTGTATAGCTGTAGCTGGTAGAGCTGTATAGCTGTAGCTGGTTGAACTGTATAGCTGAGAAGGTGTTAAGGTATTCATTGGTTTCACGATACTTAAGTAATTCACATATAAATCTGTACAATCTTTAACTAAATTTACGAAGAAATGTTTTGGTGCATCATCACCACTGTACATGTTAAATTTATCTAACCTACTGTTAAATGAACATTTGATGTGGAATATGTTTTTGTATTGACTTAACATTAGCTGAATTTTGAATATTAATTGTCTCTAGAATACACTCAAAATCAGCGTAGACTACAAAATGTACATCCATTTGCTTTTTGAAATTTTTAAAACTTACGATATTATTACCTATAGAGGGTAGTCTGGTTACAATTTTGTTACACTCATCTTTGTGTTTGATCAGCGCCGTTTCACTATGAAAATGTATTAAGCAAATGTTACATATGTAAACTTGTCGACAGTGATTAGTTAATTGGCTTTTAATTAATCTGTAATTAAATGGAAAGTGAATCAATTTTATATTAATGTCATTTTTTTAACATAAAATTATTATTGATTTACCTTGAAATATTTTTAATCCATACGTAATGGAATCTCTCACCATCTTCTAGTAATAACAAATTAACGTGCTTAGCCTTTTCATTTATACTGGAATAATAGGGTCCGATTATATCATTGTTATCATTCAACCCAAACACGTTCACGCTAATATCGAGATTTTTCATTTCAAAATCTTTAATTTTATTCGTTGGTAGCGGAAAAGTCAAATATTCAAAATTTAAAACAATACCATTTTCCAACATGATATTATCATCACTAATGTTATTAATTTTATATGAGATGCTTCTATTAGAATTTTTATTAACAGGATACAATGCTGATATAATAGCCCACTTGAAACAATATTGATCATAGTTTTGAACATTGATGCATGCATGTTTCTTTTGTATTGGGGTTGGTAGAGGGATATACTGCGAACCTTTGAGACACTGATATTTATTTATATTAATTTCTATCCGTAATATTTGTATTAATGTTCATCCGCTATCACGTTCCTGGAATTCACTCATTTTTTTAACAATAACATCACATTGTGTTTTGTAAATATTGAGGAGATCATCTGTAGTTGATGATGAGAGATTAATTATAATCATTTTAGTCTGATGTGATTTCACTTCGATGTAACATAAATCCTCCTCTTCTTTAACCAGCATGTATTCACAAAATATCTCCAGATTGAATTTTATATTGTCATGTTTTCGAATCATATTACTTAACAGGTTAACCACTTTGAATTTAATTTCCGATAAAAAGTTCTCAGGTATTAAATTCGTTTCCTTATTATTTGCAATCAAATATGTAATGATGCGATTATTAAACACTGATCTAACGCATTTTACTTCATCGTCATCAATATAAACACCGTTATCATCATTTCGGATTTTGTTAGCACAATTAAGTTTATGAACATTTGTTCGAATATGATAGCGCCAATTTGTCTTTGAAATATGTTGATTGCAGTCCGTACAATTAACTGTATCAAATGTTTCTCCTCCATTTCCAATCTTTGAATGTTGTAAGATGTGTTTTTGATAATTCAGTTGGTTTGAGAAATACCTATTGCAAGGTATGCATTTAAATGATGTGGATGGTCCACCATGATACAATCTATGATGTCTTCTTAAATTAATGTTCAGAGTGAACACTTTTTGACAAACTTCACAAATAAAACCAGCCATTTTTTTTAATGTTGAATTTGTAAACACAACTGTAACGAGTTCTAGCACAAGAATGACTTCTAAATCCTTAAAACAAGTCTATTTATACTCTGGGATGTAGATGAGGAAACGTGCACACACTCATATATACTCATATTAATACAAATAAAATGAACATGCACAATCATGTTTCTATTTAGGTATACGATGTAAACGTGCGCACAGCTGCACAATTCTTGAGTCAGCATTTTAAAATTTGTTTACATTAAAAAAAATATTATTATTGATCTTATGCTTAAGAGTAAGAAATGATAAGGAGTTGCACTGCTATTATTTATAACAAAGCGCTGCTATTGTTTACAACAACAATATGTCGTTATCCCACATTTGTCTACAAGAAAGAAAACACACATAACGGAAATATATCGCATTAAATCATAAAAAAAATTAATTAAACTAAACCACATCTAAAATTCATTATTTGTTTACATTAAAAAAAATATTCTTATTGATCTTATGCACGTACACACACTCATTCTATACGTCCAATCATTCGTTTGCAAAGTAATACAAATAAAATGAACATGCACAATCATGTTTCTATTTATAAGAAATCATAATGACGCGCGATGTTATTGTTTATAACAACGCACTGTTATTGTTGTAACAAAAATGTATTCTCCTACATTCGACTATCATAAAATGGTTCCATAAGAAAAAAAAAACATACACACACTCACATAACGGAAGTATATCGCATTAAATCATACAAAAAAAATAATTAAACGAACCCACATCCAAAATTTTTTATGCTTAACATTAAAAACTGTAATATGAGTCAAGCGTTTTAAAATTTGTTTACATTAAAAAATATTTTTATTGATCTTATCCTTAAGAATGCCAAAAAAAAACATAGGGACTCGCACTGTTTTGTTTACAACACCAATGTGCTGTTATCCCACATTTGACCATCTGCAAATGTGTCGCACTAAAACCATATCTAAAATTCTTTATTTGTTTACATTAAAAATATTCTTATTGATCTTATGCACATTCATTCTTATTGATCTTATACACTCATTCTGTCCGTCCAATCATTCGTTTGCGAAGCAATACAAATAAAAGGAACAAGAAGAAGCAGGCATGATCCCAAATTTGAATGGAAAAATTTAAAATGAAAATGATTTAATTATTTTCCAGATATGCATGTTCTCAAATTTTAACACACACACAAACACATTAAAAAGTATTACCCTTTGTTAATACATATTACAAACCTAAAGACCGATCGCACACAATTCATTTCACAATTCTGCAATGTTTTTACTCTTTTCCAGATATGCATAATCCCAAATTTGTATGAAATAATTGAGCTAGAACATACATAAACATACTACTAATGGATTTTTCTACGAATTTTGACGTTGTTATTTCACCTGTTCAGCACTTTCTGTTATTTCTTGCAAATTTTAGGAAGTACAAAAATGCTATTAATCCTTATTTTTGCTGCTAATTTACTGCTTCTTGACTAATATATAAAATCTAATAATAATTGTTAAAACAATTTTCTTATAATTTTAACTACACATGGAATTTGAGTGATTTAATTTAATTTTATGAGAATTCCAGAAGACTTTGATTACACTTAGTTATTGAAGTTGTTGATTACAGAAGTTATAGTTGTGTGGATTTGTAATAATCAAACATATTCGTAAAGTTTGAAGGGAAAACCAGGCAACAGTAGTACAAAAACTATCACATACATAATTGGTCATTACAACCCTTCAGTCAGGATTACGACCTAGTTTCTCACGCCACTGATGTTGTGTGTGTTAATTTTATACATGAGTGGCGGGACCTGCAGTTTAAAGTCGACTCCAAATGACAGATGTTTGAGAAACTTTTCATGGCAATTTTATTTACTCTCAGAGTTTTTGCCAGAAATCTGCTGAGAGGAAGTCGCCGAAGAAATACTTTTTGTATTTTATTTTGATGTCTGACCTGGGGCTCGAACCCTGGCTTTTCGTCTAATAAGCCAACACACTTCCTACTAGATCACTAGCTATCAACGTATCCCAAAAATGCTATGTTCGGTGCGATTTGTGTGGGCCATTGGCATCACTCGAGCATATTTTTTCAAGAATAATAAAAATCGCGACGATATACATAGTCAATGGAATAAGGTGCCAGGCCTCGATTTCTTGAGCATACTGGAATGCGAGTTTGGTGCACAGTGAGCGTTACATATAGCCGCTTAGATGATGTAATTTTACTTAACTCATTTATTTTTTGTGGGGATATGTAAAGTTTCTTGTGAGCAGAGTTAAGGCAGCCATAATACATACCACAACTTACCCCTGCCATGAGTCAACCTTCAGACATTCATTCATCAAAATAAGAAAATTGTATTCTTAAAATATTTGAAATTATTTTTTCTTCCCGTGAGGCTAATGTAAAGTTGTAGCAAATGTTTTAAATATAGTGTACCAAAATAAGTAATGCTTCCTTTGCTTAACTTACAGCGTTAATTACAAGAAAGAAGTAGTAAAAGCAATTGTAAATCAATGTAAGACAATAGTCACAAGAACAATTTAGTTAATATAAGACAGCAAATATGATTGGAATGCGTATACCGTAATCTCTTAAGATCTAAAATATGTATTAATCTATTTTTAGTTATGAAGATCATACAGTGAAGATACAAAATTTAGAACACATAATCGGTTGCTTCATAGCAGCAAATGTAAGACTTTACTTGCCGATGGCACAATACAGAATTGAATTCTGTTCTTTATTTCAAACAATGCTTAGCATAATTTACAGAAGATGATGCAATTGTATTACGTTATATAAAAGAGAGCAAACATGCATTTAGAGAGCATAAGCATAAGATAAATTTGCTTAAACTAACAGAAAATATTATAACTTAACATAGAGTGAGAAAGTGTGCTTATGTGCTGGCTTAAATTATGTTACATAAACAAAAGATGATGCAATAGTTGGTTAATGTTACGTATGAATACTTGACAGTTACAAGAAAGAGAGAGTAGAGATAAACATTTAACTTAGCATAACATAACATTTGTAAACATAGAGAGAGGAAGAGTACTTATGTATTAGCTTAAATTATGTTACATAAATAGACGATGCAATATCGCTTAACATTGCGTATATAAAAGACTGTACAAATGAGAATAAGAAAATATAACTTGCTTAACAATGACAATGTGTATCAAGAAAAAGATGATGCAATACTTAAACAATATTTGTTGCATGTATATGAATTCATAGTAATGCTTGTTGGACATAGGGAAATATGCCAAATAGGGGAGTATACCAAATATACTGGCTATACAAATAAATATTTTATTCAGCTTCCCAAACTTTCTCAGTTTTCAATTTTCAAAACGCAGACGATTATTTAATCAACAGCATACTTTGCAGAATGTAGTCGCTTAACCCCTTCCGGCACGATTTAATAATGAAAAACTGTGCATGAAATAACCATTTAATTTTTATTAAAAAAAAATTTAATTTTAATTTCACATTTTTAATATCAAAAACGGTAAAATTAAGAAAAGATCAATGAAATCTTACAGACTAACAACAATTTCGCCGGGTCTTGTACCATGAAATTCTAACGGTAAACAATGTGTGATAGTTATATGTGATATTTCCACAAGTAACAAAAGTGTTGCCAAATTCAGTACACTAGGAATTTTAAGCTAAATTAATTATCATATTCAACAGTAACTTTAGTTGTATGACGAGTGTAGCTCGTCAGTCAGGATTACGACCTAGTTTCTCACGCCACTGATATTGTGTGCGTTAATTTTATACATGAGTGGTGGGACCTACAGTTTAAAGTCGACTCCGAACGACAGATTTTTGAGAAACTTTTCATGGCAATTTTATTTACTCTCAGAGTTTTTGCCAGAAATCTGCTGAGAGAAAGTCGCCGAAGAAATACTTTTTGTATTTTGTTTTGATGTCTGGCCTGGGATTCGAACCCTGGCTTTACGTCTAATAAGCCAACACACTACCTACTAGACTACGGCGACTTCAAATGATACTCCGCATTAAAAAAGAATTTGAACCTAAAATTTCATTAGAGTTTCGTTATTTTATAATCTCGAATGAAGACGATGTTTTTGCTAGATATTTTTGCATTTTATACAAAAAATATGTTGCAACTTCTTTGATCCACGATCGAGACGAGTGTCGAGTTAAAAGATGATATTTGGACATTCACTTTAATTTATAACCACAGCCCGTATGTAGCAGAGAACGGTTTGAATGCTTTGTTATGAACATTGAATACATTCACAAAAATAGAGTACATTGTTGACAACACACACTATTTTATTTTAACAAGATATGACAACACATGTGAATATCGTATATAAAGAAACGCATGCATTGCTGTGCATGTTTCTTTTAAAGTTATCTACCATTCAAAAAAGCATCGATTGACGTGAATGGTTAACAATGTGAACTTAACATGCCTACTAAAAGAAAAGTGAAATTGATTTCCGAAAAGCCGTTCTCTAACTACGATTAACGATAGAGAGGACAAAATTTTAAACGATCAACTTTGATGATAAATTTGCCTCATCTAAAGCACGAAAAATTAAGGATTAATTTTGTGTTTTTCAAAGACTTGCAAATGTTTTGTACACTTGAATCTCGACTTATTTTGCTAAAACGTTTAATTTAATAAATAACGTTTATATAAAAAATAATTAAATAAAATTGATGAAAAAAATCAACATTTAGTTTAAATGTGGTTTCAGTTGTAAATGTTTTGACCACAACTGTATGCATTAAGCAATAATAGACATATTTATTCCAGAACCAGTACTATTACCAATAATATTCATTTGCAAATTAACAACAGAATCCATAGTTTCCATTTAGTCAGAATAAAAATTTAAAAGCTTCGACACCTAGACTTTTGGCATATTATACCCACTTGTTTAACACAGTGCTGACTAAATCTATTTTTTCTGATGAATGGAAACTAGCTAAAATCCTTCCCATTCCCAATACGAACAATGAGTTCAGGCCAATTGCTATTCTTCCTTTTTTGACAAAGGTAATGGAAAACATTATTGCTAGACAAATCAATAGTTATCTGGAGACTTACAATTACTTGTCTGTTAATCAGTCGGGTTTCATGAAAGGTAGCAGTTGTACTACTGCTCTATTAAATGTAGTTGATGATCTTGGGTTGGAGCTAGATGAAAATAGTGTAGCGTTTTTAGTTCTTCTTGATCACATTAAGGGTTTCGGAACTGTCGATCACAAAGTTTTATTCAATAAGCTCCGGAAACTGTTTAATTTTCCTAATTCTGCTTGTAGTCTAATTTTTTCTTATCTGTTAGGAAAATGTCAAAAGTTTCATTTGAATGGAAATATTTCGGATCCGCTTGATATTATTAGAGGTTTTCCCCAGTGGTCAATAGTGGGGCCTCTGTTGTTTTGTATGTACATTAATGATCTACCAGATGTTTTGGTTGACTGTCGTGTTCATATGTATGCTAATGATGTGCAGCTTTATACCAGCACTCGTAAGGAGAATATTGATTCTTGTTTACACTCCATTAACCGTGAATTGGATAGAATTGCCAGTTCGGCTTCGGCAAATGGACTATGCATCAATCCTTCAAAGTCCATATGTATTATGCTTTCAAAAACCAATGTTTCATTTGTCATACCTGAATTGACTATCAGGGGAAATCGAATTGAATTTGTCAGGTCGGTTACTAATCTGGGTATTGTCTTTACTGACAAATTATCGTGGCCTGTCGTAGATTCAACTTCTTTTGTCATTCGCATGCAACTTGATAAAACATATTTAATTCCTGTGCTATTGTATGAGTGTGAAATATTCGCATACTGCGATAGTAATGACAACCGGAAACTCAACTTGGCATACAACAATATAGCAAGATATGTCTTTCTTAAAGGTAGCCGGGATCACATTTCTCATGTAATATACCAGCTATTTAGTGTGGAATTTGATAATCTTTTGAAAATTAAATGCCTCATTCTATTCCATAAAATTATTTACAAACAAACAGCTGAAATATTTATTAAGCCGAATTAAGTTTGCTAGATCTTTCCGGGTCATGAAGGTTATTCAATAACAGTATAAGACTCTTTTGTCGCAGCGTCAGTTTTTTATACACACCACAACTCTTTGGAATTCCCTACCAAACTACATCCAAAATTTAGGCAATGCAAATTGCGTTCGAAATGGAGTTATATAAATTATTCCATAAAAAAAGTTATTTCGTTATTAGCTTGGTAATTATTATCGGTTAAATATTTATTATTACTTTTATACCGATTTTTGTAAATGTCTTTTATATATATATATATATATATATATATATATGTATTTATATTACATTATCTTTTAATTTTTTTATTTACATCTGTAGTAATGTTTGGTTTTTTAAATTGCTACTTGTTATATTTTTATTTATATTTAAATTTAATATTTATATTAATATTTTTATTTTGTATTTTTAATTAATTTCGTATATTTGATTAATGTAATTTTTTATATCTTATAGCTCCCAAGCATAACACTATCACTTATAAGATTAATATTTTGTTGTGTTATTGCTAATTATAATAAACAAATAAATAAAAAATAAATAAATACAAAATAAATAAATAAAAATTGTGTAGGGACAATTTTTTTCCAGTTTGAATGTTATGTATGAAATATTTATTTTTTCCTTTAAATTTCTATATTTGATTTATGTTTTATTCAAATATTTATTTTAGTTACTTGCATTATTTTTTGAACTAATTTAACTACGGTTTTATAAGTATTTTTTTTTTTGATATTTATTGTTTGCTTTTAAACACTAAGGGCCATTTTCTGAATGCAAGTTTAAACTCGAGATTAAGTTAACCTCCAGTTAAATTTAATCTTCAGTTAACTCAGTTTTCATTTTTTGAATGGGAGTTTAACTGGAGATTAACCTTGTAGAGCTGCCGTACTTATAAGCAAAAATGGCAAAAAAAATTTCGTTTATTTTGTTGTGTTTACTACTTTTGCAAAGTGTTTCACAACAATTTGCTTTTGTATATAACAAAAACAAACAAACAAAACCTGAATACCATTGATCTTTATGTAAAAAAAATTATTTTCTTAAAATAATAAATATTTTCCCTCACTTAAAGCTTTTTTAAATAAAATTTGTCAACTACTTTTAATAGCTAATCTCGAGTTTAAACCAGCTACGTTGGTGGTTTAAACTCGAGATTAACTGCTTAACCGTAAGGTTAAACTCAAGATTAAGTAAATTCAAAAATTGAAAACGTAGTTTAACCGGAGATTAACTTAATCTCGAGTTTAAACTCGCATTCAAAAAAATGGCCCTAAAAAGTAAAACTTAACCCTTTGCACTCCGCACCGCTTCGGACGTCATCTACCAGCAACTCGACGCCACTTTTTAACGAAAACGTAAATCCTGGAAACTTGATATTATGCAGTATAATTTTAGAACCAAGTAAGAAATTGCAATGAAATTTGTTTTTCATGAATTTGTGGACATTGAAGAACACATATTTACAAAAAAAATACAAAAAGTTCTTATAATTACTTAGCATTATGACAGTTCTTTTATCCTTTCACGCAAGAATGTGGTATTATTTTTCTATATGCCACTATCTTTTTTGATGAATATTTTGGTTTACGTAAAATTTTGCTTTTTTTAAGTTACGGGTAAAAAAATATTTTGGGAATAATTAACGGTAAATTACGAAAACACAACACTGTCTTATTACTGCAGAGATCTTTTCTATTCGACGAACTGAGATCTTGTACATTTCTTCTCTCGGTTATCGGATTTCTTAATTACCGTCACAGAGAACTACTGGAGAACACATGTTTCTTAAAAAATTGCGGTGGAATAATTTTATTGTCCGTAATCGCTAACAAACTATCATGTCCCCTCAGAGGGGACAGCCGAGGAAAGGGTTAATAATGCATCTCAATAGATAATTATTGTATGTAAATAATATTTATATTAATTATTTGTAAACAGAAAATGCACAGAAAAGCCTAAAGGCAAACAAACTCTTTCGAAATGGGAGTAAAATGTATACATTTTTTTATAAATTTGAAGTAAAAGTTTTTTTACGGGTTCTAAAGTTATAATTTATTATTTTGGTAATTAAAAAAGAATTGTAAATACCTAATGTTTTTAGTGTGAGAAAAAAACAAATAATTTCAATTAATTGCAATTCCGATATTATGAAAGCATTAGCGGTTGTAACGCTGGCATGTTGTTTTAATATTGGATTAACACAAAAAGGGAAATAATGTTGGCCCATATTCCATACAGATAATACAAGTTGTTGTAAAATATTTCAGCCATCTGCAAAGAATACCGTAGATCTAACTTTCCTTTTTTGTTATTGTGTTGGCAAGCAACACTCACACATATAGGCAGAGGTAAGTCTGAGTAATATCAAAATACTTCTGATTTTCACATATGTTCTCTTCTTCTTCACAACAACTATACAATGAATATTTAGTACAATTACTAATATTTAGTATAGTATCTAGTCATTGTGATGTGATAGCCAATAATGAAGCGTGTTGGATTTTTAGGCGGTTGCGCTCTGTGAGTAAAATAAAATTGCTATGAAAAAATTCTCAAATCCGAGTCGACAATAAATTGTAGGTCCCGCCACTCATAGACTTAATGTCAAAATGTGAAAAGCTAGGCTGTAATTCTTACAGAAGTTAGTAAGTAAGTAATAGAACTATTGCAGAGTACTGCATACCATGGATAATCCAATAACTTTTCTTTCATTGAAAACCAATCTAAATAAGCAGGCGAAAATATCACATCATCAGTACTCAGTACAAATACTTGCAAACTTGCGACACTCGGGGGCGGTCCCGATGTGAGGAAAACCATATTAGCATTGAATAAATACGGCTTCAATTTACTCAGCGGACTGCTCCGTAACTTTGCCTTATGTGCAAATAAACTGAATAAGTGCTGTAATAATGTATGCAAGGCATGAAACGGTTTTTATATCATTGTCCAGCTATAGGGACCCCGAATTCCTACTATTTTAAGGAATATACTACACCAGACTTAACTCGTAGAAATGCCGACAGACCCGAGACAGGCAGTCATAAGGTGGATTCAAAATAAATTTCCAACCAAGATTCCGAAGAGTCACTATGGATATGTGTACTCTGGCTTAATTCTGATGGAACAAGTCTCTTCTCTTGGTGCTTAAAGCTCTGTTCAAAACATTTGTTAAGTAATGGATTATGTTGCAATCTTTCGCAACTTCATGCTACATTATGTCAAGAAAATATAGCATTTTGAAGAGCGTTGAAGACCTACACTTATTCAGATCCAAGTCCAATAGAGGACTTGTGGAATGCAACAGTCAGAGGAAAGAGCTAAAGACTATGGTTATTTAAACTTTGTTCTCCACTTTCATGTAATAGAGCTTTCAGCGCTGCTGTAAGCAGTGATGCTAAGTGTAGTGATTTTTCCCTTTTTGTAGGGATTTTTTTCAAAAATTTCACATATAGGGAAAAAGGGAGATTACTTAGTTTTTTCTAAATGTAGGGAAATTTTAGCACCAAAAAACTATTTTTCTTCCAATCTAATTTAAAAAATGTGTATATTTTTTTAAGTGTATCATTATAATTTTGTAAATCTGGTAATAATCTGTAATATAAAATAAATAAACATTGACTAAATTATATGTTGAACCAATTTAAAAACTGCAAATCAAAAAATTTTAATGACAACTTGATGTTTCCAAATTTTGCAAAAATTATAAAAATTTTACTATGTTTGCCACATGCCAAGGCTGACGCCGGAAGAATATTTTCTGTTGTAACTGAAGTAAGTACAAAAACGGGAACAAATTAATCCATGAGTTATTAAATTCTATTTCCATTATTAGATCTCATTTACAAACTACATAATTTAATTAATTGTGTAAATTTTAAATGCACATCCAGTCATTTAAAAAAAATGAATTATACAGAATTGTATAAATAATTTTATTTCATTAATTTATAATATTTGTTATTTTTATGTTATTTTTATTTGTTTTTATGTTATTTTGTATAAAATCTATGTACCTGAATTGAAAATGTACAAATTTAAAATAAACATTTATTTTTGAAAAAAAAATGCAAGAAGTGGCGTAGGGAATTTTGTAGGGAAAATTAAAAGTGGGTGTAGGGAATAAAGGGATTTTTTTCATTGACGTAGGGATTTTTGGAAAAAATCTCCTGACATCACTGGCTGTAAGATTGGTTTCAATTGCCTCTGTTGTAGCTGCACTTGCTGGTTACAGATTCGATTTTATGCGATCTATTCTCTCTCCTGGATTAAAAACCGAGAAAAATTTTAATTTTAACGTATTTTAGGTGTATTCATTTATTTAATTTACAAAATTTATATTAATTAAAAATGTACTGAACTCAAGGTTTTTTCAACCTTTTTGTTCACTTTAGTAATTCTTTAAGGACTTAAATAAGCTTGCCATAAAAATGCTGAAATAATTTCTTAAAATTTTAAAGGACAGAATGGCAATGACCCGAAAAAAAGGGTTTTTTCTGTTTAAATTTTTCATTTTTTATTTTATTTTGTATGTATGTATGTATACCAAACAAAACAAAGAATTCAACCAGAATATATGCTCCTACGCTCCTTTTTCTAGACTCATGAATTAAACATTTCGAAATAAATAATACGAAGAGAAAAAGAAATAAAAATAATTTATTTTCCAAACCCAGAAGAGAAAAGGGTACACTTTTGTTCGCCGAACGTTTTCAAACATTAAATAATAAATTTACAATGCTATAACAGCAAAGAGCACATAGCTAATATTTATAACACAATTTCTTTCTTTATAAACAAGACACATCAATTTTTTTGCTTTGATGGCATTTAAATTTCACTACAATTCCAATAACAATTTCAAAACCGGAATTATGTTTCTTACGTCATGTTCTATGCGTTCCAAAGAATTATCCGACTGAAAGACTGTAAAATAATCATTATGTATGTTAAAGGTATGTATATCTGATAACGCGGTCAAAAGTTATTAAAAATGTAAATAAAAAAATCGGTATTTTTATATGAGATTCGACCATAAATTTCGCTTCAATTTATCATAATGTTACTATCAATTTTCAGACGCTTCTATACATATCGGTAAACTATGAATTGAATAGATTTTCACAAACTTTTCTGGTAATAATAACAAGTGTCAGCCAAGTGAACCTAATTAAATAATGATTTTGCTTGTAATTTCCATTACCTTGTAAACAGATGTAAAACATGTTGTTCGTCATACCAAGTTATCCTTTAAATTTTATTTAATCCGGTTTAATCCCTAAGACGCAGTTAAAAAAGCATTTTCCATTTATTCAGCACATATGCGATAAATTCTCAAAGAAACTGAAAAAATAAAACAAACAAATCAAACAACAACAATTATTTTTAAATGTTACGAAATCCCAAACATTGCCCTAGTCATCACCATTAATATCATCACCATCACCTTCATACAGCCTCATAGAAGAAAAAAGTGAATGTAAAAACCATTCCGGTTTAGCAACAGAGGTGAACATTTTGAAAATCCTTATTTTATTACACCATCGTGTGACATAAAAATCAAATTTAATATGCAGGTAAAGCGATAAATGGCCCAAATGAAAAGGATCCATGTACAATATTATCGAATAAATTTCGTTAAAAAGCAGTGCGAGAATTTAAATACGGTGTGAATGCGTATGGAATAGACTTCAAAATTTTAGAACACCACTTAACAAACAAAGTCAACACATATTTGCCTTTGCATGTTTGGAACACAGGTTAATTAACACAATAAATTCTAGAGAGAGAATTCACATCAGTTTTGAAAAAAAAAGTGTTGAAATTGAAAATTCAATACTTTAGTACTTTTTTCAGTACTTTTTCATTTCAAAAATACCGCAGTACCCCCGCTACGCTTTCAGTACTTTTTTATTATTACACATTTTATGTCTTGCGCTTTTCAACTATGCATTAGCAACACGTTCAATGCAATGCTAAAGGTAGAATTAACCCTAGTTATGCTACCGGAACGTAATGTAACGCAATGTAACAGTAATGTGCACGGAACGTAAAAATGTAAGAGCAATTATAGAACGTAAAAACGTAATCATATGCTTTTAGGTAAACAAAACAATAAAAGAAATAAACAAAAACAAATAAAGAAATAAAAATTGCAAAAACTAAAAGACAAAAATTCAGATAAGGATACAGAAGACATGTTTTTGGGTTTGAGTTTTTATTTCATTATATTTATTATTGTTTTTTAAACAAACTTAATATTAATTTCAGATTTTAAAAACTTCGTTTTCACTCTTTTTATCACTTTTAATATGGCGCCTTTTGTTTTAACCAGTGTTATCACTACAGAGTTTTTAGGTTCATTTCAACGATTTTATATTTATTTAAAGGTACTTATTAAGAGTTTTATGTACTGTTTCTGTAAGCCAAACAATTTCACTTTCACTCTAACAAAAACACTCAATTTAGTTTGTGTTAAGGAAAACAAACACAAAATTGAGTGCTTTTGATTGTATTTTCCATATAATAATAAGATAACAATAGATAAGCAAGTGAAATCGTTTATTTTACAGAAACAGAGGGGTTACTCCGTAACTCGATTCGAAAATTTTCATAGAAAAACCAAAAATAAACTTGGCAGCACCTTAAAAAATAAAGAAATTTATAAAAAAAATATCGAAAAACAAAAGAAAACCGAAATCATTAAATATATATACATATGTATCTATGTATACCTATATATGTATGTATATCTGTAAGCTAATTATGTTTGTGTCCAGACTCTTATCCGTCCTAATTTTCTTCAACTAAATACTGAGTAATTACTAGTGACCTTAATTGTGGATTTGAATCAAAGTGTTTAATTTGGTTTCCATTTTTATTGTCTGCCCAAAACTAATAAAAGTTTAAATGTTTAATAACTGCGCGATAGATCGCACTCAAATTTTTAGATCTATCTAAGCTTACTTTTTGCCAAACTTTAACATCTCGGTGCCGTGGACCAAGTGAAACCAAACCTGTTTTTAGTTCCTGCCACAGATTATTAGGTTTGTTTCTTGCATCCGGCATTTTTAGATGTCCCTTGGCCAAATCCAGATGCGTCATCATAAAGTCCACAACAGTTTCGTATTGTTTTGGTTGGTATATACAATTCTTTTTGACTCACTCCATTGAGATTGTTTAAAATATATTATTTTATGTTTATTTTGCAATATATTTGTATTAATTTACTTACATTTAAAATTTATTATTAGTTGTTACCAACACAATTGCTAACGAAGAATTTTCGAATGTTTACTAAGTTTTCGTAATACAGAGTAACAGAATTTTTTTTTCATACGAAAAAAAAAAACAAAACATTGGTATCACTTTCGAAAAATTTCCGTACTTTCGTACTACAGAGTACAATTTGTTCGAAAACGTACATTTTAATTTTCGTATCGAGTTACAGAGTAACCCCCCAGGTAAGGTATTTCGGAAACCAAATTTGTACGAACGTTAAAACGTAGTTATCTTCTCTAATAAAAGTAAAGTGAAATGCTTCTCGAACGCTTTAATTAGTTAAAAACTATATTTTTCTAATTTAAAATAAAAATAAACACTACTTACATAATGTGATAATAAAATAGTGTTTATTTTTATTTTAGGTTATAAAAGTTAATAATGAAATAAATTATAATTTGGGTTTTTAAAATATGTGAAGTTTTATTTAAAGAGAATTCCTCATACAGACAAACATAACACACGTACAAAATGTAAATTCTGTTTATAATTTTAATTTTCAGTTTTGATGGTTTTTAATATTGACATGTCGTTAACACTGCTAAAGAGATGTCACGTAAAAATGTAAGAAAATTCTATTTTTTACCGATTCTTACGTTCCCGTTACGTTACATTACATTTCTATAACCATTTGTATTGCTTTATACATAACAAAAACGATCAGCTATTTCTTACTGTTGCGGTTACATTCCGTTACGGTCGCATAACTAGGGCTTTAGCCCCGATTAGTCAAACGTCCACGAAACCTACATTCGTTTTTAGAATACGAAAAGCGATGAAAACGCTTGCCGAACCGTAATGTAATTCGGTTAGCATTTGTATTGCTCTTCATAATGAACGTATGTTGAATTACGAATCAGCTGTTGTTGTTCTATATATGTCTTAAATATAAATAAATACATAGTCTAGTAGGTATGTGCTGGCTTACTAGACGTGAGCCTACGATTCAAACGCAATGGCAGACATCTCCATCAAAACGAAATATGACAAAATATGTCCCCGGCGACTTCCTTCTGGCAAAAATAAATAAATAAAAATAATAAAAATAATAATGGAAATAAAATTGCCACGATAAAGTTTCTCAAAAATCTGTCGTTTGGAGTCTACTTTAAGCAGTTGGTACCGCCACTCATGTATAAGATTAACACAGACAAAATAAGTGATGTGAGGGTTAGGTCGTAATCCTTATTGAAGCGTTATAATGACCAATTGTGTATGTATGAATGTATCTTTTACAAAAGTACTATTTGATTTTTCAGTTATAATTCAGTACCATTTTAAAATTTCAGTTTTGCAACACTGATTCACACATATTGCTTATGCTCTTTTATTTAGTTGTCGATCAGACTGTGGCAAGCACACACGTCTGCGGATGCAATAATATTGTTTTTCAGGCGTACATTAAAAAAATATTTTATGTTTAAAATTGCTCTTATTAAAATTCAATGTCTTATATGTTCTTGAACGACATTTTCATTTTTTTAATAGTCAAGTAAATAATTGAAATGATAAGGAAAGGGAACAGCTTTTACATAAAGCATTTTTTTGCACAAATTAAAAAGATAGAACCCAACATATATCTAAAAAACACACCTTAATTATTAAGTCAAAGAACGAAATTTACATATGTTGATCAAATTAAAATTAAAATAGGGTATATTACTAACACTTTTCTATGACTGTAAAGGCATAAATTCTCCCAACTTATTTTCTCTCTCTTTCTCACTAATACACAATAAAAAATTTTTGGTAACCCCTGTTATTGAGATACAAATACATATTAAGCAGCGCATGAGCTTGAGTAGTAAGCTGCATGAATGTTAAAGTATTATTGCGAACGCTAAGGATTATGGGAATTTACATATACATACAATGAGATCCCTGTGTGTTTTTATTTGCAGCCGTTTTGGAGATTGTGTTTTTGGGTGTTTGAAAGAGTAATGTAATCTTTTTTTTTTGCCGATATTGTGATCGTTGTGGAAGCGCATTCCTCTTTTGTCCTATACAGTCTGTGTTCTAAACTGAACCAAATAACGCATAATTTTAGAGTGATTTTTTTCGTACTTTTGTACACAGTACAATTTACTATAATTTTCATATATATAAGGAATTAAAGCCACTAATAAGAAGAGGAAAAACTAACGACAATAAATCTTATGTTGTTTTTCTCCAAATATACTTTCATTTGCGTAAATTTCTTTATTTTTGTACAGTCAACCCTTCTATAAGGCGGTGAGTGCGTACCGCGTTGTAAGGAAACCGGGCTATAAGAAACTCGGATTTAACCGTACAAACCAGGCTAATTCGTAGCGTGTTCTATGGAAACCGCCTACCGCGTTGTATGGACACCGCGCTATAAGAAACTCGGAGTTAGTACAAATCACATCATTCGTACCGCATTATATGGAGACCAAGAAATACAAAAGACAAGATAAATTATAAATTATTTTTATTGAATTAAAGACTTCATATAAAGATTGATCAAAAATTAAACAAAAACTAAACTAAAGACTATTTTCCAACAAAAGAAAGAAAGACTTGTAAAATTATGTAATTTTTCAACATTCATCATCACTGTCAGATATTAGTCGCCTAATTCATCTTCTTTTAATGGGCTAAATGTCCTCCTCACTTGGTCCATATTCACATTGGTTTACGATTGTAGCCTTTTTTCTGAAACCTCTCTATAGGGAGCTAAGCAATTTCTCAACTTTCTTTTAAACTTTGCGTTGCGCAAAAAAACTTTGAAATACAAATTTTTTCCTTCGTACAGGTTTCCACTGCCGGGATAAAACAATTATAAAACCAATCCTTAAATAAATCTTGAGTCATCCAAGCCTTCTTATTAGATCGCCAGAATACCGGCAATTGGGTCTAATTAATATTTCTCATTACACGGGAAGTTAAAGAATGATTTATTGTCATTGGTTTTATCATTAGGCTCCCTGATAGATTGTTGCACACATGAAGGGTGATACGTTCTTTTTAAAGTTTAAACCCCTGAGCACGCCTTTGATTTTCAGAATGAAGGTCCTAGATGGTAGTTTTTTCCAATATAATGTCGTCTCATCAGCGTTAAAAATCTAATCAGGTAAATAACCTCCTTCATTGATAATTCTAGCGGAAGGAGCCTTTGAGATGTTGAATGGAAATCTCTCTGTAAAGAGCACCGCGTTTCACCTCCGCGTTATATGGAAATCGCATTTTGAGGGTACCGCGTTATAGGAGGGATGATTGTATATGGATGTTCTTGGTTCCGTCTTATTTAAGTTTAGTTGCTCAAGTAGCCATCATTTATAACTCAGGCATACATAAATAGTGTCTCAGCTATGCAATTATGGTGCTGTTTTCCCCTTTGCAAGTTAATTACTGTTTCAGTAAATTTTCTCAAACTACTGTATTATGAAAAAAAAAAACACTTTATTGTTTTGTTTATTGGAACAGCCGCTTAAATCTAACTATATGCTAATATACATAAGTTCTACCACACTATGTATTTGGTGGGAATATGCTAAGACAGCAAAATACACGCTGTCCCAACATTTATGCAGTGTGGACATTGTCAACCAGAATTTGTTGATATTAAGTTACCTACAAAGGGTATGGTAACTTCGACTAATCAAACACACTACACCACTGACCATTAGCATTTACATCATTGCATTAAGCTACTTGAACTTTTTGTCTTTTTCATTGTAATGAGAAATATTCATATATGGTTTTATTTCATAGACTTAACATTACAACGGACGTATTTGAAATCTTCAATTTATTCATTATATGTATTTAAAATAAAATATGTGTGTGTTTAAAATTCAATGTATTTCGAAAAATTACAACAATAGCGAGCTAAACTATTGTAAGAGCAAGGATGCCCCGATGGTCTATTTGGTAGTGTGCTTAATAACAGAATGTTTACAAAACTTTATCTTTGACAAAATGGTCTCATGTGCAAGGGAAAACAGGCTACTTACGCATCGTATTATTAGCGTTTTATAACGATTAGTTCCATCCAATTGAGAGTGTACGGAATGATGTAGGGAAATGCATTATCGCTGTTAAAAATGAAAATTTCAAAAATACATATATGAATGGAAATCACGTAGTATGGTGAACAGTATGCCTAAGAGATATGCAAGATTTTAAGTTAAATGAATTCGTACTTTATTTTTCTAAATATTTAAAATAAAGGAAACTTATTTCAGAGAATTAAAACAAAATTCTAGAGAAAAATACAGCCACTAATATCTCGAACATCGCGTGACATATTGTGCTATTGAAAAGTTTAGTAGAACATTTTTCATTTAGAAGACCTCATATAGCTTACCTAAAAGAAGAAAGATCAGTTATTGAATTTTCTGTAGATTGATATCTCTTGATAACTCAAGCAATAGTAACAGCATCAGTTTATTTGACTGGTGATATGATATTTATCGACGTTTAAAAATTATTGAAAATTCGATAAATTATCTTTCTTTTTTCTATTATAAAAAGGTAGAAATGCGACGCTGGTTCCTAAAAATTTGTGAATTTTTGATCTGATAATTTTGATTTTTAACTAATCAAGACCATGTGAAAATGTGTTGGTGTTCCACGAACTAAAAGTGAAAAATTTAATAAACCAATTTTTCATTTGCGATTCACTGCTAAAATAGACCAATATACACTTATACATTGTATGAGAAAGAATCACCACCTTATTCTATAACAAATGGCGCCCAATGTCAGTTCAGCTTTAATATTTGTGACGTAAATACTCGTCAATAAGGCATAAATTGTAAAACTAAAATTTTTCATTTATTAACCCATTCGCTGCTAAGCCTAAATTATATGAAGTCATTCCTATTGCCATTTATATTTTGAGTGTTATTGTTTACCAAAACCCTGTTATTTCTTGGTAAGAGCACATATATTATCATACATAATCATTTACAAGCAGAAAACCAAATACGAGTATACTCGTCGTTGGCAATTGGAAGGCAGAAGGACTCGATATCCTTTTTCATATTTGCGTAAGTTTTAGTAGAAAAACAAATAATAAATCACGCAGATTGATAAAATAAAGAAAATGGAATAAAACGAGACACATTGCGAAAATTGGCAACACTTAGAAATTCACTATTGTCGATTACAATGTCTCAGCAGATAACGGGATAAAGTAATACCGCGTATTTTGTTTTCATTTCGAGCTGAGTAACTGCAACATCTGTTTTGAGTAATAACAATAGTTTTGTAGAGTTCAGATTAAGAAATTATTAGTGGTGAAATACAATTTTGAAGAAATCACACATTGTTGTACATACTAGGTATACTTTCAAAGTGAAAATTCTCAATGGTTATATAGCTTATGATTATTTATTTTATCCCTTGTACAATTCAAATTAGTTATAATGGACGACGATATATCAACTGGCAGTGATTTTGATTCAGAAGAAGAATATTTTCTAAATGATAGTGATTCCGAGACTGAATCAGACAACCACGAATAAATGTGGTGTATGATTCGGAAGAATCAGAAAGTGAAGATGAAGTTCCTAGTACTTCTATTAATGTGCAATGTATAAATGAAGATACCGGAAATGGCAATATGTTGGCAGAAGTGGAAACAGATCCTCCAGTTTTTGAATTTCGAGGAAAGGATCAAGGCTTGAATCTTCCGGGAAAATTAAGAACTCCAGGCGAACTAATGGACATATTCATTTCTGATGAATTTATTTATATATTGGTTAAGGAACTAATGAGCACGCTGTAGAAATAATAGGGCGGAGAGGGACTCTGAGAAAATCATCAAGATTCAATAATTGGGAATCACTAATCGCTTCTTCACATGGGAAGCATAAACCTGCCTTCCATTGAACGTTATTGGAATAAAAGCCATTTATATAATTTGCCATTTTGGAGAAATCACATATGCCGAAACTTTTTCCAAATATTATTACGATTTCTGTACTTTTCGAATAGCACAAACCAAGAAAATAGTAAGCTACACAAGATCGAACCGATTGTTAAACATTTTAATAACGTGATGAATTTTGTATATAATCTTGGCAAAGATGTAGTTATTGATGAGTCTTTGGTACTATGGCATGGTCGTCTTCACTTTCGGCAATATATAAAAAATAAAAAAAATTAATTTGGCGTAAAGTTATATGAATTATGCGAATCACATACAAATTTATTACGGAAAATCTGAAATTTGGACGGACCAGCGGAATCACAGTACTTCGATTGTGGTTTCCCTTATGTTTTGTATATGGACAATTTTTACAACTCCGTATCGCTGGCAAAAGAGTTAACATTGCGCTCGACATATACAAATTTGTCGAACTTTACGATTGGATCGTAAAGGTAATCCAAAAGAATTGGTCAAACAAAAACTGTAGTTATTCGTAAGTGGAGAGATAAAAGAGATGTACTTACCATATTAAATATGCACAAAGCTGAGATGGTTGAAGTTGCTAACCGAAATGGACAAATCTCCATCAAACCCACAAAAGGTATGGCAAGTGTAGCTGTTCGGATCAAATGCTGTCCTACTAACTGCCCTAGTAACAATTTCTGCCTCATGTTTCATTTATTCATTCATGTGTGTATATATTAAAATAAATAAAATATAAAAATATCTGCAAATTTTAATGAACTACTTACTTACTTAATTGGCCATAAAAACCCGTTTATCGGATTTCGGCCTGCCGCAACACATCCTTCCAGGCGCCTCTGCTTCGTGCGCGCCTACGCCAGTTGGTCAAACCAATCGATGACAGGGCTTCCTCGATTTGGTCCTTCCAACGGATGCAAGGTCGTCCTCTTCGCCGACTTCCGCAGATTCCCGCATCAAATACCCGTCTCGCCGGCGTATCCTCCTCCATTCGAACGACATGGCCGAGCCAGCGCAGCTGCTGGATATTAATACGCTGTACAATGTCTATGTCGTTGAGGAGCTCATACAGCTCACTGTTGTATCGGATACGGCTCTCAAGGCCGCTGCATCTGTACTTAATAGGGTCCATGCCTCTGCGCCATAAAGAGGCACGGGTAGGATGAGTGTCTTGTAGAGTGTTAGTTTTGTCGTGCGAGAGAGGTCTCTGCTACTCAATTGCCTATTGAGACCATAGTAGCGCCTGTTGGCAAGAGTGATCCTGCGCTTGATCTCCAGACAGACATCATTTCTAGTGGTAACGGCGGAGCCAAGATAGATGAATTCCTTGACCGTATCAAAAGTATAGTTATCGGCCGTAATCTGAGAATCAATACGCCGCGCGTCTCGACTCGTCGATAACATATACTTTGTTTTGCCCTCATTTACTGCCAAACCCATCTTGGTAGACTCGCGTTCAATAGCACTAAAGGCAGCAGTAACATCTCGCTTCGTACGCCCTATGATGTCAATGTCGTCAGCGTACGCAAGCAACTGGACACTTTTTGGAAAAATAGTGCCACTGCGATGCACTTTCGCAGAACACTCTCCATGACGAAGTTGAAGAGGTCGCATGATAAGGGGTCACCTTGTCTGAAACCTCGCACGGTATCAAAAGGCTCGGAGAGGTCCATTCCTACCTTGACGGAGCTACAGGAATTGCTCAACGTCATTCTGCATAGCCTTATCAGCTTCGCAGTTATACCGAGCTCAGACATTGCGGCAAAAACACGATCCCTTATGGGGCTATCAAAGGCAGCCTTATAGTCGACAAAAAGATGGTGTGTATCGACTTGTTTCTCGTGGGTCTTTTCCAGGATTTGGCGTAGTGTGAAGATCTGGTCGATGGTGGACTTGCCAGGTCTGAAGCCGCACTGATAAGGTACAATCAGTGTTTTGACGAGTGGCTTCAGTCGCTCACACAATACGCCTGTAAGGACCTTATATGCGATAGGGAGAAGGCTTATACTCCTATAGTTGGCGCATATAGTAGGGTCTCCCTTTTTCAGGACAGGACAGAGGACACTGAGGTTCCAATCGTTGGGCATACTTTCCTCTAGCCATATTTTGTAAATAAGCTGGTGCATGCGCCCTACCAACTCATTACATACGGTCTTAAACAATTCAGCGGGGAGGCCATCAGGACCTGCCGCTTTATTGTTTTTAAGGCGTGTAATCGCGACTTTGACCTCTTCATGGCTAGGCGGCGGAACCTCCACGCCGTCATCATCGATCGGATTCGGAACATCATCTCTAAAGGCGGTATTGGTGTCGTCATCGCCTTGTAGCAGAGTAGAGAAGTGCTTCCTCCATAACCTCAGTACTCCCTGCGGATCTGTTACTAAGTTTCCATTTTCGTCCTTGCAGGAAGACGCTCCGGGTTTATAACCCTCGGTTAGACGCTTAACCTTTTGATAGAATTTTCGAGCGTCATTCCTACATCTATACATCTCGACTTCCTCACGCTCACGCCTTTCCTGCTCCCTCTTCTTGCGTCTGAAAAGGCGTCTCTCATCCCTTCTCTTCTCTCTATAGTTCTCGACAATGGCTCGCGTAGCGGCTGACTGCAACGTTTTCTTGTATGCGGCGTTTTTCGCTGCAGTTGCCTCGCGACACTCCTCATCGTACCATTGATTTCATTGGGGTGGGCGTTCGAAACAAAGGACTGTGTCCGCAGTAGTGCGCAAGGAGTGGGAGATGTTGGCCCACAGTCCGCCAATGTCGTTGAGATTAGATGGGGAACGACGGAACTTATCCGAGAGTTGAGCGGAGAACGCCTCAGCTGTCCTTTGTGACCGCAGCTTCTTAACGTCCAGCTTTCGCAATGCACTAGAATGCGCAGACCTCGAAGCGCTAATGCGCAATCGAAACTTGGCTGCGACAAGGTAGTGGTCCAAGTCGATGTTTGGACCTCTGAATGTGCGCACATCTAGTACACTGGATACGTGTCTTCCGTCTATCACAATATGATCGATCTGGTTAGATGTTAAGCGATCAGGGGACATCCATGTGGCCTTGTGAATGTCGAGATGTTGAAACTTAGTGCTACATACTACCATGTTACGCGCCGCGGCGAAATCGATCAGCCTCATACCATTGGAGGTAGTGTTTGCGTGGAGGCTGAACTGTCCGACAGTGGGGCCAAAGATACCTTCCCGCCCGACCTTTGCATTAAAATCCCCGAGGACGATTTTGGCGTCATGGGCCGGGCACTTATCGTATACGTCCTCGAGTTTAGCATAGAAGGCATCCTTAACCACATCTCCTTTTCTTCCGTCGGGGCGTGAGCACATATTAGGCTGATGTTGTAAAATTTTGCCTTGATGCGGATTGTGGCTATTCTTTCGTTCACAGGTGTGAACCCAGAGACAAGGTGACGAAGTCTCTTATTAACCACAAATCCGCATCCAAATTCGTGCTTGTTTTCATGGCAGCTGTAGTATACATCGCAAGATGCAAGCCTTTTGCATCCTTGTCCTGTCCATCGCATTTCCTGAATGGCGGTGATGTCAGTCCTACATTTAATGAGGGCATCCGCCAGCTGGGCGGAAGCGCCTACCCTGTAAAGGGTGCGGACGTTCCATGTGCCAATACGTAAATCATAGTCCTTTATACGTTTGCCGTGGTCGTCAACTTTTGAGGGGATCTTTTCATAGGATTCCGTCTTGGTTTTCATTGGATATTTGTTTTTACGTGGTGGGTTCCAAGCCCTACGCACAACCCAAATTTAACGTCCAGGGGATTGGACATTCGCTGCACGCATTAGTTAACATCTAACGGGTGCTAGAATGCCATCCAGAAAGGGCCACGAGGAGGCTGCGTGTCAACTTGAATACAGCAAGACAAGGATCGTCCTGGTGGTCGCCACGTTGACCACAATCAGAAACTTTACCTTGTTTGCATGAATCCCTCTTAATAAACTGCACAAAATAAAGTCGACTAAATTTGCATCTATTTTTTATCCACAAAAAAATTTAGCAAATAGTGGAAACTTTCATCGTTTACTGAATAAAAACTATTAAATTTCTTCTATTACTGAAATTGTATCAAACAAAAGGGAATTCATTTTCTTTCTCTGAAACTTTAATTAAAACCTACCAACAAACTATTGTAGCAACAAACGCATTTGCAAACATTGATATGAGTAATAGAATTCATATTTTTTATTTTTTTATTTTTTTTTTGTAACATTATTTGCATAAAACAAATATATTACAAGGTATTTTTCAGAAACATTCCTTAACATCGTAATACGTAATATGCCGCAAATATTGCAGACAAAATTAATTACTATGTGAAAAGTGGTAGCAAGAAGTGTGCATATGTGTTTATGTATTTTATAAATTAAACTTACAAAAATACTATGAAGTACAATTCTCATTGCAGTGATCACGTAAATGTTTCAGTTTCCCAAGAACCAGATAATGACAGAGAGATGTTTAGTAGTTTCCTCTTCTTCCTCATAGTTGCAGCTTTTGCAGAAGTTGTTTAGAAGTATTCTCAGTGTCATGGCATGAACAACCAGGAGTCAGTGTCACATTATTACCGCTATGAAGTCTCTTAGATGGAATATTGATAGGTTCAATGCAAATTCTGTTCTACACATGAGTATCCATATCGAGTAAGATCTGTCTGCCATATCTACAAGTGGGTTCATTATCCCATCTTACCTTTGCAAATGAATGAAGTTGTTGTGACCATTTGTTTGGCTCTCTGCAGATAACTCCAAGGTTAGGTTAGGTTAGAGGACGTGTACTTGTCAATTAAGACAAGTACAATACCCGGAGGTCGAGTTCACCCATTGTATAACGTCCTAGTTTCTCACACCACTTATGTTGTGTGTGTTAATTTTTTACATGAGGGGTGGGACCTACAGTTTAAAGTCGACTCCGAACGACAGATTTTTAAGACATTTTTTCATGGCAATTTTATTTACTCTCAGAGTTTTTGCCAGAAATCTGCTGACAGGAAGTCGTCGAAGAAATACTTTTTGTATTTCGTCTTGATGTCAGGCCTGGGCCTCAAACACTGGATTTACGTCTAATAAGCCAACACACTACCTACCAGACTACGGCGACTTCAGATAAACTCCAATCTCTTGTAGGAATTCATTTGAATTTTTCTTGCAGCAAGCTTAAGCAAGTGCGTCGACCTTGTCCTTACCTTCGATGTCGCCGTGTTCTATCTTGTCTTAATAATTAGAATTGCGCACTTATAATTTGTTATAGTTTTAAGGAATATTTTATTTATTATGAAATAATTAGAATTGTTACAAAATATTTTTAACATAACAACTCAATTAATATGTTGTTTTCACCAAACGTAGACCAATTTTTATTCAAGCCTGTAAGTATATCCATCCGGAGTATCAAGCTTTTTAATAATCCTTTGTAAACTCATGTTACCTCTCAAATTATTTTCACACTACATATTATAACAAATTTTATTCTTGAATGTCCTGACAGAAAGTAAGTAAAGGAGATTAATGTGTGTATGTACGTGTGTACAATATCCACATACAGTTTTGAATTTTTACTGTATGCAATAAACGAAATTGTTATACAATATGCAATATGTATGTATGATATTGGATTTTAGATAAACGTGGTTGCATAGTATTTACACCTCTTTCCGTGTTACCAATTTCAGACATTAAGTTTAAATATTTCTCCACATTTCTCTTATACGGTATATTGAGACATGGAAGGTGAGGCGATGATTATATTCCTCAGTACATTGATGTCAAAAATAAGCAGAAAGGAAAGATATTAAATAAATGCCTGAGGAAATCTGGAAACAAAATTAATATGAGTTGAAATTCGAGTACATGTTGATAGAGTTCAAGTGCTGAAAGCTGTTTTGTCAGATACTGTCAATAAGATTGTAAGACGAACCATGTTTTATAGTTCTATACTATGGAACTTACTATAGAACATTAGTTTATCTTTGTCAAGAGTTTCCATAAGACTTGTAATGTTTTATGTTGAACTTTGTTAGGAATTTAGAACATTCAACGTATATCAAAATTTTTTGGACAGTGTATATTCTGATCCTCCGAAGAAATGCATCGCTGTTCGTGGATTAATTTGTAACTCTGTCTTATAAAGAAAAAATGTAAAAACACTACACGTGCGTTCTTCTGATTGGTTAACAAAACTAACGGTAAATATCGTACGAGGATTTTTTTGTATAAATGAATAAAATACTTGATTTAAAAAAAAGAAAGAAAAAGACAGGAGGGAGGACAAATTTGATTTTGACGGGGAATTGAATTTTTGCTTTCAACGAGGTATATTAAAAAAAAGGAATTGATGTGGAGTGTTAAATTATTTTAAAAAGAAAAATGAATTATGTGTCAAGAAAAGTAAATTAAAAAATAAAATAAAAACTGAAATTACAGAACGATATTCTGTGAAAATTTGGAAATAAACTTTAAATTAAAGAAAAGAAAAATCACAAAGAAAAACAAATACAATATAACATAGTAATAACTAAATTAATTAAAGTTACCTATTATTATTTAGATAAAGTATTATTGTATTATATAACTTTTATATAATTATTCTCTAAAATTAAGAAAAAAAAATTAAAAAAAGAGAAACAACAAAACCTAACAACAGATAGAATTTTACACAAACTGATCATGTGCCGTAAAATTGCCAAAATAACAAAGAAAAACCTTTTAAATTGTGCAAATAACATGTACGTAAACATTCATCGAACAAATCATCTTCAAAAATCCCATCAAATACATTTTGTTATACATCCACTCCAGCAAAATCAACATATAACCGGAGGCCTCCAGCATTGACATTCATCAGTACTCCTTCAATCTCCCACTACATCACAACAGTTGCCAAAATATCATCAAGTTTTATATGTAATATATTATTACCTAAAGTAAGTTTATGTAATTTTGAAAGAATAATATACAATTTCTAGGATAATAAGATATACTATTTACCTATCTATGTAATTATTTAAAATATATATTTCTCCCATACTAACAGTTTTCTTTAAAATTAGATTTAATTATATCTAACTATTCTATAATTGATGAATTTAATTGTATCGGTGATTTTTTTAGCATTATTGAATTTATATTACTTACAATAAAAACTGAATTAAAATAATATATTTCGAAAAATACATAATCGGTCATTACAACCCTTCAGTAAGGATTACGACGTAGTTTCTCACACCACTTATGTTGTGTGTGTTAATTTTATACATGAGTGGCGGGACCTACAGTTTAAAGTCGCCTCCGAACGACAGATTTTTGAGAAACATTTTCATGGCAATTTTATTTACTCTCAGAGTTTTTGCCAGAAATCTGCTGAGAGGAAGTCGCCGAAAAAATACTTTTGATATTTTTGTTTTGATGTCTGGCCTGGGGCTCGAACCCTGGCTTTACGTCTAATAAGCCAACACACTACCTACTACACTACGGCGACTACGGAATCGAATAATATTTTTTTTGTACAGAAACGAAGGTTCCTCGATTCATAATGTGAGTAAACAATAATTTTGTAAAAAGGTGTAATCGTATAGGAAAATGAGTGTTGACGTTACCAAAGGAGTAATCACCTATGACTATGGGGAGGGGAAAAGTGCACTCTGGATGACCTGACACCTAGTCATCTTATTGTTGATCTATTTTTTTTTTTGTTAATTTTCATCTATTTGTCTAACGAAACCTATATTAAGAAAAAGAAAAAATGGCATATAATATTGGCATGAATTTATAGTTCTATGCTTGCGCTACGATGAATCTTGGGTTAAGAACAAACACGCCATTGAGCTAGCCAGAATTCCTTATGTACATACATGCCAAATACCTTAAGTTTCGTAAAATTTAATTCATATCTTCTAAACCGAGCGCAACAACTTATAAATATTTTTGTTCATTTTCTGTAATTTTTTTCCCACAAATTTTTTATTTGTTAGTATAAATTTTGAAAAATTGATAAAAATTAATGCAAATACAAATTTAACCGTTTGACTGCTACGGGGCGCAAAAGCGCTGCGTTCATTTGTTACGAAAATCGCATTTGCGCTGCGAATTTCAGTGTAAAAATTTAGTCAAAAAGCAAAAATAAAATTAAAAGACCAGATATAGGGTCTTCTCTTTATACATTGGTTATTATAATTTTGTAGATTTTTTATTATAATAATTAATTGTAGTTTTCAAGCAGTTTTCGAGCGTTCTCACCAGAATCGCTTAGCAGTCAAACGGTTAAGCAAATATTATTATTCTTAATTGGAAAAAGGTAATCTCAAAAGTATAAAGACAAAAAAATGGTGATCTCATGTTAGATGGAAAAATAATAATAGGAAGTGGGCCAAACAGCGAACTACTTTCTGTTCCACTGTCACTGCATAGATGGCTAGGTAGTGGGTTCCTTGATGAACTGGTATGTGTGAAAGACTATAGACTTGAACTCATTAACTGGTTTGACTGTCTAGGGGGATATCTCTACTGATGGAAGTTTTTATGTATTTTAAGTGGCTAAGGGGTTTTTACCTATCTTTCCTTTCTTTCGTTCTCTTTCTAATTTGGTTTCTCCCCTTCTTATCTCATAATTTGAAGGTCTCTAATAGGTATCTGGGTGAAAGTGTGGAATTATTCAATGAAGCGTCACCATTCCTAACCTAAAACAGCGTAATGAAATATACGAATAGTGTGGTTTTGAATGTTGTTATTTCTTTACAGTCTTAAAAATATCACTACTATCGAAGCGCTAATATATATATTTTAAAACAAACTCTTAAAACTTCTAGAATTTCGACGGAGGCATATTTTAATAAATTTTTGGGAGGTCTTTATTTTACAACATAGTCACATAATTTGCCATGACGTGCAAACCTTAAACCTTAAACCTTAAATTCTGACGATTCTTTATTGTTTTGATTACCCGGTACATAGTGTAGTTTGTGAGTTTTGTTGAGTAGAACTGAAAAATATTTTTTTATATTTTTCGAACCCTCCAAACTTGTTTTATTTGACAAAAACGGTATTTTTGATCTTTTCACACAAAATTATTGATTACCCGAATATTTTTTAACCTATTTTCAAAGTCCAAGGTTTTTTTTTGAAAGGGGGTCAAATGAGCCTTTAAAATGATATACATGCTAACTAAAAAACATTCATTTCATTTTTGCTACACATTTCCAGACATTTACCAAACACACTTATTGAATATTCCACTTGATACATATTTTTCAATTTTAATTAATAAGCATATTTTGTCAACACGCTTATAGAATATTGCATAAGACATACCCTTTGCAGATTTGGCTAATTAGCATATTTTCTGTAATAACCAAACTGTAATTAGGTTTAAGAATTAACTTTTAGTTCTGTTCTAATTTTGTACTTTAGTGATTAAGTGATAATGTGTTAAAAGTAAAATAAAAATATTTTTTTAAAACAAAATAACATATAATCCTTTAACTTATACAAATATCAAGAAATATACACAAACAAAAGAATGAATAAAATTAAATTTAAATTAGAAAAATGAGAATGAAGAAATCGTCAATAAAAATAAAAACTAAAAATGTAGAAATAATCAGTCGCCGTGGTATAGTAGGTAGTGTGTTGGCTTATTAGAGGAAAAGCCAGAGTTCGAGCTCCAGGCCAGACATCAAAATAAAATACAAAAAGTATTTCTTCGGCGACTTCCTCTCATCAGATTTCTGGCAAAAACTCTGAGAGTAAATAAAAATTGCCATGAAAAGTTTCTCAAGGTCGTTCGGAGTCAACTTTAAACTGTAGGTTCTGCCACTCATGCATAAAATTAACACACACAACATAAGTGGTGCGAGAAACTAGGTCGTAATCCTGACTGAAGGGTTGTAATGACCAATTATGTCGAGTATGTATCCTAAAGACAACTTAAACAAATTGTATAACTCGTTTTTAAACCTTGGCAATGCAATATTCTGAATGTAATTAGGTATGGTATTCCAAGGACTGATGGTACATATATATATAAAAAACTGGCGTTGAGACAAAAGAGTCTTATATCTTTGCTGGATAATTTTCCTACCGCGGCTGCATCTTACAAATCTAATCCATTTAAATAAGTATATTGGCTGTTTTAAAGTAATAACCTTGTGTGGGAAAATAAGGCATTTAATATTTAATAGATTGTCAAAATTAATTCTAAGTATCTGGTAAGAAAATTGTGATATATGATCTCGACGTCCCTTAACAAATACATATTTGGCCATATTATTGTAAGCCAACTTAAGTTTTCGCCTATCATCAGCATCACAGTTAGTGAAAATTTCAGACCCGTATAAAAGAACAGGAATTTTTAGCCTGTTGCAAACGTATGGCAAAGGGAGTCGAATCTATAATATTCCATAAGTTTCTAAGCATACCGTAAACTTTGTCGACGATGACATTAATGTGCTTAGGCCACGTTAGTCGACCATTAAAGATAATACCCAGATTGGACGCTATTTCATCAAAATCAATTTTGTTTCTCCTGATAATTTTTGGTAATTATATTCTGGCTTCTAGAAAGCAATAAACATTTAGATTTAGAGGGATTTATACAAAGTCCATTAGCCTTGGCCCAGTTGTCAATTTTCCGTAAATCATAGTTAATCCGTATCAAAAGCCTTAGTGTGATCCAAAAGAACTAAAAACGCTATGCAATTTAAATCTGGTTTAAACCCAAGATCATCAACTACATGGACTAAGGCAGTAGTGCAGCTCCTAGCTTTCATAAATCCCAACTACCTCTCAGATAGCCCTTTCTCATCATAAAAATTCAGTTTACTTTGGTCACTCCACATAGAGTTACAAATGATCTTTTACGAGCATATGTATGACAGAATATACCAAATAATTATGGTCTCCTCAAAACTTACCCAAATTGTTTGTGTCATCGCTTTTATTATAACAGAAGCAATTCAAACACGTACTGTGTTTAAACTTTAAACGGCAATAAATTGCGAACTAACACATATAGCCACAGCAAAAAGAGAAAACTGTGATGTAAACGGATTTCCCAACCATTTGTGCAAGAGCCGCTGTTATGGTATTGCCGCCAATACCAGTCTAGCCACCAGTACCGATGTTTCAACTTAAATTCACAAGCGAAAAAACCGCAATACGGCAGCAGAAAAGCATGTGTATCACGATTGTTACCCTTAAATGTTCTGACAGTAGTTACAATAGCAATTGCAGTCGTCTTTAGATCATTGGTTGGACAATGAAAATACACCCTAGTAACTACTTAATGTAAGTTGTGCACATAGTTGAGTAGAAATCAGAAATAACTGTTCCTTGATATTTTTCGATAAATTTAAATTTTTGTGGATCTTGAATGTTGAAGCGAAAACGCGTCAAAATAATACTATTTGCGAAAAACGCCAATATTAGCCGACTTCTTCCAGTTCCTACAACGTAAAATTGGTAAATTTTTCGATAAGCAATAGTTTTGAAACTTTTTTTGACTGTGAGTTCACTTGATACATACATAACATACATAATTGGTCATTACAACACTTCAGTCAGGATTACAACATAATTTCTCACACCACTTATGTTGTGTGTGTTAATTTTATACACGAGTGGTGGGACCTACAGTTTTAAAGTCGACTCCAAACGACAGATTTTTGAGAATCTTTTCATGGCAATTTTATTTACTCTCAGAGTTTTTGCCAGAAATCTGCTGAGAGGCTGTCGCCGAAGAAATACTTTTTGTATTTTGTTTTGATGTCTGGCCTGGGGCTCGAACACTGGCTTTACGTCTAATAAGCCAACACTCTACCTACTAGACTACGGCGACTTGATAAATAAACATATATACAAAATAAGACGCGACTGTTATCCTCTTTCAATAATAACTACTGCAAATTTTCATACTTCATATTTTATCAAACAGAGTGTTAGTCTCTTCACAAGAGAATGTACTTTAAGAATATCGTTTCGAGTTGTTTACTTCAAATTGTAATTCTAGTTGTCATTATCGAAGATAATCGATGACTATTAAAATATATTTTGCATTCTACAAGAAAATGTAACGACAATATTGTGTTTAAGCGACTTGGATTTTGTCGTCACCATTTTTGGTAAGGACTTCAGTTGATTTAAAGCAAAAAATGAAACAAAACCGAAAAATTAAAAATAACAAATTCAACCCAATTTTAAAAATTAGTAGAGTAATTGCAGAAATAACTTTCAGTGGGATTTCGCAGACGCAGTGTTCCAAGTAATTTTCAAGAGCAGTGGGAAGATATTATCTTATTCTTTTGGCCGATAAGATCTTGAGATGGATGGCAAAACATAATGAGCTTAAATAGTTCAATAAAAAATTAAAGTTGTTAATAGGTTTGGCGAGACTTGACATTCAAAGTTAAAAAGCAAATGGTGTCCAACAAAACTTAGTGTCATGTAATGGGTAGAAGGATATTTAAGCAGTTCACTTTTAGCCCATTAGAGGAAACTTCTGCAATTTAAAAAACAATTATACCCTGAGGGAGATGTTCTGGGAGGTCTGATAAAAAATGTGCCTTCTATGCAAAAAGACCACATTAAAATTGTGCCCTCTATGGAAATTAATGAAGACTTAACATCCATCACAATTCCAGGAACTGTTCCAGCTTTAACGCCTTCCCTAGAGGAAATAAATTATACGTTATTACAATCATTAAAGTAATACGCAGAAATTGTTTCTTACTTGCTGCCCACTACGTTGAATATATAGATTTTGTCTAAGGAGCTTGCGTAAAAGTATAAGATTTTGGTTATTGATTTTTTCGTTACCACCTAAATTTGAATTCATTTCACAAACAAAAAACAGTTTAATTTTTAATAATTCTTTTTTTTTAAACAATCAAACCACACATCTGATTAAAAAATTTAGAGAAGTGTATTTGATTTGTTGATATAATCGATAAATAGTCGAGGTCTGTCATTTTCTTATAGGATGATAAATTGCTATAGGCTTTGAAACAAAGTGACATTGTCTCAAAAATGACGGCGACATTAACGCCGACAACTGTAATAAGGGTTATTCCCTATGTTACCTGTGTCTGGGTAGAATAATGTATGATGAATATTGTTTAAAAATGGGACCTGCTGCACATATCCCACTATATACAAATTGTAGCCTAAGGTGTACCTAATAAAACCCAATAAGTAGTATGTTCCAAATAATTTTGGAACTTGAGATATCGGGCTTTAAGTGTTCTCTCCATAAAAGGTTGTTACTCCTAAATGCTTTTAAAATAAAGAAATAAGGGTGACATTAATGATAAGGAGACATAAAAAACTGATAATTTTAGGGTTGTTTTCTCATTAGGCGATTATCTTTTTTCCCAACGAAAAACTGCAGATTAAAGAAATTTGGTTTTCTCAATGTCTCATTTGCTTCTATTTTGTCGCAAAACTAACCAGCCCTCATCTGCCGGTTATTTATTTGTTGTACAGATAAATTCAATCAGCTGACTACTGTTCATATTTTTATGTGGCAATACCTTGAGTTTTTGAAAAAATAAAATAGATTTAAAAAATTTTTAATAGAGGAATAAACATTAATTTGATGGAGGATGAACTCGAAGATCATGAGTTCCAAGTAAATGTTGAAAGAGTTTATCATGCCAGGCCTAATATTTATTTTTTAAAATATTTGTTTTCTTGATTTTATTTTGTTATTTTTTCACTATTGGAAAACAGCAGGGGGGTTACCGCGTATTTCGATTCGAAAAGTAAAATTCTTCGAGATCGTATTATTGAAAGAACTTTTGGTCTCATGAAAGCAAGATTTCGTTGCCTGTTAGCGCGCAAGAGAATTACATTATGCTCCAGAAAAAGCAGCTCAGATTCTAAATGTTTGCTGTGCATTACACAACATTTGCTTGGAGTATAATGTTGAGCAATTTCCTGTGGAAAATATTGGAGATGATATATTTATTTCACCTTCAAGCTTCAGCGCTGAAACTGTAAATACCAATTTTAGTGTTATAGCGAAAAATATAAGAGATGAAATAAAAAACAATATGAGAAGAGATTAGTAAAAAATATAGTGTATTTATTTACAAGAAACCAAACAAGTTCAAATTGCAATATAACAATAAAGGCACCAAGTAAAAGAGACTTCAAACTTAAATAAAAACTAAAATAAACACAAAATAAATAAAAACAAAAAAATTCAAATTCAATGAAAAATTAAATTAAACGTTACGTTTTCCTAACTCTATATCTAAAATGCTTTTCTTCATTTGTAGTTGTTGCAGTCTAATTTTTGATTTTTCGATTCCGTTTTTCTTTTTAAATTCAAATTTTTCTTTTTTTAATTGAAACTTTTGTTTTGCCAGTTCAAGTTTTTCTTTTTTTAGTTCAAGCTTTTTTAATTCAAGCTTATATCGGCGTTCTTAAGTGTCTGAGCTTCTCTTTAAATATTTTTGCACTCCTGCAAGATTTTCAGAGACTTCCTTCAAAATTGTTGTTGAATTCTTTTGGTAGGTTATTTGATTTTCAACCTGTCTTTCCAAAAGGGCATCCTTATTTATCACCTTTCTTACCGGACGCTGTGGAGTGGTCTTTTTATTAATCAGTTCTTGAAAGGAAAAGTCTGAATTAATATCCTCCTCTCCATCATCAATATTAATTTCTTCATTGGGAGTTTTATTTGATGATGGTGTGGTATTTAAACGAGATTTTGCACCAAACTCCAAAGTGCCACTCGTTCCACTAACAGCCTCCTCGATCAATAGGAGATCAGACGTCTGCTGTTCCAAAGGTGTAAAGCCGAAAGTCCATACCATCCTTTTCATGCGCCTTGCGAATCTTGCTTTCTATGCCGATTTTATTGCAAGTTACACACAATGCGTTTATGCGACTGGTTTTTTGTTTTGATCAGCTGTTGTGGTAAACAACAAACAAGCGAACAAGAACATTTTTGGAAAAAATAGAAAATCAAATTGTAATTTTAAAAGAATTTATGACATTAATTTCAAATTTATGAGTTTATTTAAATTTATGAGTTTACATTTGAAAAACGCTCATAACATAAAAGGACAGGTCAATTTAGAGGGAGAAACAAAATGTTATAAGTTTTGCGAAGCAAATGTGTTAGAAGCAACAGATATACAGAGTGAAAACTGGCAGATAAAGTAAAAAAATTAAATGTAAACAAACATTTATTTTGTGTTAAAAAGGGGAAAATTTGGAATATTTTTTAATTTCGTCAATGAAAAGTTTAAAGATTCTTAAATATTTAAATATTAATCGAAATGTGGGTGAATTTCGGTCACAATGAGTATAGTTTCTTTAGCAAGAGTTAATTAAGAAGCTAAATATAATAAGATCAAAATAAGACGTACTGCTCATAAAAAATTTTTCCTGCTGAAAGTTGCCAAAATTTTTTAATTTCTTGGAAGGAAAAATTAAAAAGTTTTATTAGTTGTTTTTATTATTAATAGTTTTACACAAAAATTACATTGTATTGTGCTGTTAAGGCCTACGAAAATCCTCAAAAGAACACAAGACGAGTGTTTTCAGTAAATTTATCCTCCATTTTTCTTGTTTACAAATTAATAAATTCAAAATAGATGACACTCAGTACATAAAAACAATCATATACATACATATGTATAAACAATCATCATATACATATTTTGTTCATGAAAGAAATTTGTTAATAAATGTATTTTAATGTATTTTCCTCTTAAATTAGTAATAAACTTTATTATGAAATATGTGTTTATTAATATTTTTATAATACAAATAAAGAAAAATGCGAAAATAATAATGCACTATTTAAACATATTTGTAGAAACCATTCACAATAGTATATAATTTGGCATGCCAAGTTTAAAAAACTGCTGACATTTTCCAACACTGCATTATTCGCATAGAAAAGTAGAAAGTAATCCTACTTGTATGCGTCTATGCATATTATGCTTTTTCTTCTGTAACTTGTCACAATCAAATACACTGATTCTACTTTTTCGGTATACGCATGTTATGCAAAACGCATGGTATGGACTTTCGGCTTAAGTGAACAGTATCTGCATGGTCCACCACCTGTTCCAGAAATACTGCTTCGGTTTCGACGACATTTAACCTTCACATAGTTTTTGTAGTCCGCCCAAACCTAACAAATGTTTACAAATAAATTATTCCAAATATCCATAGCTACGTTTAAACAAATTTACCTTTTTCCAGCCCTTAACATCACGTTCAGGTGGTCCATATGCATTTAAATCTGTGGACAATTTTTGCCACATATTGTTCGATTTATTTCGACCATCTGGAGCATTTAAATGGCCTTTTGCGAAGTCAGGATGCTGCGACATGAATTGGACCATTTCTTCGTATTGTTTTTTATTTGTGCATACGCTTTTTTTTTTGAGATTCCTTAAAAATTTTAAGAGCGCAAATATTTATTTCTATTACACATATTTATTATATTTTTTATATATATTTATTATTTTTATTTATACAAATGTTATAATATTTATTATTAACATTTACTCGTTTCTTGTACACTTTTATTTATTTTAAATTGTTAAAATACTTACATTTTTGTTATTCTTCCAATTTGTCACTAGCATAATAGCTTTCGAATAATTTTTTAACGCTTTTATCATACCTTACGATTGTTTACGTAATACAGAGTTGCTATTTCGAAAGGGAAATTTAATTGTCGATCACTTTTGTTCTTTCGTTAAAAACTGTACAAATATCGTAATACACAGTACAAATCTTTCGAACTCTTAAGGCGGGTTCACCCACAAGTTTCTGAAACATTTTTGGTTCGCACAAAATTTTTTTTATATGGAGTTTGACGTTTCTCTCAAAGAGCGAGAGAAATTATTTTGTGCGAACAACTCTCAGTGTGAATTAAATTAATTTTAAATTTGGTCCGAACCATTTTAGAAAAGGTTGCCACACAATATGAAATTTATACAATACACAAATATTTCCAGAAGTTCATCGAAAGTCCCAGGGTCCATGCGATGAAAATTTATAAATGAATCTACGTCATTTAAACGCATTTCGGGAACTAGTGAGTGAAAATACCCTTTGGCTTCTCTTTGTTTCAAAAGTGGTCTTACAGCCGTCCTCTTTTTTATCTTTGATTTTCGTTTTTCATAAATATATTTTGCAAGTAATTTTACTTTGGTCACTTCAATGGCGAACAAGAGTTGCAAATGATTTATATCCATTTTATCCATCGCAGAACAAGATGTTTTTATTCTTACCAAATAATTCACCACAAATACTGTTTATTTTTTGTTATAAATATAAATTTTTTATTTCTTTATTTTGACACAAATATAATTAACTTTCTTAAGGTTATGCACATATGTATTTACGTCATTTTCAATTAAATATGGCAGCACTGTTTTTACGAACAAAGTTTCTGAAATGGGTGAATCATGTTGCAGAAAACTCTCAGTAAACAAGAAATTTCTCCCAACCAAAAATGTTTCAGAAACTTGTGGGTGAACCCGCCTTTAAATTATTTCTTTCGAATCGAAATACGCGGTAACCCCCCTGATTTATGTTAATAAGTTGTCACTTGAAGACAGGGTTCCCAACTTTCACAACAATTTTGAGAGGTATTGCCAAATGAAAATAATGTTTTTTCGATATATTGAGAAAACCAAAATTCTTAACGGACAGTTTATCAGTCTAATAAATTTATGTCGACATTTAGTAATTGACAGTTTGTCGACACATTGAGAAAACGGGCCTTAGTGTTTAATTTTCATTTATTCAAAATTTAAAATTCGATCAAAATTTTAACGTAGAATAAGTTAGAATTTATTAAATAAAAATCTAATTTAAAATCGCAGAAAAAATATTACAGACTTTTATGTATTCAATCTGAATAAATAACAAACAAAACAAATAAAAGTTGATTAATAATGCATGTAAAAATATTAATAATTAAAATAAAAAAATATAAATAAAAAGAATTCAATACAAAAAATTAAAATTTTTTTCAAGTTTACGAACTTTAAAATTTATAATATAATAATTCCATATTTATATAACAAATTTTGTACAATAGAAAATTAAAACACTTGTAGTGTCAATGCAGAACTCGAAGAGAGTTTGTATGAACTGGAGCATCGTGTTTGGTTTTGTATATAATAGTACAATATGTCTTTTCGAATGAAGTTTGATAAATTTTAATCTAGTTAATTAAAAAAAAGCTGTGGCAAGACTTACATTTGTTTGTGTAAATTTTATGGTGGAAATCCTATTTCAGAAGAAGTTAATTTAGTAAACTGCCTTAATGGTTATTAGCCGCTACAAAACGTGCAGATAGAAGATTCTGTTTTGACTTTGTAATTAAATTTTAAGCATCCATCGCAAGGCGCTCTTTTGGATTCATTGCACGTAAACTGAAGTTCAGCAATTTTTTATCCACAATGGAAGCAAGTTTGTAGTATTTCATCAGCGTATTAAAAAAATTTGCTCTCATTTCATTTCTGAATTCAATAGTGTCTTGTAAGTTAATAAAATCTTTTTGTTTTAATATTGCTTTTACATATAGGCACACAAAAACTCCACAATTAAAGGTATATTTTGTTAAATTTTTCTAATCGTGGTCAATTTTTAATATATTATAGTTTTCTGCTTTAGTTTTAAATTAAAAAATTTCAAAAAAGTTGGTACATTCATCGTCAATAGAATTTTAATAGGAGAACGTTTTATTCCTTGTGTTTATATACACTAATGTAAAATGATGGCTATGTAAAATAGGAATAAAAATGTGTTGATAAGTGGAAAGAGGCAGTGAGAAATTATTTTGCTCATTATAAAAAAAGTTTCTCCTTCTTCACATTTCGTACAGAACTCATTTGACTTATACTTGTGAATTAATATATATATATATATATATATATATATATATATATATGTATGTATGTCTCCAAAATATTATTATACAATTCTTGCTTCGAATTAAGACTATTGAATTCTATCACATCAATTTCAAGAGGAAATGTTTTGAAGCCCAACTGATTACAAACATTTTCGAATTTTAAAGGAACATATCTTCTATCTTTTAATGCTCTCGGTTATCTGGAGTACCTTTTTAATATATTTTCATGATATATGTTTTTGTTTATTTTTTGCTTTTTTGGAGGTTTTCTATCATATTGACTGACTTCATAAACGAAGTTTGCAATGCAACACTGCTTTGTTAAATAATGAGATGACATTCTAATACGTTTATGAATGCGAAAATTTTTGATCCATCTTTGACTTTTTGTATAATTATTTTTTTAAAATTACATACATACATAATTGGTCATTACAACCCTTCAGTCAGGATTACGACCTAGTTTCTCACACCACTTATGTTGTGTGTGTTAATTTTTATACATGAGTGGCGGGACCTACAGTTTAAAGTCGACTCCGAACGACAGATTTTTTGAGAAACTTTTCATGGTAATTTTATTTACTCTCAGAGTTTTTGCCAGAAATCTGTTGAGAGGAAGGCGCCGAAAAAATGCTTTTTGTATTTTATTTTGATGTCTGGCCTGGGGCTCGAACCCTGGCTTTTCGTCTAATAAGCCAACACACTACCTACTAGACCACGGCGACTTCAATAAAATTAATATTCAGAAAAAATTTAGTCTTCTATTGAAAACCGCTTTCGATTTGGCTGATAACAAAAATTCAAGCAGCACTTTCATCAAAAATATCTTAAAAAGAAGCAAGCGTCGTCATATAGCATTATTATCTAGCCAAGATTCAAAGAGAAAAATTCCTAAAACTTAAAATTTTTGTAAAATTATTCTCATTTTCGAATGAAGAAAAGTACATTTCAGGTATTTATTTCCAAATGACATAATTTGATAAAACTAATTAATATTTTAAATTTTAAGAATTGCCTGGTGGCATTCACGTACAACTGGACGTATTGGAATAACGCTACAAATAACAATTTGGAAACTGAGAAATAATCGTTCTTTCAGAGATGTAGGCTTTAGTGTGCCAATTGGTCTCGCTTATAAGGTTTTTGCAAAAAAAAAATCATAATGATTTGCCGAGAGACGTTTCAAAATTTCCAACATTTTTTCTTTCATGATTCCACTTTTTTCACTATACATTCCGGTCTCGTTTTATGCGGTTTTTTTTAGATTTTTTATAGATCTTAAAATGCTATGATACTTTTTAAACTTTTGCATCATTTTGAAATTAAACCAAATTTGCACCACTGATATAATCACTGACTGACTGATCTGTTTTCCGGATATCATGAGTTGCATAGTCAACTTAAAAACTCAAAGTCACAAAGTTTTATATCTTTATAGTTATAGACTTCAGTTTATTATTTAATTATTATTTTTTGGATCATTTTGTTTTTATTCTTTAAGATATATGTATAATTAAATAATATATATTGAAATAAGTATAATTTAGTTGATTATTTTATGCGATTTTGCTTTAATTTTTCAATTAAAATTTGAATTTATGCGGTGTTTCAGGATTTTCATATTTTTATATGAAGCTAGAGTATCGTTTTATGCGAATTCAAATTATGCGATTTTTTTGGAACGCATATTTCGCATAAAACGAGACCTTAGTGTATACAAAATCACATAAATCACTTTTGTACTTATATAAAAAAAATTTAATTACCACAAATCTGCCATTTCTACCTCAAAATTTTTGCTGCCAATACAAAGAATCACAAATAAAAATCATGCACGAAATTGACAAATAATGCGCATTGCCATACAATAATGAACATGAGACATTCCCAAAACAAATTTTACTGCTTTTATGAACACCATGCATTGTAAGGTTATAGTGTTCTCACACCTAAAGTTAAAACCTGATTTTAGCATTAAAACCATAATCAGCTGATTTTGCGTTCACATTATAAGATTTCTTAAATCTGATTTTAAATTCATGACATTATGACTGTGCAACAGCTGTTTTTGTTTAAGAAAAATTAAGAAATGAACAATAAATTAAAAATTATTCTAAATATTGTAAACGAATACTTTAAAATAGTGGATCTATTGATAAAAAGTAAGGAAGTGCTTGGAAATCAAGAAGTAGTTTATAAAGAAACGACCGGCTTTCTGTGTTTTTACATTTGTTTTTTTTTTTTTCAAGCTGTTTTCAACATTTCAATGTTGGTAGCTCTGATTTAGTACATCGAAAACAAGGTTGTATTTTATAAAACCTACTTAAAACCAATTCAAAAAAGGTTTTGAGATGGTTTTAACACAATAATTTTGTATGTTAAAACCAGGTTTTAATTATGGTTTTAACGTTAAAACCAACTTTTGCATTGAAACCACTCAGTATGAAAACACTATTACATTGCAAACTGCGTTAATGAAGTCAGCCATTGTTTTCGATATATATTTGTTAAATTTCTTTAATTTTGCGTACGTATATAAAAGATTTTCGAACATCTTAAATATCTCTGAGATAGGAGTGTAATATTTTTAACAATATTAAAATAGCTTTCAACGCATGTGTCTACATATTTGTGCATAAGGGTACATAGGCAGCATATTTACATAAAAGTAAATTTAATAATTTTTCGTTATGATTAATTAAATTATTAATAAATTAAAAAGGACTCTTTTCATAATCTGCTTCAATTCCTGTTTGTTAGTGTAAATATTTACGTATTCGTTGGATTCTGAATTTGTATTTTGGAATTCCAAATTATGTCTTGAAGCTAATGCAACATCCACCTCCAAATTTTTGTATTTCGAGCCAACAATTATAAACATGCTGGAATAATTTTGAGGTCTTCATATTTATCCCCAGTCGTCAAATACCTTAATGTTGCCGACAAACGCATGCTGGGTGATATGAGTTCCCGCATCACCATGTTTTGTTTTTCTACATATTAACGGCTGCACCATGTGTAAAAGATCATGGAAAGTCTAAGAGCTCATGCGTAAAAATTTCCATAATCGTCTTTACATTTAAATTTTAATTCATTTAATAAGTATTCATGTGAAAACTGATTTCGATTTTTATACCAACTTTTCATCCAAAGTTTTTTTTATATTTTCGTTTTTTTCTTAATAAAATTGCACAAGATGTTAAAAGCAATAAATCGTCATCCTATGAATACATTTTGCCTCGACATGAAAAATCAGAATAAGAAATTTCTACACTAAATATTGAAACTATAGATAACTTTATTTTTGTAAATTCTGCCGATAGTTTGTTTTCTTCTACGAAGATTGCAAAGGAAGCAACTTCTGGCGTGGACACAACAAAAACAATAAATGTTTCAAACAAAAGTTGCGGCAGTACAGACATGTACAAAATCGGAGAAGATTTCTGTAAACATACCCCCAATTGTATGAGAAAAATTATTTAGTACTATTATGTAGGCAGCTACAAATTTTGTAATGTAGACTATGCCTACATAGCTAGGGTTTTTTCTTAAAAAAAAAAAAAAAAAAAAAAAAAAAAAAAAAAAAATTGACGACGTAGTGCCATACTTGGAGGATCTCGCCAGGGAAACTTTTAAAATTTTTAATAATACATGTCCTATTAATTACAGCAGCCACTGGTGGAACAAATCTTTTACGAAACTGTAATTCTATGCGCGGTGTATATTTCTTATACGTATGTGACAGATTTCGCATAACCATCAGTATAAACAAGGACTTTATAGACACAAATATACGCAACAAAGTTATCAGTGCATCATTCTTCAATTAAGGAAGATTGGAAATTTACAAGAAATTCCCAATACCGCAGTCGCCAGAAAAATAAAATAAAAGACAAATGGATAGGAATCCTGACATGTTTATAGATACAAAATGAGGGCAGATAAGTCATGCTGTGATTATATTAAAAATATTATATATATTAATATATATAATATAACTTTGGACCTGATAACATTCCTAGTAGCATCTTAATTAATTATGCCGACGCTATAGCTGTTCCACTATCATACTTATTTAATAAATCGATTATATGTGGTTATTTTCCTAATGTTTGGAAGGATTCATTCATTATTCCTTTGTTCAAATCAGGAAATAGATCCGATGTTACAAATTATCGTGGTATTGCAAAACTGAGCATAATTCCAAAACTGTTTGAAAAAATGGTTACAGATGATTTATGTTATCAAGTTTCTAACTTGATATCTCCTTATCAGCACGGTTTTAGAAAAAAGTATTCTACTACAACAAACCTTTTTTCATCAGCAACAAACAGACGTTATCTACACGGATTTCAGCAAGACTTTCGATAAAGTCAATCATGTACTTTTGAGGAAGAAACTTTATTTATTGGGATTTTCTGATCTTAGTCTAAAATGGATTTACTCGTATTTAACTAACAGAAAACAAACCGTACTTTTTAAAAACTGCAGCTCCAGAAGTATTGATGTCCTTTTCATTGTTTATTAAGGACTTACCTGATATGATTCACTATTCCAATATCCTAATGTACGCTGATGACGTAAAAATTTTCTTGAGTTATCGTCAAAGTTCCGATCAGAAACTTCTTCAAAATGGCCTAAATTCGTTTCATTTATGGTGTAATTTAAATCTAATGCAGCTTAATCTCAAAAAATGTAAATACATGCGATTTGTAAGAAAGAATTCGATTCCTGCAAACTATGCTTTTGATGGATACGAGCTTGAGCTTGTAAATAACTTCCTGGATCTAGGAGTTCTACTTGATCCAAAACTAAATTTTATCCCGCACATAACTATGACAGTAAATAAAGCTAGAAGCGTACTTGGTTTTACAAAACGGTGGGCAAAGGAATTTAACGATCCTTATGTTACTAAATTGCTCTACACATCTCTTGTAAGGCCTATACTCGAGTATGGTTCCATAATATGGGATCCTCTATATAAAAAATATTCCGACGTCATCGAATCTGTACAAAAGCAATTTCTGATGTTTTGTCTCCGAGGACTGAATTTTAATCCTACAAGTTTACCTTCTTATTCTGCCAGACTAGCTTTAATTAAACTTCCGACACTTAAAAGCCGCAGAACTATGTTAAATATCTCATTCATATTCAATGTAATTACTGGTGATATAGGCTCCAGTTTTTTAATCCATAATATCACGTTTAATGTTCCTCAACGTCCGTCACGTCATTTTTCCCCATTATCAATACAATTTTTTAGATCCAACTACGCTGGTGCTGATCCAATAAGGAGAATGTGTAAAGAATTTAATAAATTGTATATGCTAATAGATTTTTCGTCATCAAATAATGTTATAAAAAATAATGTAATTATATATTTAAATTCATAGTTTTTAAAATTGATATAAATTTAAATTTACAATTGTAACTTTAATAAATTGCCTGTAAGGAATATTTCCATAGGCAAATAAAATAAATAAATAAAAAAAAAAAAAAAAAAAAAAAAAAAAAATCATATTATTTACATAGAATATGAACTAACCACTTGTTATTACTAGCTTTTAAGTTAGAACAGTAAGCTTTGTAATTATTATTATTTTTTTTTTATTTGCAATTTTTTTTAACAGATTACTGTAAATGACCTATTGTTGTTGGTGTCTGATAACGGTTGGATTAATTTCTTTATTTGATAATTGGACATTCAAAGTCAAAAGTTGGGTGCAAATTTCGCACCCATACAATAGGACAGGAATCAAATAAGTTTTTGCAAGTTGCATTCAAAAGGCAAAAGGAGTTGAATCTATGACAGCTCATAAATTTCATAGCATGCTGTATATTCTGCCAACAACGACACTTATATGGCCAGACCACGATAATCTGTCATTAAATACAATACCTAGATTGGTAGCAGACTTGACATAGTCAATTTTATTTCCCCTGATACTCAATCTAAATTATTAAACATTTGGACTTTGAGTAATTAATGTCAACTGTCAATCCTATCCAAATCACGGTTAACAGAGTGTAAACAAGAATCAATATTCTCCTTACGAGTACTGGAATAAATCTGCACATCATCCGCATACATATGAACACGGCAGTCAACCAAAACATCCGGTAGATCATTAATATACATACAGAACAACAGTGGCCCCAATATTGATCCCTGAGGAACACCTCTACAAACATTAAGCGAATAAGAAATATTCCCATTTAAATGAACCCTCTGACATGTCTGACATCTGTCCAACAAATAATAAAAAATTTGACTAGCGGCAGAATTAGAAAAATTAAACAGCTTCCGGAGCTTATTCAATAAAATTTTATAATTGACTGTATCGAAAGCCTTGGCGTGATCGAGAAGAACTAAAAACGCTACACTTTTTACATCTAGCTCCAACCTAAGATCCTCAACTACATTTAATAGAGCGGTAGTACAACTCCTACCTTTTATGAAACCTGACTGACTGACTGTTAAATAATTGTGACCTTCCAGATAATCATTGATCTGTCTGGGTATAATGTTTTCCGTTACCTTCGACAAAAAAGGAAGAATGGCAATTGGCCTAAACTCATTGTTTGATTTGGGAATGGGAAGGATCTTAGCTAGTTTCCATTCATCAGGAAAAGTAGATTTAGTTAGCACTGTATTGAATAAGTGGGTATAATATGGCAAAAGTCTAGGTGTCAAAACTTTCAAAAACAAAGGATTTACATCATCGGAACCAATTGCGTTCGATTTCACCGCTGAAATACATTCCAAAACTTCGAACTGATCCACGCAACGAAAACTAAAGGAGTATTGTGGAGGGACACAACAAAGGTCATCAGACATATCACCGATTGCCGTTGGAACACTTGAATGTACAAACTGGTCATTAAATTTATTCACATCTACATCAAAATCAATTTTAGTATATTTTCCACTAATTCCTATTTCACGAATCACATTCCATTTGGATTTATTGTCCATCGCATTGTAAAACCTTCTTTTAGCAAGTATTTTAATCGTTTCGCGGATTTCGAAACTTTTGTGCGAGCTATTCCCCAAGAGGGCCATTCCGTTCATTTTCTGAACGTCGATCGTTACGAGAATAAAAGAGTATTAGTCAATTCACAATTGAAAACTCTTTTCAACCTCCCTTCCATATTTAAGGAATCTGGCCCTTCCATTAAAAGTTTGCAACGGACAATTAACTATTGTATATCGAATTTGTCGTTTTTGGGCATAGAAACTAAAAATTAGGACATAATTATTGTTTACATTTGCTCTACTAAACTTCCCGAACACACCCTAGGTGTTTGGGAGCAGTCTCAAGGGCCTTGCTCAGACCTACCTAAGTGGAGCTAAATGAATGAATTTCTGACTGCCCGATACCGAACTCTGGAATCTGTTTCGGACATTATTGACAGCCACAATTATACCCAGGCTACTGATAACCCCAAAAATTCAGAGCTTATGAGACTATTGCCCCGAATGTAACCCAAACAAAGTGTTCAATTTGCAGTGAGAATCATCCCATTCGTTTGTGTTCGGACTTTTTGAGAATGACGGTTAGTGCTCGCTTGGCAACCGTTAAAAAGCATAAATGCGGCACAAATTGTTTGGCCGCCTCGCATGAGTTCAAGAGATGCCAGAGGTCAAATGTTTGCCATATTTGCAAACAAAAACATCATTCGCTAGTTCATCGAATCGAATCTTCCCCTCGGGAGGAACTGAGGTCTGCAACTAACCCCGCTGACTCTTCTACCCCACATAGTTCTCCAGAAATCCCTCGGCCTTCACCTACACGTAAAAAATAATGTAATTATATATTTAAATTCATAGTTTTTAAAATTGATATAAATTTAAATTTACAATTGTAACTTTAATAAATTGCCTGTAAGGAATATTTCCATAGGCAAATAAAATAAATAAATAAAAAAATAAAAAAAAATGTATTCAAAATCTTTATGAGATGTATGGTTATTACAGTCCTACCTTTCATGGTATAAGGCTCCTGTAGTCTCATTACTACAGATTCACTAAGAGGTGTTGCCAAATTTTGTGTTTCATCTTTTCCTAGATAAGGAAAGCCATTTACAACGTACTTCGTTTCAACGTCAGAAGCCAGCCAGAATTTTATTCCAAACTTGTCTGATTTGTTTGGCATATACTGTGTAAACCTACATCTGGCTTTCGTTGAAAACAATTGTTCATCTAATGTAATATTTGTTTCTGCCTTGAAACAGTTTTGGCCGATGACAATAAATTTGTTCCAAACAGTTGACGCTAACGCTAACGTAAAATTTCTGTAAAGTCATGCCTACTCATAATCAAAAATTCAGGACCACATTTTTTGTTCCATAAATATGACAGCTGCAACCCTTTGAATACTGTATGCACCACTGTATGTCCCACGTGCAAACAGTATTCCATTGAAAGTTTTCAATTTATCCTGTGAAAGGGTCTATTTCTTCCCTAAAACTCTAGAGGCTTCTAATTCGGTGCAAGTTTTAATATGCTCTAATATTGGTGGTCAGTCAATAGTAAAAAGACACTGCTTCTCTTCCATAATATTTCTTCTAGCATATGCTGTAGACCTAGATAAATCTTTGAATATGCAATGAGTTGGTAACCTTCCAGCAACACCTCCTTCTTTTATTTTTTTCCACATAGTTCCACTTGCAGAAACCACAAGTTGTGTATCTTCCCCGCTTTCATTATCCTCTTCAGAACTAGAAGGAAACCGCATACGCATTCGTTTTTGTGTATTATGCAAAAGAACACTGTCTTCTGCCATAGAAAAACATACCTGTCAAAATGACTGGTACCGGTATAAGTACCAAAAACAAAAATTATTTTTGTTATTGTGGACACAATATCAAAATAAGTTATCAAATTAATTGTATTAGTTGTCGTTATAAAAGTCATAGAATAGTTTCGGAAAAAAATATTCACACAAAGTCAATATTTAAGGCTGATAAGGCAAAACCAGTTATTTTGACTGGCGCGGTAAATCTAGTGTTAATATTGAATTTGTGACTATAGTTTAAAAAAGTTTCATTAATTGAAAATATATCAATTTTCTTTTTAATAACAAATTGTTCCAATTCGATAATAGCCATTATAATGTTATTGTTGATAAATTAGGCAAAGTTTTTGTATTTTCTTATTTTATAACAAGTACTCTTTCATAGTGGATACAAATATTTATTCAAATTGAAACTCAAAAAAACGACTTTTGTCCAGCTAGATAGCAAAATCTTACACTGTGCATTGTTTTGTCATAGAAAGTTTTTCTACAGAATATTTTGATTTGTACTGACTAAGAAACTATTTATATATTTGAAACTTCTGATATTACCGATCTAAAGGCATACCAAAATTTTAATTACTAAAATAGATTAAATTAAATTTCATATAAAATTCATTAAGAGGACTAGCTTCAAAAAATATTCAACATCTTTATAAAATGTACAACAAATTCGACTTAAAAAATAATTCAAAAAAAGAAATAACTTAAAAAATATTTCAACATATTTATAAGATAATTAAATAAACATCAGTCTGAAAAAGACGAAAAAAAGCGAAATTTGGGAATTATATAATGTCTGACTATCGTTATGACCTGCTGTAGATTGGTAATTTTGGTTGGCATTTCATAGATATTGCCAACATTTATCACAGTATTGTCAGTGAACGAAATATTGCTCACATTATTATCTACTGGTGTTGAACTACTTCTGCTTAATATAATTGGTGTTTCAACATTTATTTTGAGGGAGTTTCTGTGCAGCCTACCCATCTGTCCTTCGAATAAAATCTCCTCAATAAATTTTTAGTTAAGCAGCCTTTGGTCTTTACTCATCGTATCTAATATCACAGCCCATGAATCGCTTATTGCAGTAAATTTGTGTTTTTCATGAGACGAAAATCTTTTTGCGGCAATTTCTAATAAGGCTTCCGCTGGGTCAGGCTTCTTTTTGGCAGTTTTCAGTATAGTTTCTTTGCGTGGATTCTGAAATGAAAATAAATCAATTATTTTTTTACTTACAGATGCATGAAGAACAGGCTGAATGAAAAGAAATATCCAGAGGTTATTATGAAAATTGGAATATTCCTAATTGTATTGGAGCGATCGACGGCAAACATATTGCTATTAAAAAGCCACCCGAAAGCGGTTCACTTTTCTACTATTACAAAAACATTTTTAGTATTGTGCTGATAGTAACTGTCAATGCAAATTATAAATTTATAGTTGCAGAGGTTGGCACGATCGGACGTATTTCTGATGGTGGGGTTTTAAAAAATACTAATTTTGAGGAGGGACTTTATAATAGATTATTGCCCATTCCACGACCAACTCTACTGCCAAATAGCGACAAGAAATTGCCATACGTTTTGGTTGTGGACAATGTTTTTCAAATGCAAGAAAATTAAAAAAAAAACATATGGCAACAGTTTTACAAATAAGGAACGCATTTTAACCTACAGGTTGAGTAGAGCTCGCAGAATTGTGGAAAACGTTTTCGGAATTTTGGCATCAAGATTTGACGTTCTACGGTTATTTAACCATTGAAGTGGCGCCAGAAAAAGCTCAAACAATTGTTTTGACCTGCTGTTATCTGCATAATTTTTTACTTAAGAAGCACTCATATACACTGACTCAAACAATTGCCCGTACACTAAACTATTGAAAATATAATTTAATGTAGTTCGGAAAATATATATCCAATGAAAATGAGTTTTTGACATGGCACCCCAAACCATCACATTACCTCCACCATGTTTTAAAGTTGGCTTTAGATTTTTCAACTCAACTCTGCCGTCTGATCTGGAGTATGCCAAAAACTATGTTAATAAATCAGAAGACTTCTGGAATACTGTGATATTTACGGACGAAAGTAAGTTTAATATTTTTGGCTCAGACAGCAGGAGATTTGTGTGGCGTAGAGAAAATACAGCTCTTGAGTTGAAAAATCTAAAGCCAACTTTAAAACATGGTGGAGGTAATGTGATGGTTTGGGGTGCCATGTCAGCAGGAGGTGTCGGAAATCTCGTTTTTGTTGAAACTACAATGGATAAACACCATTATTTGAATATTTTAAAAGAAAATTTGGATGCTAGTGCAACGAAATTAGGAATGCTAGGGGATTTTCGACTCGTTCACGATAATGACCCAAAACATAAGGCCAAAATTCTAAGTGAATGGTTATGTGAAAACGTAAAAGAAGTACTTTCTGATCAGCCTCAGAGTCCAGATCTTAATCCCATAGAGCATCTATGGGGAGTTTTGGAGAAAAAAATCCGTCAGCCTACAATCACTGGCAAGGAAATGGTCAAAAACGTTATTACCGATTAATGGCTGAATATTGGTCAAGAAATTACTAGTAAATTATTATTATCAATGAAGAACCGTTTAAAAGAGGTTATTAAAGCCAAAAGATATCACACCCGTTATTAAAACCACATTAATTAGTTTTAAGGTATAAATATTATTCTGTACGGATAATTTTTTGAGTTTGTTTTCTGAAGTATTTTTTTAATTTTGTTAGTTCAATAAAATTTATTTCTGTTTTCACCTTTATGTGTTTGTATTTGTGTAATATGCCCGTTGCACTTTTTAAAAATCAAAAACTCATTTTCATTGGATATATATTTTCCGAACTACATTAAATTATATTTTCAATAGTTTAGTGTACGGGAAATTGTTTGAGTCAGTGTATGTTTGACGAGTTAATAGACACAGAATGTATCAGCTCAGGTGACTTAGTTCAAGGAGCATGGCGAGAAAGCATCAACCTGAATGCATTAGAATATATAAATATAAGAAATTCTTCAAATAAATTGAAAGAAGTTCGTGACGCTTTTGCTGATTATTTTATAAATGAGGGTACACTGCCATGGCAAACAAAGTTTTTAAAATAATAACTGCATATGTAAAATATACTTACATATATAAATATAAATAAATAAAATTGAAATTACATTAAAAAACCTTTTTTAATTTTTTGTATAACTTATTATATTTACTATTGTGCTTTTTGAGGTGCAGACATTTCTATGTCATTCAGGAACTGCATTTTAGAAAGGTTAGGTTAGGTTAGGTTAGAGGACGTGTACTTGTCAATTAAGACAAGTACAGTACCCGGAGGTGGAATTGACCCATTGTACAACGTCCTATTTTCTCACACCACTTATGTTGTGTGTGTTAATTTTATGAGTGGTGGGACCTACAGTTTAAAGTCGACTCCGAACGACAGATTTTTGAGAAAAATTTTCATCTACTCTCAGAGTTTTTGCCAGAAATCTACTGAGAGGAAGTCGCCGAAAAAATACTTTTTGTATTTTGTCTTTGATGCCTGGCCTGGGGCTCGAACCCAGGCTTTTGCGTCTAATAAGCCAACACACTACCTACTAGACTACGGCGACTTCAAGAAATAAATTTAGAAATTTAGAAAAATAAAATAAATTTGGCTGTTGCAATTCCACACCGGCTCACAGTGGTTGCGCCCATATGACAAAATAAAAAAAAAAAAAATTTTCTATATTGTGTTTGTAGCGAAATAAATAGTCGCTAATGTCATCAAATTTCTCTCTTCTGAATTTGTTTTGATAATATCTAAAAATGGGCGGTAGGGGCAAGTGACCGCGCCCATTTTTTTTTGAATATTATGGTTATTATATCCGAAATGTACTGTGAAAATTTCAAGACTATATCTTTAATATAATTATTTTTGTCGCTCCTTCCCATACAAGTGCAACCACTGTGCGGCTCCACATTGCTGGAAAAAGTCAGAAGTTTTTAAACTTGCGTTTCATGCGACCTTGCATTTCATACGTGTGTCAAAAAGTAGAATCAGTGTAGTTGTTTGTGACAAGTTACACAAGAAATCGCATAGAATGCATAGAAAGCATCAAGTATGTTTAATTTCTACTTTTCTATTATGAATGACATTATGTTATATTGTGAATTGAATTAATTGAAAACACTCGTCTTGTGTTCTTTGGAACCTTAGCCTTAGCAGCACAAAATATCATATGCACTACAGAGATCTGCATGATTGTGAATCAAATGGCATAGTTTTGTATTTTCTAAAATGAATACTGAGCTAGCACATGACAGTAAAAAAATTAAATATTCTAATACATGATTCATATAAACGAGACTGTTGGCAAGAATTGCTTATCACTGCTTCTGTTTATTTATATGATTCACAAAAGCAACTCTTCTAACACATGTTGTTTTATGTAACATTTCATTTTATGTAAACGAGGGTATTGCGAAGTGTTGTTTTGCCACCATTGCAACACATCATAGTCAATCATCAATATTCATTCTTAAATAACTGTAACGATTTACTTCATCGGATATACTTTCCGTAGCGGATAGGTTTGCTTGAATAAAATTTGAGAAAAATAATTGGAATTCTTGTGGTGGTTCATCAAACGTTGAATATTGAATTGGATTTGGAGAAGACAACACAGACTTCGTAATTTCGGAAATACAAAACGCTTTTACTTCTTCTAATTGATTTCATCTAGGCAAGAATTGGTTGGTGGATACAGGAAACAAGCCATGTAGTAAATAATGCTTAAATTAACAACGAACTTATTTTCCATTTCTTTTAATATATTTCGCTTTAAAGCTTTAATTACTTCATTGTCCGAGTTTTTTCTTGACAAATAGTTTTGAGGCTGTCAACTGTTAAGTAGGCGTAATTAACTGTTACATAATTGACTCCTTGCAGTTTCTTACTTATAATATCTAATTTTTCAAAAATTTCCATTAATGCATGAAGAAGGGATAAACTCATATCAGAAATTCGGTATGTTTCATTCCTTGAAAAAGCTATTTCTTGAATCGTTGAAAAATTACTTGCGATCGATTTAAATAAATTAAGATGTGAGTTCCATCGAGTAACGCAATAATTTTTAAGTGATGTTAATAACATGTGCTTCAAAGATGATTTCTTGAAATATTTTACGAGATTCTTGCAATCGTCAAAACATGGTTGTAATGCTTGTGTGTTGTTTAAACTCGAATCCAAAACATTATTCAGCAAGTGATTGGCGCAATTAATCCGATTATGGTCCTTGAAAGCCTTTGCAATATTTGACCCCTTATTAGTAACAAAAGTAATATTTGTTATGCTTTCTATGTCAAAGTCATGCAAAATTGAATGTAGTTATAAAAGTACATTATTTTGAGAACACCTCTGAAAATCCATAATTTGACACCCAAAACGATTTTTTTAATTTTAAATCTTTTATATAGTGAAACGTGGCACATAGAAAGTTTCTCTTGATAAAATCATCAGTCCAGGGATCACATGTTATAGAGGTTGTTTTGGTTTTTAATTTTTTTTTATTCTTCTTTTAATTTTAATCTTTTTTCTATTGCTATGTCACCTATCCGTCGTGATATTGTTGTTGGGTCGGATACCATATCTGATATATCTAAATTACTTCCATATTTCGTGCCAATATCGAGAATAGATTGCACTACTTTTTTAAAATCTGCACCGTACACAATTGAAAAAGGGCGGCAGTCCTCAACAACCCATTGTGAACATGCCTTTAAAAATTTTCTTTGTCTGTATTATTTAATATTTTTAAGGCGATATTGGAATTCCGCATTTGTGACAGATTAAATTAGAGGTTGGCTTACCGTTATATTTTAATATGTTATTGCACTTATCACAAATGGCAATTTCTTCAAAAACGCTACCATTGTCTTTTTCTATGTGGCGAAAAACATCCAATATTTTGGTTCTACTATTTGTGTTCTTTTTTATACGGTAAACTCCATTTTCAATATTTCTTTCCCTTCGGAACTCATTGTATTGAATTTTTTAAAAATTTTAAATTGTTTTTAAATTTTACGTTTAACGTTTAATACTGAGCCAACTCAAAATTTCATATGCTTTTGTGAGTTATTTGATTTCTATACAAAACAGTCAAACAACAGTAAAAATTTTTTATATATTTATGCTAACAGTACTTAAAAAACAAAAGTGAGTATATTACATTCAGTTGTTAGAAAGTCAACAGTGGAAGCAATATCATTAAAAAATATTGATGTTAAACCACATAATAAAAGCAAATTACATGTGAATGGACAGTGAAAGTTAATCAACTCATGCAGTCCTCAGATGCGCTATTGATATTTATTTAAACATATTTATCGAAACCATTAACAATAGCATATAATTTGTCATCCCTAAAGCCGAAAGTCCATACCATGCGCTTCATGCGACTTCCGATTCTCCCATTCTATGCGTTTTTTATTGCAATTTACACACAATGCTTTATATGCGACTGGTTTTTTCTTTTGATCAGCTGTTGTGGTAATCAGTTTTGGGAAAAATGGAAAATCAAATTGTGATTTTAAAAGGATTTATGGAATTAATTACGTGTTTATGAAGTAGCCGTAGTCTAGTAGGTAGTGTGTTGGCTTATTAGACGTAAAGCCAGGCTTCGAGCCCCAGGCCAGACATCAAAACAAAATACCAAAGGTATTTCTTCGCAGCAGATTTCTGGCAAAAACTCTGAGAGTAAATAAAAATTGGCATGAAAAGTTTCTCAAAAATATGTCGTTCGGAGTCGACTTTGAACTGTAGGTCGCGCCACTCATATATAAAAACTAACACACACTGGTGTGAGAAACTAGGTCGTAATCCTGACTGAAGGGTTGTAATGACCAATTATGTTATGTATGTATGTTATGAATTTACATACTATATGAAATTTTGTGCTAATAAGGCCTTCGAAAGGCTTCAAAAGAACGCAAGACAAGTATTTTCGGTTAATTTATCCTCCATTTTATCTTGTTTACAAATTAATAAATTCAAAAGAGATGACACTCAGTACATAAAAACAATCGATAACTAGTATACAAATTTTGTTCGTGAAAGAAATGTGTTAAAAAATGTATTTTAATGTATTTCCTTTTTAAATTAATAGTAAATTTTGTTATGAAATATGTTTTATTAATATTTTTATAATCAAAAAAAAAAAAAATTGCAAAAATAGTAATGCACTATTTATATTTATCTCAACATATTTATCACAACCATTCGCAGTAGAATATAATTTGTCATCCCTAAGTTTAGAAAACTGCTGACTTTTCCAGCAATGCATGAGTCGCATAGAAATGTAGAAAGTAAACCTACTTGATGCGTCTATGCATTCTATGCGTTTTCGTCTTTAACTTGTCACAAACAACTACATTGATTCTAATTTTTTGATACACGTATGAAACGCATGGTCGCATGAAACAGATGGTATGGACTTTCGGCTTTATAAAAGGTTTTCGCGAAGTTGGTCTTTTTTCGATCTCGATCACTACTTATCACAGTCCCTGTTCGGGCGCCAAAATGTTTTTTCTTAATATTTTTTTAAGGGGAATACTAAATTAAATAATTTATATTTTAAAATAAAATTGGGCGCTTGGTGAATTAATAAGCACTCGCGATAAAGACCAAAATATGCGATTTTAAATAAGAAGACTGATGACGATAGGATTTCTATTACAATAACTTCTTTATTTTCTTAATATTCTGTTCTTACTTCTAAGTAATGTTACCTGTTAAGTAATGATTAGTAATTTGATTACTTTTTTGAATGGTGAAATAATGATTACAATTACGATTATTTTTGGTTAAAATAGTTAATAATTGATTACGATTACAAAATAATCAAAAAATAATCAGGATTAATGGCGATTAGCCTAATAATCAAAAAGGATCAAAAGTGATCAAATTATTTTGAATAATTACTTTCAATTCTTTTTGAATATTTGAAAATAATCAAAAATAATTATTTAAAACAGTTTAATTATTTTTTAGACTACTTCTGATTCTTTTTGATTACTAGACTAATCGCCAGTAATACTGATTATTTTTTGATTCTTTGGTAATCGTAATCAATTATTAATTTGAAAAAATTGGTCATAGAATTATATAATCATTACTATTCTTTTTAAAGAGTAATGTAATTGATTACTAATCGCAATGGAAATTTAACAGGTATGCTTCTAATACATAATAACCTAGCTTAATACTAACGGTTGATGGACATTCAGCAACTCCGTTGCTTTATCCGTCCTTGTAATAGATATTATATATTATTTATCCATTGAATTTTATTATTCTTTATATTATATTAGGGTGGTTCATATTTATTAATTCATTATTATTATGTTAAAATTAATTTTATTTCTATTATTGATTAAACTATATTAAAGTATTATTTTATCTATAAGATTGTTTATATAAGATACCATATTCTTTAAATCACTGTTAATTACAGTAAGATTATTTGTAAAAAAAATAAAACACAAAAGCTGACCAGTTCCTACGCATTGATTCGACACTTCGAATTCCGAAGATATTTTACTCCATTCTCTCTGCATTATTTGAAACTTTATTTGACATTTTCTGTTTCTAGCTTTTTTGCCAATATGTTCTAACAGATACAGTTTTTGGGGTACTATAAGACAACCACTCCTTCACTATTTCGGAGATGTGTATCCCATTAAAGCACCCAGTCGTGGGATAAATCCAACTTGTTCACACTGGAAGTTATTTTCTGTTTGAGAACTTTTTCATCATTCTTTCCATAAAAATAGATTACCAACTACCGATGACGACTATGATTATTTCGCCAAATCTATGGATCCTTTTTGCTGTCAGTTATAAAAATAATCCTCTACATACATACATATTTCGATATGTTGGACATCAAGTTATCTTGTCCAAAGATAAGAAAATTAATAATAAAAAACATACTTTCTATCTAGCTATCCACAGACATTTCAAGTGAGTGTCATCTCTTTTGAATTTATTAATTTGTAAACAAGAAAAATGGAGGATAAATTAACTGAAAACACTTGTGTTGTGCTCTTTTGAATCCTTTCGTAGGCCTTACCAGCACAAAATATCAATATATGTGAATTCATAAGCATGTGATTAATACCATAAATTCTTTTCAAATAATAATTTCATTTTTCAATTTTCCTAAAATTGCTAATTATTTTACCACAACAGCTGATCCAAACAAAAAACCTGTCGCATAAAACGCATTGTGTGTAACTTGCAATAAAAACAGCATAGAATGCAAGAATGCAAGAATGCAATGCAAGAATCGCAACGGATGGTATGAACTTTCGGCTTAAGTCGTTTACAATCACAGTTGAAAAACTGTAAAAAAAAATTAACGCATCATAAGTACGCTTATGAAATGGTGTAGAAAATTGATTATAAGTTTATTTTAAAATGTAGTTAAATTTTGATTATGGCTTAGTTTGTTGGGCATAACACCACAAAAGCTATATATTATACCATACATTATATGTATGTATTATACCATACCGATGTTGTTGCAGACGTTGACTTAGGAACATATGTATGTACTGGAACATCTTCGTTCACCCGTGGCATCACAACGGGCCGCTATGCGTGCTCAAGTGAGCTTTGTGATGTCAGAGCTACCACTCCGACCTAAGCGTAAACCTAAACTGGAACATTTGTTACAGCAGTAAGCTTAAAACAAAAACACAACAGTTTTTTATAAAAATGAGAAAAAAATAAAGTCGCTAGAAAAACATAAATAAACTGTTATTGGACGAACCGAAAAAAATTACTATTAAAAGAGGATTACAATCCTCTCCACAATAAAAAAATATGGTAGGATAATGAGAAAAGTACAAAAATATATGTATACCCTTGAAATAAGATGTGGCCAAGGAGTGTTGAAACAGTGCAATGAATAAAAAACAAACCACCGAGCCAGCAGGAAATATCTCACACTATAGTAATATGAAAATACTTTCGAAAATGTAGTCACGATATTTCATTTATAAATTATATGATTAACCACCCTTCATCAATTTTAAGCATACATACACTGAGCGCCAAAAGTGAGTAAACACCACTGAAATAATTCATTTTCTTAGGATAGCGAGAAAAGTAAATGAGAATAGACGAATAAATTTCCAAAAATAAAAACGTTTATTTATTACTTATAAAATGTTAAAACAAAAACAACAATTCATGATAAAGGAACTTTTTTTTATACTTACGAACAAAACTGTTTTATACTTAAGAACAAAATTGTTGGCTCACTTATGACGCTCACTGTATATGGATGAATTTTTAATTGATAATTTTTTTTTTGATGTTTTTATGCATCCCCGAAAGTCTACACAAGCGTTGGATTCTCTGCTTTTAAGGGCAACGAAAGCAAAACTAATTTTTGATGTTTTTATGCTTCCAAGTCGCCGTTGTAGGTAGTGTGTTGGCTTATTAAACGCAAGCCCAGGGTTCAAACATCAAAACGAAATATAAAAAAAATATTTCTGCGGCGACTTCCTCTCAGCAGATTTCTGGCAAAAACTCTGAGAGTAAATAAAATTGCCATGAAAAGTTTCTCGAAAAATCTGTCGTTCGGAGTCGACTTTAAACTGTAGGTCCAGCCTCTCATATATAAAATTAACACACACAACATGAGAGTGGTGTGAGAAGCTAGGCCGTAAACCTGACTAAAAGGTTGTAATGGCCAATTATGTAAGTTTAAAATGACAATTTAGCCTTAAATAAATTAAAAGATTTAAATAGCTTAAATAACTCAAACGATGAACACTACAGAGTATACTTATTAAATGTACTTCTCAAAAGAAATTTGTAAAACAATTCATTCGTTTAATGTAGAAAAAACACACCATCAATAAAGTGTGCGTATAATGCATATACATACATCAGTGCAGAAAGCAATCCTTTTGAGTCATGCATATATTGTTCCGAATGTCGGTTGTGTGATTTTCAAGTGATAAAATGACGGACATCGGATAACTTTTTATACATATATGTACATACATATATATTTATATTCTTGTGGAATACATATTTTAAGGAAATATATACTTATTTAATTTTATATTTAGATCCTTGTAAAAATAGATAAGCTCCGAGAAAAGAAGCTTGGAAATTATTGTAATACAGTGAATTATATCTGAAACCGTTTAAGTGTGAAATCCATATTACAGAAATCAGCGACCCTTAGGAATAGAATTCCGACTAGAAAAGGGAGGAGAACAAGACGAAAAAAATGGTAAGAAATTCTTTGTGGCTTCCAAAGTTTGCAATATAAATGTCACCTTAGTGGGAAATGGAAGAAACACTAAATAAATGAAAATTAAAAAGAATAAAATAAAACTCATAAAAATTAATAAAAAAATAAAAAAAAACCGCATTTACTGGCTAATTCAACTCTTAACTTTTGTAAACTGTGTTTTGAATAAAGAATATAAATTTAGAGAAATAGGAGAAAAAGTGGACAATTATAGAACAAATGAATCGGAAGCAAAAAAACTAGACTTTTATTAATATTGGAACAATAAAATATAAACAAAATATTGCAAAGTGTGCACCTAAGGACAACCCTAAATAACCATTTTATCAATGATGGTCATGCTTCTAGATAGCCGGAGTCATTTTTTAATCTTTAAAAGTTTTCACAAGTCGGAATTACATATACATATATGTACATAGATACATAATTGCTCATCACAACCCTTCCCTCAGGCTTAGGACCTATCTTCTCACACCACTTATTTTGTGTGTGTTCATTTTATCCATAAGTGGCGGGTCCTAAAGTCGACTCCGAACGGCAGATTTTTCTGAAAAACTTTTCATAGTGTTTTTGACAGAAATTTACTGAGACGATGTCGCTGCAGAAATATTTTTTCATATTCCGTTTTGTTTGGTGACCTGGGTATTGAACCATGGCTTCACGTCTAATCTTTTTTGTTGTTGTTGAATTCGCCGTAGTCTAATAGGTAATATGTTGGCTTATTGGACGTAAGTCCACCGTAGCTACGGTTCAAACACCAGGTCAGACATCGAAACGAAAATATGAAAAAAATATTTCTTTGGTGACTTTCTCTCAACAGATTTCTAACAAAGACTCTGAGAGTAAATAAAATTGCCATGAAAAGTTTCTCAAAAATCTGTCGTTTGTAGTCAACTTTAAAATGTGGATTCCGCCACTCCTGTATAAAATGAACACATACAACTTCAGTGGTGTGAGAAGCTAGGTCGTATTGTAATGACCAATTATGGATGTATGTAAGCTGATATTGTTGTTGGCTTGGTTTTTGTAAAATAAAATTTTGGAGCAAACAGGGAGTCTTACAGCGAAAGTAAAAAAAAATAAGTGAAAATGAAAGTCACCATGACAATACATACATACAAAAATATACTTTCATTCCATTTTATAGAATATAGTTATGAAAATTTATTTTAAAGTAGAAGTCTTAAATCTTAATTTATTCAATTTAAAACGTTAAAAAGCAAAAATTCACAATTCCAATAAATTAAGAATAATTTACAGAAGATAATATTATTTTCTGTTCTATATCAGTTATTAATTTATTAAAGCCAAATCTAAAAATATAAGAAATGGTAGTAGCTTTGCTGTACTACATTAACTGGGGTTTTTATGCACCAATTTTTTTCCATTTCCGGGACAGCGGAAAAACCAATCCTTTTCCCGGATATCCCGCAAATTCCTAGGACATAACGTGTCTACATAATATTCTGATCTGTTATGCAGATACCTTTGTAAGTATTGTTAATAAAATCTTAACACATCAGAAAAGTTGTCTATATATTGTGTAATGCAAAAACAAAATAAATTTAAAATAAAAATTAACAAAAATAATTGAAAAAGTTTCTTGTTTGAAAATGTTTTTATAAACTTGAACATTTTTTATAACATTATTAAGACATTTATTGTTTCATCACATAATAGGCTTTTTATTTTGGTTACTACACAATGAGTGCAAATTTCAATTTCATTATTTGTTTCAATTTTCCACTAGCTTCCTATAATTATATTTCTTTTGTAATGAACGACTTCTTTGAGATTGTCTCAAAAGTTAAATTTTTTCACTTAAAGAATCATCACAAGTTAAATTTTTTTGCTATTAGAGTTGGCTATATCATCATTAAATTAGTTGCTGTAGTCTGGTAAGTTGGCTTATTAGATGCAAAGCCACGGTTGAAACCCCCGGTCAGATATTTCCAATGAAAGTATATATAAGCAAGAAATTCTTCGGCGACTGACTCTGAGCTGATTTCTGCCAAAAACTCTGACAGTAAATACAATTGCCATGAAAATTTTTCTCAAAAATCTATCGTTCGGAGTCGGCTATAAACTATACGTTTTGCCACTTATGGATAAAATTAACACATATAGCGTGAGCAGTGTGAGAGTGTATTTTTAGTTTTATTGTGTTAAAAAAATTGTTTTCTAACTTTTTTTCTTAATAGTGGAGTTCTAAAAATTTCGAGCTGACTAGAATTAAAAATTAAAATGAATTTCGTATTGAATACAAGGGGTCGGAAAGCAATATTCAATTGACTAATGGGAATATGATTTGTATTTATTTAAACATTTTCGTTTATATTTCACAGCCATTCACACTTATATCTATGCACATAAAATAATACAACATTCACACTCATATGTATAACACTTATACGCAATATTGTTACGTTTTACCTTTTAAAAACGTTTAAAATATGAGTTCGTACATTGCAAATAAAATAAAAATAAATTTGTGTTTAGTATTAATTAAATTCTACATTGTTTGCACAATTCTCTGAGCCATTGTTCACAACTTGATGTAAACATCAACAATTGCTTTGTTTGTTATTCTCCTTTACACTCTTTTGCGTAAACAACAACAATTGTTCGACAGATCTTTATAACGGAGATCTTCAAACACCGCACGTCTTCACACAAGATTGACTGAATTTTTACTGACCCGTTGCCTGCTTTGTCTCTCGAGATCTCTATAAATCAGTGTTGAAAAATTCAGTACTCTAGTACTTTTTTCAGTACTTTCCCATTTCAAAAATACCACAATACCCCCGCTACACTTTCAGTATTTTTTATTATTACATATTTTATGGTTTGCGCTATTCAACTATAATGCACACGTTCAACGTAATGCTAAAGGTAAAATTAGTCTTAAGCCCCAGTTAGCCCAACGTCCATGAAATGTAGGTTAATACGTTTAGAATACGAAAAGCAATGAGAACTCTTGCCGAATTGTAATGTAAATTCGATAAGTATTTAATTTGCTCTATATATGCTAAAATGAACGTCACGTATCGTCGACATTTGATTAATCGTGGCTTTTACGTGTTGAACCAACTGTTTTTGTTTTGAGAAACATGGATAATTCGGCAGTTTTTCTATTCCATTCCGTAAGTGCATTAAGTATAAATGAATATTTTTTTATAAAAGTACCATTTGATGCAAAAAAGTGCTCTTTCAGTTATAGTTCAGTACCATTTAAAAATTTCTAATTTGTAACACTGCTATAAATAGTTGTTTCATTATTGTTGCTTGTGTATTTTTGTATTCTTGCAGTGTTTGTTGTTGCATTTCTGTTTACTTGTTTATACCTGTTTTATACTGGATTTTGTTTACTTGTTTATAATGTAAACAAGTTCATGGTTTTTGTAGCTGTTGTTTAAAATTTAAACGACGTGAAAGCAAAACACCATTTCCATTTTCGTAACAATATATTAAATTTTGTTTTGTAAAATCAATCAATAGATTATATTTATAGGTGATCTTTTATCCTTTACACGAATCTTTGATTAAAAATTAAACCGATAAAATTGTTACATATAAAACAGCTAAATTGACAGAGGGAGTTAAAGAACAAGGGATTCCATAAAATAGAATAATTTGCTCTGAACAATTTCTAGCAAACATTTTTAAATTAAATAAAATCGATTTCAAATATAACTTTTGCTACTACGATTCTGTTATAATCCCTATAGTATTATTATTTAAATATTTAGATTGAATTCTAAATTTACATTTTTTGAATATCATTTATTTCTATAAAGTTAAATATTTGGAGTTGCAACTACAGAAAATCATTTGTGAATCATTAAATATTGATATCACTGGTTTTTAGTTGTTACTTTTGAAAAATTTTAATATTTTTTCTTTTTGATCAAAAAAGTTTTTTTTTCGCACTTTGAGAATTACATCGTTGTTATTGATTTAGAATAAGAAATTTCGTTATAAAAATTAATGATATTGTATTATTTCATTTGTCCATTTATGTAAATGTCTTATATGAACATTCGCACAAACACTCGTAAATGGGTTTACTTAAAAATAGGTTGCTATTAGTCCAGTTTGCCGTTTACCAATTGCGTATTTGTTCCCTGACTCCATGTCAGACATTCCCAACAAAACGAAATATGAAAAAATATTTCTTAGGCGACTTCGTCTCAGCTGATTTTTGTCAAAAAATCTGGGAATAAATAAAATTGTCATGAAAAATGTCTCAAAAATCTGTTGTTCGGGATTGATTTTAAACTGTAGGTCCCTCCACTTATTAATAAAATTAACACACACAACATAAATGGTTTGAGAAACCAGGTCGTAATCCTGACTGAAAGGTTGTAATGATCAATTATATGTGCACATATGTATGTGTCACTTTTTCTCTTTTTACCCATCGTCCTTAGAAGCTTCCAAATCGTGGTCTTTTGTCACGTAATGTTTTTCAATGGCTACATTTCTTTCCTTGAATTATAAAAAGTGTTTGTATGACTTGAAATTATTTGTCAGAACGTCTATGCTTGAGAACCTTCATGTATTTGTATGAGAAGACGTTATAAAAATGATTCAATTTGTCATTTCCTCTCGATTTTGTATTGTTGTTTTCTTAATAGGGTGTTTGAATTTACTTTTCTTTTTTATGTTCTTTTAACAATCATTTCTGTTTGTATATCTGACAAATCCATATGCTTTAATAATAATGCCATAATATTGATATATTTCTTTATTATAAAATATTACATACGCACTATTGTCTTACAATTTTCTTCACAGAGACATTGAATTCACCTTAAACATATATTTTTTATTCGCATTGGCAAACGTTGTTGTGTACGTCTTTATTTATATTGGTATTGTATAGATGATGACTCAAACTCCTTAATTAAAAAAATAATCTTAAATTTAATTTGGTTTTATTTTTGTAGACCCGGCATATTTAATAAATTTCTTAAAAATATAAAAATGTTTGTATATAAAAATATCTTTTTGTTTAAAATTTGATTTAAACAAAAAAATTTAAAATTTTTTTTATAAATTGTTTGATTGATAGGTTTCAATGTAAATAAAATTTCAATATTTAACGTAAGCTGCTGGTTACGACAACGATAGCCTATTTTTTATTTTTAATTTGATTCCTCAACTATTTCAATACATGCAAATTTTTACGTTTTTATGTTCATATATTGTGGATTCGTAGATTGTAATTAAAATAAAAAAATTGATTTCGGTCGTTACTTGTTTCCCATAATTAAGTAAATATTTTACCACCGTCACTGTAATTTTACAATTGGCTCTTTTACTCTACTTCCACATAAAATTCTGTTTGTAATGTTCTTGAACTGTAAATACATACATAAATGGTTAGTGCAACCCTTCAATCAGGAATACGACCTAGCTTCTCACACCCGTTATGTTGTGTGTGTTAATTTTATATGCAGGAGGCAGGACCTACACAATTGAAAGTCGGAGAGGAAGTCGCCTAAGAAATATTTTTCCTATTTCATTTTTTTTGATAATTTTGGCCTGGGGTTTCAATATTGATCTTACGTGTAATAAGCCAATACACTATCTACAGCATTGCATACATTCTAGTAAAGCCAATTGCCTTCTTTGAATCCATAAGACTTGATTGCTCGATCACACTTGGCTTCCATTTCGTCTATGCATACACGAAATTATTTTTCCGTATAGGGCGTACATAAATATTTAGTTGGTACCTGTGTGACACCTTAACTTTAATTACTGTCAAATAAAATTTTGGTATGTTTTCCTGTTATTGCATTATCCTTCTCCGATCGATATGGCAATAGGAATCGGGAAATATGTCTGTGCCTACTTTAGTGGGGCTCATTCTACATATTAGATTGTTCTACGACTTTGTTTCTTTTAGCCACAGGATGCAATCCAAATTTAAAAACCATAGGAGAGTACTACTGTAGTTCCGAAAACTCCGCAATTCCGTCAACACATTATAACTCTCTCTTTCATTTCCAATTTTCAAATATATTTTATAGACGGAATATTCATAAAGCCAACAGAATAACAGCAAAAAGCCCCGTCACGGGCGAATTTTTTAAATTATCTAACCTCTTCTTAGAGGCAAAGAAATTATTTCTTGAACAAGAGATAAGTATTTTTCCAAACGAATATCTTAACATGCCGAAAGCTTAAGCCAAAAAAGAATTCTTACGCCTTATGCGTAAGGTCAGAAATACTTGTGCACCTTAGATCCATGAACTTTCGACGATAGATCTCTAATTGATATCTCTCATCAAACAGGCCAATCAAAAGTTCCGAATTCAATCTAAATTGAAGTAAATTTTATACAAGAAAACCATCTTAGGACAAATCAAAATATGAAAATATCTGAATACAACTATATTTATGATTATCCATTGCAATGGATTGCATATACAGCATAACTCGCCTTGCGTTATTTCTAAGTTGCGTCGCTGCTGAATTAGTACTAATTTTCACTGTGAGTCGTTAGATTTTCGAAGTTGCGTTGTTTTGTGTCGAGTCTTAATTTTTTTAATTTTTTGAAATTTTCTTCTTTTTTTTTTAAATAGGGCACTAATTTTGTTTCTAATTGGGCCATGCCGTAAAACTTGGGTATTCCCTTACTAACTGAAAATAAATGCAATTTTCATACAGTTTTATTTTCACATACTTTTTCTAATTTTAGAGTTCAGTTTCAATTAGTGTGTTGTGTAATGTTTTTCATGGGAATTCCCAGGAATTATTGTGAATGAAAGCTTTTTACTATTTGCCAAATACCGGACCAAATGTTATGAAAAAATTTGTCAGACAAAGCCCAGAACACCGTAATTACATTTAGCAGTTGTTGATGTTCTGTGTAAAAAAATTGAAGTGCGACAGTAATAAATTTGAAGATGAATTGGAAGACGACGTTTGATTATGTGAAGATTATGTTTTTGTAATCAATACTAATTTCAAATTGGTATTAGAACAAACTCGTCGGGTTATTAAATTGTTTAGAAAGAGTCCAGCAAAAAATTGTGTGTTACAAAAAAATGTATTGGCCGAATATAATAAGGAAATCTGCCTTGTATTGGATATAGTAACCAGATGGAATTCTCTAGTTCCAATGATCGAAAAAATTTTACTTTTAAAAAATGCAATAAAGAAAAGCCTCATTGATTTGGAAATGGGTGATCTATGGATAGAATCCAATATAAATAATTTGCAGAACCTTTTGGACGTTTTAAAACCAATAAAATTAGCTGTGGAAGCTTTATGTCGGCGAGAAGTTAATATTATAACAGAGGTTTCTCTCTCGCGGGTCAATATGTTACCAAAATTAGAAACCGACTTTCAGATTAATCAATAAACGCATTGTCGGTTTTAAAAACACATTTTAAAAGTATTAAATAAATATGTTAAATTAACATTGTTAATAGATATATAGTTTTTTATGTTTTATGTATATATTTTTAACTAGTTTTTAAAAAACATTGAATTATTTATGTACCTTTTATATGTTTCTATTGTTATTTTGTTTTATGTTTTTGATCTCATTAATATAAATTTAAGATAAAAATACATACTTAACAATGTAAATATATGATTTTATGTTCTAGAAGGGAATTCCCGTGATCCCGGGAAATGAAAACACTAGTGTTGTGCTTTTTTAAAGAGAATAATAAATTTTTACGGTTGTTGCTGGTTACAAAAAAATATGCTTTTTAAATTTGTTTTTTTTTTGTATGTAGGTAATAAAATGTTATATTATTTTTGTTTTTAAAATGTTAATGTTCATAGCCCTGGAACATATCTTCAATCTATACATGGTTTGCTATAGAAAATCATATTTCACTTTGGGTCGTTTTTAATAGGAACGTAACCACCCACAACGCAAAGTAAGGTATGGTTGTACTTAAATACACCTGCACATCGTCTACATTTTTTTTCCAATAGTATTCCTTTTATTCAATTTAATTCTTAAGAACTATATAACATTTTATGAGAATTTACAATGGTATTACATGGTATACACCAATATAATGTTATGTTATCACAGTTTAGGGATAAAAAATTAGGAGTTAAAAACCCTTTATTAATTTTTATAAAAGTTTAATTTAGAAATTTACTGAATGGGTGACAAAAATAGCATCACTTAAGAGAACTTTCATATTGAAAGTTAAGGATCTGCCTTTGTCTAGTGTAAATTTCTAATGAGATCATAAGTTGACTGCTGGCATTGATTTTCAAATGCTGTCGTCAAGTCTGCCATTAGGGCTCTAACTGTTTTGTGACCATAGGTGTTATGTAGTCTATCAGTAGGGAATCTCCAGTTCAGATTATGTATTATTTTCAGATTTTTTTTGAATGATTTGCAGCTTCTTAATTGGCTTTTTAGGCTTTTTATAGGAAACCAGGCTTGGCAACTGTACGTCATTATCGGTCATATACACATCTTATATAGCATTATCTTATTTTTTAAATTTAGGGCAGATTTTCTGTTTAGAAGAGGATACAATGCTCTGCCACATTTTATCGCTTTTACGGTTATGTGGTCAATGTGGTCTTTGAAGTTCAGTTTTTTGTCAAAAATCACTCCTAAGTATTTGACAGAATTCTGTATTTCAATCATATTACCTTGTATTGTTAAAGGAGAGTTGGCGACACGTTTGGGGGATTTGTTGAATGGGAAAATTATTGCCTGTGTTTTATTCTGATTTATTTTTATTTTCCATTTAGTGATATATTTATCAGCACATGTTATAGCTTCCTTAAGCTTCTTCACTATTGCATTGGACACTTTTCCATTACAAATAAATGCACTATCGTCTGCATAAAAAGCTGCTTCATTTTTTCTTTTAATAGGTATATCTGCAGTAAATATTGAATACAGCGTTGGTGATAAAACAGAACCTTGAGGGAGACCTGCTACAAGTTTACGTGGTGTTGAGTAGTTGTTTTCTATGCATACTACAAAAGACCTATCTAATTTAAATTTTATTTAGTCCATCGTGCCATACAGTGTCAAAAGCTTTTTCTATATCCAAAAACACAACGCCTGTGCTTTTTCTGTTTGACTTGTTATTTTCTATTAGATTCACTACTCTTTTTATTTGGTGAATTGTTGAGTGTTCTTTTCTAAACCCAAATTGTTCTTTAATTATAATATTATTTCTTTCCACATGCGATATAAGACGATGTTGTATAATTTTTTCAAACAATTTGTCTAAGACGCTTAACATGCTTATTGGTCTATAATTACTAGGTAGAGTGTGATTTTTTCCTTGTTTAGGTACCGGTATTGCTTTTGCCCCTTTAAATTCTTGAGGAAAATAGCCATTTACAAAACAGAAATTAAATAATTTAGCAAGAACTTCAAAAACTCTTTCAGGCATTTTCTTTATAAGTGAACATTGTATCATGTCTAGGCCAGGAGCTTTATTACTCTTGAATCTTTTAATTGTATCAATTAGTTCAATGCTATTTGTCAAAAGGACTTCATTCGCGTTTATTTCGCTTGTATTTAACTCGTTTAAGCATTTTTCTACCTTCTTGTCCATACTTGAAGGATTGTTTAAAGTTATTGAATGATGTTTTTCAAATTCATTAGCAATTATGTTCACTTTTTCTGCATCGTTTGTAATCTCGTTGCCATTAACAACCAAATTTTGTATTTTAGAGTATTTTTTGTTAAGAGACTTAGCTATCATCCAGAACTTCTTATTACCCGCTGGTAATTTTGAAATGAATGAACTCCATTGGTTATTTCTGTCCTGGTTAATATCGAAATCGATTAATAATCTCAATTGTTTAATTATTGCCGTCTAGAGGGATCATAGCATCTTTGCAATTGCCGTTGGTATTTTCTGCGCTCTCTAATCAGTCTGAGACTTAAGGCAGATATGCATTTATGCCATATTTTATGTTCTCCGACAGGAATTTTTTAGCCAGCATTTTTTATAATATCTATCAGCCGGTTGAATTTTAGTTCTATATTATTGATTGTTATATTGTCCTCAAGTAGGTGATTAAGTTCTATTTCTCTATTAATAAAAGCTTTGATTTCGGTCCAATTTTCGAGATGATAAAGATATATTTGAGGTGTTGTACCAGGAATATTTCCATATAAAAAACATGTAAATGGATGATGGTCAGATGATAACGAATTCGGATGAGTTTGCAGGTTAGAAAACGGTAAACTAGAGTTATACAGAAGTATATCAATATTTGATGGCGGAGAGGGCGTAGACGTTTGACTAAAACGTGTGAAACTTTGGGGATAGTAGACGTAGTAATTTGATTGATTTTGGTGGTTACATAAAACATTTCCAGCTGTATTATTAGATAGACAGTTCCAGCTTACATGCTGAGCACTAAAATCTCCAAATATAAAGAAGTCATTTGATCTGTTAGTCAAAACATCAAGGTCTCTCTTAAAATTGTTAGAATATTTAGGAGAGTATGCAGAAGTTATAACAATAGATCTTCTATTAAGTTCAACAGATATAGATAAATTTTCAATTTTTTGTTTCTGTACCGAGCAACTTATGACTTATGCAATTTCGAATAGCGATTAAGACTCCCCCGCCGAACGTTTGTCGCTCTCTTCTATAGATTTTGTATCCATTAATACAAAATTTATGATGGCTTTTAAGAAAAGTTGCGTTCAATAAAACGATATCAATATTATTTCTTCGAATAAATAATTCCAACTCAGTGATTGCTGGATTTGTCGTTATGCCTTGAGCATTCCAGTGCATAACATGAAGCTTATCAAAATATATTGAGTTATATGACATGTCGAAGCATATTTCCTAATACTCTCAATTTGTCGTATTTATTTTTACATTTCTGAAGAGCATCAATTGCTTCAAAATAAATGTCTAACAGCTTCTCGTTTGATATGTCATCACTATCTTCACTGTGTCTGTTATATTTCGATATGTCAGAATATAGCATTTTGTGGCGATCAGCGGTCTGTAAACGCGGAGTAGAGGTTGACTGTAATTGAGGAAAATCTTCTTCAAAGTTTCTAAAAATGGGGGCGCTCTTTTCTCTGTGAGGATATGAAGCAGAACCAGAGGTCACTCTCTTGCGAATCTTCAAGTAATCCTGTCTACAAGGACATTTGACATCATCAGCTTTGTGATTCACATTTTTGTAGTTTCTTTTTACACAATTAAAACACTTGTATATTACAAGACCTTCATTTTCAGTTTTGCTTAGGTTACATACCGAGTAGTCATGTTCGCCAGCACATGCAGGACAGACTGGTGAGCGGTAACAGTTACTAGCACCATGGCCAAACATGGAACACTTGGTGCATTGGGTTGGACCTTTGTTTCCTTTAATTGGATTTCTCCATTTTACTGCAATATTGCAAAAGTATCTAATTTTTTGAATTTCTCTCTTAGATATTTGATCTCTATTGAATTCAATCAGATAGATTGCGTCATCAGCAGTGGAGAGTTTAGTTTTTATTTCTTTTGCACTTAAGCATTCTATGTTATGAGAGTATTTAAATTAATCTGTAATAGTTTTGGCGTCCATTTGAGGAAGACCAAACAACACTACTTTAAATTTTTTCTGGTCCTTGAGTTGGTGTGTAAAAAATATAATTTGGGCGTCTTTAAGGGTTTTTAAGGCTTCTTCATATAAAGAAACAGTGCTAGATAGAACTTTAGTTCCCACCGACATTCTTTGTAATTTGTATTGCGATCCCATTAATTTATATATGGTAGAAAAACCAGTTGTTTTATCTATTATTATTGGAGGAATCTTAATGTTAGAGATTTTACTACCGAAAATCTTTTTTCTTTTCATTTGACCGAATGAAATCAGTTAGAAGTGTAATTAGATGGTACCTTAATTTTACAGAGGAATGTTCTTTATGAATGTTCTTTAGAGAAATGAACCATGTGTATTATCAGCTGATACGCGACCTTTTATTTATTTCACAACAATTCGACACAACCGTTCGTATTGAATGCTCGCACCGAACTGACATCGTCTACATACAAATGTATTCTACAATGCAAATAGTTTAAATAAATCGTAATAATAAAAACTGTTTCATGCAAAACAAAATATCACTTTTTCAATATCAATTTCAATCATTTGGCGCTATTGGTGTGCATTATAAAGCATGTGTGTGAAGGCATAAATTTTTACTTATTTGATCAACAAAAAATTTTAAAAATACTTTTGCAATAATTTCGTTTTTATCTCTTTTAAAATCTTTGACGTATGTACAGATGTGGTTTACGGTCTCAATCAAGTTTGAATTGTATTATAAAAGTAGTGTTTAGCGCTGTAAGAAGAATTTACGATTATAATTCTTAATCATTTGTCACCAAGAATATTATCAAGAAAATGATGAATAAATAATTAAGAAGGAGAGAAGGAGAGGAGCCGTTTTTTATCCTAAATATGTAAATATCTCTTGAGAAAAATATTATTGTGTCATAAAATTCACCATTAACAAGAGTTTATTTAGTTAAAGTTTCCTTTGTTCATTCTTAGTTTGAATTTTAAAATTTAGAAGCTTTATAAAGAATATAAAACTTTACATTTCGATTTTATTTTGTCTTCACTTAGTCGTTGTAATTTTGGCACCTTTGACTGAATCTTGCTTCACTGCTGTAACTGACATCAAACATTATATCTCATGTAGTTTAGGTCATGATGTTATTAAAATTCTTTAACAATTCTTATCAACATTTCGAATCTTAATTTGTCTTGAAAAAAAAAAACAAATTGTCCAGTGGAGCAAATTATGTAAGGAGACAAACACTATGCCTCTAAAAATCCAAATATTTGAATAATTTTTTACACACACAGTAATTTGTAACTTATCAGTACATACTACTCCCTGTAATTGTAATTATAAGACTTTATGCTAAGTAGGACAAACAACGAATTATAATCATTACAACAAGGAAATGTAATGTAGAATATAACAGAATATAATAGATTAGAATGGAATAGAATGGAATAGAATAGAATAGAAAAGAATAGAAGTAGTCAGAGGATTCCAATATTTTCCTGTAATCATTGACAACGAAGATGACATTGCAGTATTTAAATATATGCATAAATTTTTAAAGATCTTGGCACATTCAATTGAGAAAATACTAAGTTCATCCTAATTTTATTATATTGAATATAATCAGAATGTATCTAAAAAATTTAGTTTAAAAATATTAAAAGTCCATCGGTAGTTATGTTTCGATGGAAAAACATATCCTAGTATAGAATCTATTAAATTTACAGAAACAAGAGTTAACACAGATCTCATATTTCTGCAGTGATCTTTGTTAACTTGGATTCTCTATCAAATTTAAATGCAATTTAATATGCAAAATGCATTTTGCTTTGCTTTGGTGTTTTAATAATTTTTATACTCATTTTTAAAATACGGAAAGAATTCTGTAATATTTTCTATATAACTTTACTCACCTAAACCATTATGGTATAAATTGGCTTTAAATAAATATTATACGTGTAATTATTTATTGTTGGAGTAGAAACAAGCTGATAAAATGTATTCCACATAATAAAAATTGAAAAAAATTAATATTAATATATGGGAAAATTGCTATGAAAAATTTCTCAAAAATCTGTCTTTCGAAGTAGACTTTAAACTGTTAGTCCCGCCACTCATGTATAGAATTAACACACACAATGTAAGTAGTGACTGAGGGGACCAAAAATGTATGTGTTTAAGTTTCCATTGTGATTTATCTCAACGCATGAAGTTGCGGATCTTTTTATGTGCTTTAACTACTTTGACTGAGAAGAAGAAGTCGCCGTAGTCTAGTAGGTAGTGTGTTGGCTTATTAGACGCAAAAGCCTGGGCTCGAGACAAAATACAAAAAGTATTTTTTCGGCGACATCCTCTCAGTAGATTTCTGGCAAAAACTCTGAGAGTAAATAAAAATTGCCATGAAAAGTTTCTCAATAAATAAAAATCTGTCGTTCGGAGTCGACTTTAAACTGTAGGTCCCACCACTCATGTATAAAATTAACACACACTACATAAGTGGTGTGAGAAACTAGGACGTTGTACAATGGGTCAATTCGACCTCCGGGTACTGTACTTGTCTTAATTGACAAGTACACGTCCTCTAACCTTACCTAACCTAACCTAAGTACTTTGACAGCTATCAACTTGTTTGTTTTTACTTTTTGTTTAAAGTTTTTGTTGTGTGCAAGTATAAAAAGAGTTGCATAGACGCCTTTTGCACGTTGAAATTATTTTCGAAACAAATTTCAAAACTCTTGAGTTTGTAGGAGAGACAAGGAAAAACAAGCGGGGGTGATTTCACAATTCCATGTACTCGCAAAATTTGCTTTGTTCTTTATTCGTATATACAGTTTTATTTGACATTTGTTTTATTTTTGGTTTCACATAGTGAAGTTTAGATAAAGTTCCGTTATTTAAAATAACATTATTTTTGTGTGTTTTGTGTTTATAATTAAATAAACAATTAAAAAGTGATAATATTAAATTCTAAAGAATAAATTTATTATTATTATTTATTCATATAAATCATATAAATTTAAATAAGGTAAATATATTAAAAAATAATAATACTTAAATATATTATAATATAATAACACATATAATAGCATAATGGTACACAAATGGCAAAAAGAGCAAATCGAAGAACTCATATTTTTAATTCAGGAGTTTCCATGCATTTATAATATAAAGTCACGAGAGTATTTAGACGGGACAAAAAAAGCCGATGCCTTTCAGAATATTACAGATACTCTACATCAAAAAGATCAGGCCATTACATTCGAAGAGGTGAAAAGAAAATGGAGAAATTTACGGGTCCAATACACTAAAGAACTTCGCGCAATTTCAAACTAAAAAAAAAGTGGGTGTTCTCCTGATGATTTATACCTGCGTAAGCTGTGGTGTTTTGAGCAGCTAAATTTCCTCAAAACACACACGGAAATTCGACAGGGCACTAATGACATAGAGGTATGTTTGAAAATATTAATATTTAAATAATTGATTAATTTTCAATTTTGTTTCATTTTTCAAGTTTGAGATTGATGATGGCACGCCACGAACATCAACAGCCAGTGGCACAGATACATATTATAGAGGTATGTTTGAAAATATTAATATGTAAATAATTGATTCATTTTCAAGTTTGTTTCATTTTTTAAGTTTGGGATTGATGATGGCACGCCACGAACATCAACTGCCAGTGGCATAGATACATATTATAGAGGTATGTTTGAAAATATTTATATTCAAATAATTGATAAATTTTCAAATTTGTCTAATTCTTCAAGTTTGGGATTGATGATGGCACGCCATGTACATCGGCAGCTAGTGGCACTAAAATTATAAGAGGGTCGAAAAGAAAAATCTCTGTATATTAATTGTTATGAGAAATTTATATAATCACAAAAATATTTTAAGATTGTATTTATATTTCGTAGCAAACCGTTACAGACCTTCGGAACGAGTGGCAACATTTTAAATTAGCTATAAAGGAAGAAAAAGAAGGCAAACCATATGCATGGCTGGGAGTGCTTGTCGTTGCTGAAATGCAGCGGATTAGGCCGGAAGACCAGCCCGAAGCTGCCTGGCAAGTGCAATGCGTAATGAGAAGGCTGACGGCGCAATCAGAGAGCAACCGAAAAGATATTTTAAAAAAATCAATGGAAGGAATTTTTGGTGAGGATGATTTTGAATGAGTAGGATTTTATTTCAATATTATTTTTTTATTTTCATTTTAATACATTTTTTATTTATGTAGGTAATAATTTATTTCCGTTTATTTATTTTCTATTTGTATTTTTGAATAACATATTGTTTCCTTTTTGCATGTAATTTATTTTCAAATTATTTTTATTATTTATTATTTTTGCAATTTATAAATTTTGTTCATGTGAACTGTACCTGCTTTTGTTCATTTGAACTGTGCCTGCTTTTGTTTTTATTATTTATTATTTTTTGCAAAACATAATTTTTGTTCATTTGAACTGTACTTGCTTTTGTTTTTAAAAATAAAATAAATATACATTTCAAATTAAAACAAATTTTATGGTTTTTTCAATTCAATGGATACATTTAATAGTAATTTAATATTACATACAAATTATTGGGGAAAAAGGTAAAAATTAACTTGTGATACATACATTCAATGGGTACATCTGCCTACTATTATGTCTACTTAAGACACTTGATCAAATTTATTTCTGATCATCCCTCCAACAAGGTACTCTGGCAGTAGAATAACACGCGTATTCGAAAATTAAGTCTTACTGAAACTACAAGAAATACCTGTACTACAAGAAATATATTCAACTTTTTTCTTGATATAGAGGGCACTTAAAATATAGTTACGTATTTATTTTTTAAAAACGTTTGAAATATGAACTTGTAGATTACAAATAAAAATAAATTTGTGCTTAGTTTTAATTAATATCTTTATTTTTATTTCGCACAATTCTGTGTACCACTGTTCCCAACTTGCTGTAAGCAATAACAATTGCTTTGTTTGTTATTCCTCTTTTTTCCTTTTATATGGCAACGTAACCTGTCTAATGAATGTTCTTGAAAGCGAATGTTCGCGGCTTCGGCTTCTCGAGATCTGTATAAATGTAAACATTGTTGTTTCATTATTGTTGTTCGTATATTTTTGTTTACCTTTAGTCTTACAGTGTTTGTTGTTGCATTTTTGTTTACTTGTTTATCCTTTTTTATGCTGGTGTTTGTTGTTATATTTTTGTTTACTTGCTTATCACGTAAACAAGTTCATTGTTTTTTGTTTTTGTAGCTTTTGTTTATAATTTTAATGTTAAACGATGTAAAAGCGAAACACCATTCGTAACAATTCATTTCGTAACATTTTCGTAACAATATGTTAAACCGGAGATGGTTATTAACAAGTTGAGGCAACTGGATATTAATGTAATGTTTAGAACTGTTTTTTTTTTTTTGTAAAACCAGTACTCAGGGGATGGCCCCTACACGTGCAGTGTATTGTGCAGGTTTAGGAAAATACGTTATAGGAAGGTGGGAAGAGGGAATAGTGTTTGTGGACATTTGATTTAAACTCAAGATGCGAACGGCAAGGAAACGAGTTGCTGCTAGGTGACTATATAATGGCCAGTTCTATACCTTCACCATTAGGCAGTCTACAGCAATCGTCCGTAAGAAGCCCGCATCATAAGGTTATTTGAGTTCAAATAATTAAATTTTTGCGGTTAAGTGTATGTAATAGGTAGGTATGTATGTAATAGGTTATTTTTAATAAATAAATACTTCGGTGTTGTTGTTTAAAAATTGTAGTTTATTGTTATTGTCTTATTAATATTTAAATTATTGCGGTAGGGTGTATGTAATAGGTTATTTTAATAACTATTTCGTTTGATGGTGTTGTTGTTTAAAAACTGTAATTATTGACCGCGAAATTGTCATTGCTTTGGTTTTGTTTTATTTTGATTTTGTTTTCTTTTTAATTTTAGCACTTTAGTATTTTTATGTTATTGTTTGTGGATTATTTTAAATTGTTCTGGTTTTCATAAAAATAAAATGTTATAGGTATGTATGTTTTAATAGGTTATTTTTAATAAATATTTCGTTTGATGGTGTTGTTGTTTAAAAACAAAAATAGACGGACGGCACAAAATAGACGGACAGTGCACATCTGCACACGACGGATGACAAAACACAACTCAACTTGTAAGTAATATCAAAGAATATGGATATAAAGAATACGCATTATGTAGAAGCAGCGTTGCCAGTAATTTTTTTTAAAAAAACTTGTTTTCTACAAAAGTATCAACATTTTTAAAGGAAGCACCGGAGACCGGTAATCTCTATTGATGTTTCTTTGCTACTTTTGCCCGCAGCTAATAAAATACACAATATTTTATTTAAAATGTGAATATTTCGCGTTATTATTGAACCATTAACAAGAGTTTATTTAGTTAAAGTTTCCTTTGTTCATTCTTAGTTTGAATTTTAAAATTTAGAAGCTTTATAAAGAATATAAAACTTTACATTTCGATTTTTTTTTTTGTTTTCACTTAGTCGTTGTAATTTTGGCACCTTTGACTGAATCTTGCTTCACTGCTGTAATTTGCAGTCTGACATCAAACATTATATCTCATGTAGTTTAGGTCATGATGTTATCAAAATTCTTTAACAATTCTTATCAACATTTCGAATCTTAATTTGTCTTGAAAAAAAAAAACAAATTGTCCAGTGGAGCAAATTATGTAAGGAGACAAACACTATGCCTCTAAAAATCCAAATATTTGAATAATTTTTTACACACACAGTAATTTGTAACTTATCAGTACATACTACTCCCTGTAATTGTAATTATAAGACTTTATGCTAAGTAGGACAAACAACGAATTATAATCATTACAACAAGGAAATGTAATGTAGAATATAACAGAATATAATAGATTAGAATGGAATAGAATGGAATAGAATAGAATAGAAAAGAATAGAAGTAGTCAGAGGATTCCAATATTTTCCTGTAATCATTGACAACGAAGATGACATTGCAGTATTTAAATATATGCATAAATTTTTAAAGATCTTGGCACATTCAATTGAGAAAATACTAAGTTCATCCTAATTTTATTATATTGAATATAATCAGAATGTATCTAAAAAATTTAGTTTAAAAATATTAAAAGTCCATCGGTAGTTATGTTTCGATGGAAAAACATATCCTAGTATAGAATCTATTAAATTTACAGAAACAAGAGTTAACACAGATCTCATATTTCTGCAGTGATCTTTGTTAACTTGGATTCTCTATCAAATTTAAATGCAATTTAATATGCAAAATGCGTTTTGCTTTGCTTTGGTGTTTTAATAATTTTTATACTCATTTTTAAAATACGGAAAGAATTCTGTAATATTTTCTATATAACTTTACTCACCTAAACCATTATGGTATAAATTGGCTTTAAATAAATATTATACGTGTAATTATTTATTGTTGGAGTAGAAACAAGCTGATAAAATGTATTCCACATAATAAAAATTGAAAAAAATTAATATTAATATATGGGAAAATTGCTATGAAAAATTTCTCAAAAATCTGTCTTTCGAAGTAGACTTTAAACTGTTAGTCCCGCCACTCATGTATAGAATTAACACACACAATGTAAGTAGTGACTGAGGGGACCAAAAATGTATGTGTTTAAGTTTCCATTGTGATTTATCTCAACGCATGAAGTTGCGGATCTTTTTATGTGCTTTAACTACTTTGACTGAGAAGAAGAAGTCGCCGTAGTCTAGTAGGTAGTGTGTTGGCTTATTAGACGCAAAAGCCTGGGCTCGAGACAAAATACAAAAAGTATTTTTTCGGCGACATCCTCTCAGTAGATTTCTGGCAAAAACTCTGAGAGTAAATAAAAATTGCCATGAAAAGTTTCTCAATAAATAAAAATCTGTCGTTCGGAGTCGACTTTAAACTGTAGGTCCCACCACTCATGTATAAAATTAACACACACTACATAAGTGGTGTGAGAAACTAGGACGTTGTACAATGGGTCAATTCGACCTCCGGGTACTGTACTTGTCTTAATTGACAAGTACACGTCCTCTAACCTAACCTAACCTAACCTAAGTACTTTGACAGCTATCAACTTGTTTGTTTTTACTTTTTGTTTAAAGTTTTTGTTGTGTGCAAGTATAAAAAGAGTTGCATAGACGCCTTTTGCACGTTGAAATTATTTTCGAAACAAATTTCAAAACTCTTGAGTTTGTAGGAGAGACAAGGAAAAACAAGCGGGGGTGATTTCACAATTCCATGTACTCGCAAAATTTGCTTTGTTCTTTATTCGTATATACAGTTTTATTTGACATTTGTTTTATTTTTGGTTTCACATAGTGAAGTTTAGATAAAGTTCCGTTATTTAAAATAACATTATTTTTGTGTGTTTTGTGTTTATAATTAAATAAACAATTAAAAAGTGATAATATTAAATTCTAAAGAATAAATTTATTATTATTATTTATTCATATAAATCGATGAATATAATTAATTTAAATAAGGTAAATATATTAAAAAATAATAATACTAAAATATATTATAATATAATAACACATATAATAGCATAATGGTACACAAATGGCAAAAAGAGCAAATCGAAGAACTCATATTTTTAATTCAGGAGTTTCCATGCATTTATAATATAAAGTCACGAGAGTATTTAGACGGGACAAAAAAAGCCGATGCCTTTCAGAATATTACAGATACTCTACATCAAAAAGATCAGGCCATTACATTCGAAGAGGTGAAAAGAAAATGGAGAAATTTACGGGTCCAATACACTAAAGAACTTCGCGCAATTTCAAACTCAAAAAAAAAGTGGGTGTTCTCCTGATGATTTATACCTGCGTAAGCTGTGGTGTTTTGAGCAGCTAAATTTCCTCAAAACACACACGGAAATTCGACAGGGCACTAATAACATAGAGGTATGTTTGAAAATATTAATATTTAAATAATTGATTAATTTTCAATTTTGTTTCATTTTTCAAGTTTGAGATTGATGATGGCACGCCACGAACATCATCAGCCAGTGGCACAGATACATATTATAGAGGTATGTTTGAAAATATTAATATGTAAATAATTGATTCATTTTCAAGTTTGTTTCATTTTTTAAGTTTGGGATTGATGATGGCACGCCACGAACATCAACTGCCAGTGGCACAGATACATATTATAGAGGTATGTTTGAAAATATTTATATTCAAATAATTGATAAATTTTCAAATTTGTCTAATTCTTCAAGTTTGGGATTGATGATGGCACGCCATGTACATCGGCAGCTAGTGGCACTAAAATTATAAGAGGGTCGAAAAGAAAAATCTCTGTATTTTAATTATTATGAGAAATTTATATAATCACAAAAATATTTTAAGATTGTATTTATATTTCGTAGCAAACCGTTACAGACCTTCGGAACGAGTGGAAACATTTTAAATTAGCTATAAAGGAAGAAAAAGAAGGCAAACCATATGCATGGCTGGGAGTGCTTGTCGTTGCTGAAATGCAGTGGATTAGGCCGGAAGACCAGCCCGAAGCTGCCTGGCAAGTGCAATGCGTAATGAGAAGGCTGACGGCGCAATCAGAGAGCAACCGAAAAGATATTTTAAAAAAATCAATGGAAGGAATTTTTGGTGAGGATGATTTTGAATGAGTAGGATTTTATTTCAATATTATTTTTTTATTATCATTTTAATACATTTCTTATTTATGTAGGTAATAATTTATTTCCGTTTATTTATTTTCTATTTGTATTTTTGCATAACATATTGTTTCCTTTTTGCATGTAATTTATTTTCAAATTATTTTTATTATTTATTATTTTTTGCAATTTATAATTTTTGTTCATGTGAACTGTACCTGCTTTTGTTCATTTGAACTGTACCTGCTTTTGTTTTTATTATTTATTATTTTTTGCAAAACATAATTTTTGTTCATTTGAACTGTACTTGCTTTTGTTTTTAAAAATAAAATAAATATACATTTCAAATTAAAACAAATTTTATGGTTTTTTCAATTCAATGGATACATTTAATAGTAATTTAATATTACATACAAATTATTGGGGAAAAAGGTAAAAATTAACTTGTGATACATACATTCAATGGGTACATCTGCCTACTAATATGTCTACTTAAGACACTTGATCAAATTTATTTCTGATCATCCCTCCAACAAGGTACTCTAGCAGTGGAATAACACGCGTATTCGAAAGTTGAGTCTTACTGAAACTACAAGAAATACTTGTACTACAAGAAATATATTCAGACTTTTTCTTGATATAGCGGGCACTTAAAATATTGTTACCTTTTTATTTTTTTAAAAACGTTTGAAATATGAACTCGTAGATTGCAAATAAAAATAAATTTGTGCTTAGTTTTAATTAATATCTTTATTTTTATTTCGTACAATTCTGTGTACCACTGTTCCCAACTTGCTGTAAGCAATAACAATTGCTTTGATTATTATTCCTCTTTTGCGTAAACAGTAACAATTACTAGTCAATTTGTTCGACATATCTTTATGACACAAGACGGACTGGACTTTTACTGACTCTGACTTCTTTGCCATTCTTTTTATATGGCAACGTAAACTGTCTGATGAATGTTCTTGAAAGCGAATGTTCGCGGCTTGGGCTTCTCGAGATCTCTATAAATGTAGACATCTTTATTTCATTATTGTTGTTCGTGTATTTTTGTTTACGTTTAGTCTTGCAGTGTTTGTTGTTGCATTCTTGTTTACTTGTTTATCCTTTTTATGCTGGTGTTTGGATGTTTGTTGTTATATTTTTGTTTACTTGCTTATCACGTAAACAAGTTCATTGTTTTTGTTTTTGTAGCTTTTGTTTATAATTTTAATGTTAAACGATGTAAAAGCGAAACACTATTTCCATTTTCGTAACAATATGTTAAACCGGAGATGGTTATTAACAAGTTGAGGCAACTGGATATTAATGTAATGTTTAGACCTGTTTTTTTTTGGGATGGCCCCTACACATGCAGTGCATTGTGCAGGTTTAGGAAAATACGTTATAGGAAGGTGGAAAGAGGGAGTAGTGTTCCTGGACATTTGATTTAAACAGAAGATGCGAACGGCAAGGAAACGAGTTGCTGCTATGTGACTACATAATGGCCAGTGCTATACCTTCACCATTAGACAGTCTACAGCAATCGTCCCCAAGAAGCCGGCATCATAAGGTTATTTGAGTTCAAATAATTAAATTTTTGCGGTTAAGTGTATGTAATAGGTATGTATGTATGTAATAGGTTATTTTTAATAAATAAATACTTCGCTGTTGTTGTTTAAAAATTTTACTTTGTTGTTATTGTCTTATTAATATTTAAATTATTGCGGTAGGATGTATGTAATAGGTTATTTTAATAATTATTTCGTTTGATGGTGTTGTTGTTTAAAAACTGTAATTATTGACCGCGAAATTGTCATTGTTTTGGTTTTGTTTTATTTTCATTTTGTTTTCTTTTTAATTTTAGCATTTTAGTATTTTTATGTTATTGTTTGTGGATTATTTTAAATTGTTCTGGTTTTCGTAAAAATAAAATGTAATAGGTATGTATGTTGTAATAGGTTATTTTTAATAAATATTTCGTTTGATGGTGTTGTTGTTTAAAAACAAAAATAGACGGACGACACAAAATAGACGGACAGTGCGATTACACCTGCACACGACGGATGACAAAACACTGCTCAACTTGTAAGTAATATCAAAGAATATGGATATAAAGAATACGCATTATGTAGAAGCAGCGTAGTCAGTAATTTTTTTTAAACTTGTTATTCGGGGAAAAAAACTTTTTTTTTAACAAAAAAAATTGTTTTCTACAAAAGTATCAACATTTTTAAAGGAAGCACCGGAAAGCGGTAGTCTCTATTGATGTTTCTTTGCTCCTTTTGCCCGCGGCTAATAAAATACACAATATTTTATTTAAAAATGTAAATATTTCGCGTTATTATTGAATTTATTAAAATGTTGAATTTTTCGAAAAAACTTGTTTTGTTAGAAAACAACTTTAATGAAAACTTTTTTGCATTTCAAAAAAACTTGGACAAAAAGGGAAAACTTGGCAAATGACAACGCTGTGTAGAAGTAAAGCCGAAAGTCCATACCATCCTTTTCATGCGCCTTGCATTACATGCGAATCTTGCTTTCTATGCCGATTTTATTGCAAGTTACACACAATGCGTTTATGCGACTGGTTGTTTGTTTTGATCAGATGTTGTGGTAAACAACAAACAAGCGAACAAGAACATTTTTGGGAAAAATAGAACATCAAATTGTAATTTTAAAAGAATTTATGGAATTAATTACAAATTTATTAGTTTACATATATGATATTTTTACATTTGAAAAACGCTCAAAACATAAAAGGACAGGCCAATTTAGAGGGAGAAAAAACATTTTATAAATTTTGAGAAGCAAATGTGTTAGAAGCAACAGAGTGAAAACTGGCGGATAAAGTAGAAAAATTAAATTCAAACAAACATTTAAAAGGGAAAATTTTGGAATATTTTTTAATTTCTTCAATGAAAAGTTTAAAGATTCTTAAATATTTAAATATTAACCGAAATGTGGGTGAATTTCGGTCACAATGAGTATAGTTTCTTGAGCAAGAGTTAATTAAGAAGTTAAATATAATAAGATCAAAATAAGACGTACTGCTCATAAAAAATTTTTCGTGCTGAAAGTTGCCAATATTTTTTAATTTCTTGAAAGGAAAAATTAAAAATTGTTATTAATTGTTTTTATTATTTATTAATAGTTTTACACAAAAATTACATTGTATTGTGCTGTTAAGGCCTACGAAAATCCTCAAAAGAACACAAGACGAGTGTTTTCATTTAATTTATCCTCCATTTTTCTTGTTTACAAATTAATAAATTCAAAATAGATGACAGACAATCAGTACATAAAAACAGTCATATATACATATATGTATAAACAATCATCATATACATATTTTGTTCATGAAAGAAATGTGTTAAAAACTGTATTTTAATGTATTTTCCTCTTAAATTAGTAATAAACTTTATTATAAAATATGTTTTTATTAATATGTTTGTAATCCAAAAAGAAAAATTCGAAAATAGTAATGCACTATTTAAACATATTTATAGAAACCATTCACAATAGTATATAACTTGGCATGCCAACTTTAAAATACTGCTGACAGTTTCCAACATTGCATTAATCGCATAGAGAATTAGAAAGTAATCCCACTTTCTATGCGTCTATGCAATCTATGCTTTTTCTTCTGTAACTTGTCACAATCAAATACACTGATTCTACTTTTTCGGTATACGCATGTAATGCAAAACGCATGGTATGGACTTTCGGCTTAAAATTTCTTATGGCGGGTTGTAACCAGCGTTGCCAGTAATTTTTTGTAAAAAAAACTTTTTATTTCTGGGGAAAAAACTTTTTTTCACCAAAAAAACTTGTTTTCTACAAAAGTTCCAAAATGTTTAAAGGAAACACCGGAGACCGGTACCCTCTGTTGGTGTTTCTTTGCTACTTTTGCCTGGCACTAATAAAATACACAATATTTTATTAAGACAAAATTAATGAAAACTTTATGGCATCCAAAAAAACTTGGAAAAAAGGGAAAACTTGACAAATGGCAACGTTGGTTGTAACATTACGACCCGCTCTCACCAAAATCTTTTTTAAAAATCATTTTGATGAGGGGGAGGAAGACAGAAGGAAAATAAACAAAAACAAAGAGCGTAACAATGTGTTGCTCTCATAGTACGGTATACAAGTGTATGTATTCTTGTGTTTTTTATTTAGTTGTCGATCAGGCTGCGACAAGAACACATGTTTAGCGGATGCTTTATCATTCTATTTCAGAATAACACTCAAAGAATATTTTGTGTTAAAAATGTTGTCATTAGCTGGGCGTATTTCATTCTTTTATTTTGTCTCATAGTATAATTTTTTTAAATGCTTTGGAATGCTCTTTTTATCTTTTAATAACAAGTGGTTTTTTTTCTTCTTATTTTTCTAAAAAAACATGGCCTAATTTTTAAACCAAAGATGGATAGCTTTATGTTCTTTTAATAATAAAATGGATTTTTTATTTTATTTTTATTTATCTAAAATTATTAAGCCAACGATAGATAGCTTTACATATGTATGTTGATGAAATGAAAATAAAAATAGAGTGTATTACTAACACTTTTATATGGCTGTAAATAAATAAATTCTCTCAACTTATTTTCTCTCTCTTACTCACTAATCCATAACCAAAGGCATGTGTTGACCTAGAGGAAAATTGTTAGTAATAAGTCCACTTATTAACCCAATAATATGTATATGTGAGTGGAAAATATAGAAAAATTGTACTGCACTAAATCCCTAAAGACACCGTATTTAACTTGGCAAGTATTCTTCCAAAAATCGAAATCATTTCCCATTGATATTAGTGAATACTACTGTGATATTTCTTTGGGTGTATAATCGAAGTCTGAAAAAAGCAACATGAACCTTCTTCTTTAGAAGCTGACAAGCAACTGAATGCATTTTTATGCTCTCTTTAACGAACATTCTTGATGTTCGTGTTCTATGTGTGTAAAAAGCCGAAGATGTTCTTCCCCTGAGGGACATTGGTTATTTTTTTGTACAATGTGTAGATGTGCAGATTTTTCCGGTTTTGGTTGCTTTTTTTGTTTTGTTGGTGGTCAAAAAATATATCTAATTCTGAACATGAAAACTTTTAATTTTTTATAATTAAAAACGTTAAATTTTGATCAATGACAACACCTATTAAGCTATTTTAGTACCAAAATGGCAACTATGGTATTAAAAATTATTGCGAACTTAATTTTGGTTATATTTTTTCTTATTTGGTGATTTTTTTCACAAATGTTGGTTACAATATTTTTTTTTCGTGGCAGCACTGGTGCCGACGTCTATTTTTAACACCAGAATAAGTGATTTCAGAAATATAAAGAAAAAAGTGGTCAAACAACAAAAACGCACGATGAGAACAACGCATTGTTACGCTCTTGTTTTCTGTGTCCTTCCCTTCTATCTTTCCCCCCGCGTGCTGAAATATTTTTGAAAAATATTCCAAAATATGTTAAAATGCACATTCTTTATACTTTATTTTCTTTGGTAATATGTAGTTACTCACATCCTCTAACAAATTTTATTACATTTTTGATTTTATTAAAATTTGTAAACCACAACATGCTCTATCTCTTGCCGCAGTATTGACACAGCCACAGTACTAATACAAATTTTAAACATGCTTCTAGAACTCAAAGTAAGAAGTCAATATCTTTTTCAGTGAGAAAGAACTCAATCTCATTTTTATGTTGGCGTATGCAATCTGAGCTCCAGAAGCAGATCCTAAGACAGTTCAACTTGTTAATATTGGCTTCCAGCCGACTGAAGATAAAATTGAAGGCTTCGTCTGATGGATCCTTTTTTGGCATCATATACTATATAGCAGCCAAAGCAGTCCTTTCATTCTTATCGTCGCGTTACGAAACATTTCCCAAAATATAGACAAGTTTTAAGTATTTAATAGATTTTAAAATATTAAAACTTATTTTTTTCTTGAGTTTTCTAGCAATGCAATAAACTATATATTTTTATACATGATATATATGTGTAAAACATTGTAATACAATGCAAATTTGATGTTAATTTTTTCTCTCTTATATTTGAAATTAAGATAACCTAATAGCCACATAGTCAAATCTATTTTAAGTTGGTTAAATGTTTCAAAACCGGCAGTTCTATGGAATCTCAACCGTAACACTATACTTAAAACCATAGAGAAAAGTTGTTGCAGAAATATGCCTTATGCAGATGGATTGGCTGATACAACATTAGACGAAGATCCGAATTTACATTCCGAAATTCAGGAATCTTTGCACATATACAGCTAATGTCATCTGGAAATTAATTAAATTAAAAAAGAGTTGGTATTATTCAATGAATCCTGCCTAAACGGGAATATTAACACTAAAAGTATACACTCGCTGTTCGGCTTTATCTTACAGCTCCGCAGTTTGATGGTACACTTTGCACAGAAGAAACCATAAAAGTTGGTTTAAGCGTACAATATGGTTTCGAACAGCTGCTTGTAAATCTAGAGAATATAAGGCTACGTTTACCATCCGTAACTAGCTGCCACCAAATATGTTAGCGAAACAAGTACCTACGACCTTTATATCCGCCATAGTCCAGTAGGTATTATATAGGCTTATAAGACGTGAGATTTGACCACTCTTCAAAGTCCAGGTCAGACATCTGCAACAAAACGAAGTATGAAGAAAGACAAAAAAACTTTGAGAGAAAATATAATAGAAAAGTTCTTTAAGAACCTGTTGTTCGGTTGACATTAAACAGTAGATACCGTAATTAACATACATAAGTGGTGTAAGAAGCTAGGTCGGAATTTTGACTGAAGGATTGTAACCACCGATTCAGTTAATTAAGTAAATGAAGCATTTAAAAAATTAGGTGTTACAAAAAAAGGTATTAACTTAAGTCACAACACAAATATTCCATTTAAGCTTTTGGACGTTCAATAAAGCATAGGCAAAGATAAGAATGTTTTAAATATTTAGTTGGATAACCTTCTTGGTGAATGAAATATTTAAGATGCTTTGGTATAGGTTCAGTAAGTCTTTTTGCATAGGGGGTTCAATTTATTCTGCTCCATCAATAGGGCCATTTTCAGTTCTGTTTGATTCGCAATAATTTGTTTTCTTATTTAAATTTTCAGTTTTTGCCACAAGTTTTCGACGGGGTTCAAATTTTGTTATTGGGGTTGAGATTTGAACTTTTTAAGAACTTCAGTTGTATGTGTATGTATGCTACATAGAAGCTAATTTTTTATTTCTCGAAGTAAACCATTTTTATTGTGCCCTGATTTTCTTATCATCTTTTGACAAAATACTAAAATTTTTTAGTGTTATACTTATATTTAAGGTTTAAACAAAACGATGTATAGCCTAACCTTTAAAATTTAATAACGATTTCTGAGTTCTTTTTGGTACATTGAAGGTCTTACTTGCAAGTGAATTGTTTCACTGTAATCCACTGTATACAATTAAATTTCAAAAAGGTCACAATAACCATTAAAGAATAGTTACAGACAATAGGAATATTCCAACAACCAAATCGAAAACGAAGTGCCTGTAAGCATTCAGCATAGAAAGAGAGAGAGAGAAAGAGTGGCAGGCGAACCGACTAATTAACTCATTTTTAATTAAGTGCACACAATTACATAGCAACAGATAAAAAAAATGGAAGAAGAATCTGTAAGTATTTATGTGAGCGAATTAGAGTGTTAAGTTATTAAAATTCTACTGCGACTGCTGCTCTCTAATGCTTTAATTTAAATACAGCATAGTCTTCCATTTTAAGTCCCTTTATTCATTAATTCGTTCATTATTTATTTTTTTCTTACAAAAAGTTAAAAAATCTACAATCTTCATTAGAATTGATAATTATGGCGACGGACTATTTCTATACCCCAGAGGCAACCAAATAGAAAATGTTGGAAGTTGAAATGTAAATAATTAAAAAAAAATAAAACCACTTGCTTTAGCTCAATGGACAAACAAATTAAATTGTTGTTTTATATTTAAAACACTCAAATGAAGTCGTTTGTATGCAGTTCCGATTTAAGTGCGTTGGAAAACCTTTGAGGGTTCATGTCAACTCAAAATGTATTCGCCTCAAGTTTGAACATTAAGGAAAATTTAGAAGGCTTGGATTGTCATATATTAAAAAATTTTTGAGGTTAAAAATCACAATGGTGGGCCTATTAATTATTCGGTGCGACAGTCAAAATACACCCAGGTTGTGAGTTTTTTTGAATTGAATTCAAAAATATTTTTTTCATATTTGTCAAACCTTCTAAACTTGTTTTATTTGACAAAACCGGTATTTTTAATCTTTTCACACAAAATTATTGATTACCCAAATATTTTTTAATCTATTTTCAAAATCCAAAGTGTTTTCAAAAGGGGGTATACACAAACATTTTGTTCAAACTTACATATTATGAGTTTTGATCGGGTAAACTTGGAAAATAAAAAATTTTTCTTAATTTTTCAAGTTTAGCCATTTTTAATTGCTAAATTTAAATAAACATTTAAAATAAGTTGTGATAATCCGAAAGTGCATTATCTTATAAAGAGATTGACACTTTGTTTGATAAAATCTGACAAAAATTACTGTAGTTACTATTTAAATAGTATAACAGTCGTGTTATATTTTTTATGCATGTCACCTTATCAAACGAAAATTTTCAAAATTTTTGATGGAAAGTTCATTTAAAAAATATATGTCAATATAAGTGTCAATATCTTCACAACATGCTTTACTTTTTTACTTTATTTCATATTTTTTAATTAAAGTTTACTACTATGAATAGACAATCTTGAAAATTTATGAACAAATTTCGCATTTGTCAAGTTCACCTCATCAAATATCACAGCATATTAAGTCAAATAGTATACAATATATGTATATCGTTTGAAAGGCCTGTCCCTCGCCTTTCTAATAAGGTTTTATTTTTTGGATATCGCTTTAGAAATATTTGTGTAATCAATAAATTTGTGCGTAAAGTCATAAAAAACTATTATTGTCCAATAAAACAAGTTTAGAGGGTTCAAGAAATATAAAAAAAAATATTTTTGAGTTCTACATACATACATACATACATAATTGGCCATTACAACTCTCCAGTTAGGATTATGGCCTAGCTTCTCACACCTCACTTTTTCATGGCAGGTTTATTTACATTTTTTGAGTTCTACTCAACAAAACTCCAACCTACACTATGTCATTACCTGGGTATATTTAATTTTTTTTTATTTTGTCCCATAGGTTAGGTCAGGTTAGAAGACGTGTACTTGTCAATTAAGACAAGTACAGTACCCGGAGGTCGAATTGACCCATTGTACAATGTCCTAGTTTCTCACACCACTTATGTTGTGTGTGTTAATTTTGTACATGAATGTATACTGTAGGTCCCAGTTTAAAGTCGACTCCAAACGACAGATTTTTATTTATTGAGAAACTTTTCATGGCAATTTTTATTTACTCTCAGAGTTTTTGCCAGAAATCTACTGAGAGGAAGTCGCCGAAAAAATACTTTTTGTATTTTGTCTTTGATGCCTGGCCTGGGGCTCGAACCCAGGCTTTTGCGTCTAATAAGCCAACACACTACCTAGTAGACTACGGCGACTTCAAATTGTCCCATAGTGTTACTAAAAATTAAATAAATATATTCCTATTGGCAATTAAGATGATGCTTTTAGGTGATGTTACTAGCTGTGCAGTTTGAGGTGTGGAGTGTATTTTGGGAAAAAGCAAGAATTCCTACTAAGTCATTTCCTAACTGCGTGAAAGAACTTATAGCTTTTTTTAGAGATCAACTGTTACAATAATAAGTATTGAATTACAAGTTTACTTTGAATAAATAATATGTATGCGATATGTATTACATATCAACACTTTGAAACACAGGCTGCAATATATCCATCAGTTAAGAATGAAGAGTGCATTTTAGATTTTTGAAAATAAGTTCCTTTGCTTTCTTTTCCACACCCATATGTGAAATATTTGCAAATAAACAAAATGAAATGTATTTTTGAGAACACCTAAATGATCACATCCTAACTCGTTGTTGTAAAATATTCTTTGTTTTTTACAAACTAAATATATTTTATTTCGGATATAAATAAAGCAAAAAAATTTAGTGTTTGTGTTATAAATCAGTACTCAAACTAATTGGTTTGAAGATAGTACTTTCTTTTATCAGAAATATTTCGTTTGTTGTAGTCGCCGTAGTCTAGTAGGTAGTGTGTCGGCTTATTAGACATTAGGCCATGGTTCAAACCCCAGGTCAGACATCAAAATCAAAATACGATCTTCGGCGACTTCCTCTCAGCAGATTTCTGGCAAAATCTCTGAGAGTAAGTAAAATTGCCATGAAGAGATTTTCAATGTATCGTTCGGATTCGATTTTAAACTGTAGGTCCCGCCACTCGTGTATAAAACTAGTTCGTAATCCTGACTGAAGGGTTGTAATAACCATTGTGCGTCATGAAAACAAAAATATGATCTTTGCAATTCTCTGATACACACTTCAATACTATGCCATTACTCAGAAAACTATCAGCAGCCATAAGTTAAAATTGTTTGACAGGGTTTTTACGTCGTTTTTAAAAGTGTCTATGAGTTTACATTTTATTTCAGTATCAAACATTTCCAACATTCTGGTAAAAATTATGTTTATAAGATTTACATGTCGGTAACATCAAATAAAAGAAAAATCCTTTTATACTAATATAATAGGAGACCATGAAAAAAAAACAAAAAAATGGAAAAATCTTTTCTTTCAAAAAATTATCTGGGGGTGACACAGTCCGATATTTTGAACCTTTAAAGACCTGTGTTCCTTAATGTTGTAAATTATTACTACTCCGGAAAGTTATTATAAACACATAATGTTATGGATCTGCACCAGAGATCAGCAATGAGTATTCAATAAGATGAGTAGAATCGAATCATATTCTTAATTTCGGATACTTATACGCATTCGTACTTATTATAATATCATGGAACCTACCCATATTCAAAGTTTGAAGTACTCATCATATTCATACTTAACAACACGTCTGATGTTGTTGATTTCGACACTCCATAACTCAACATTTACAAGAATCACAAAATAAATATGAATCGCGTACGAACACTAAAATACTCACTAAATGGTTGCGCGTTTGTTCTGCTTGCTGCTCTGTCTTTTCTTGCTTATGCGTCTTTTTCTTTTTTTTGTTAATGCAACAACAACTAAGACTATAAATTTTGATGAATGATTCGAGTGACTCGAATCGTTTATAAGTATTTTTCTAGAATTAAAAATCTGAATGATTAGGCTTATGAATCAAACATATTTCCAATAGTATGAGTTTGATGTCAACGTTGTACGTATACTCATTGCAACCTGTACTTATAAATCAACACTGTAGTGAGTACGAAAGTAGTTAAATTTCAATATTGTTGACTCACTTACATATGTTCAAAACTTCATTAGTACTTATGAGCAGGAAAAAACGATTCATTGCTGACCTCTGCTCTGTACCATACAATTATTTCATTGAAAGCAACGATTTCAAACCCCGTAAATCTTTAAACTGCGTACAACGGTAAAATATATACTTAAATATACACACGATGCAAATAGTCTAGGACACTACTCCCTCGACTAGCGTACCATCGATGTACAAGTGTAAAACATCTTACCTTATCGACTATGGAATCTTTATATTTTGAGATATTTAGTGCATTTATGGCACATTGGAGCATCTAATGGTTTGCATACATGTATGTACATATATGTTTACATTTTAAACACTTGATTTTTTTAAATAAAAGGTTATATTTTAAATAAATATTTTTGTTCTTGTCGCAGATATTTAAAATATACTATTGGTGTGAATATGTAATTGCAACATGTGGTGCAGACACAATGTTTGCATAAAATGTCTGCGGTTAAAGCCTAAATTTTTTCTATTCAAAACAAACTTCCGTTTGTTTAAACCTATATTTACATACATATATACGTCATATTTGCGTTTATAACTGCAGAATATTGACTGGAATGGAGGATGTGAAAATACTTTTAACTAAGAAGATAATGCACAACTACGCCACATAGTCTGTTATGTATGCCATATTTCCCTTCATTCACAAACTGCTCCATTTAACACTTGTTTCTATTACTCTATACTTTGTACTCTTTTGCGCTTTTTTGTCTTCACCGCTGAGTAAACTTTCTAAAATGAATCAACGTGCATTGATGTATGCGTTGTACAATTTCAATAAGAATAGCAAAACTTCTGCCATAACTATTGCGTGTTTTTACCATTTTTTTAATACTACTACATTGACCACATATACTGTTTTACCGTAACCTGTTTGATTTTACGCTTGATTTTTTATGATTTCCTTTTTCTCCTGCTATTGAATAGTGTTGTCAGGTTGATATCTATTTTTATCTCCGATTTTGAAATTCCCAACCACAAAAATCCCTAAAATCTTATTTATTTTATTCCTAAAAATCTCCCCAAAAAAATACCATTTTATTTTCATGCGTATTTAATTTTGTACTCATTTCTTTTGTGCTGCTAAGTTATTTATAAAATATTCTTTTTGTGTTGTTTCTTTGATTCACATCAACAGAAAGGAAAAGAAACTAATTGTTTCAAAGTCCTTATATATGTTGTGGGAATTTCTTCCCGTGCAAAGTGCATATACAGCAGAAGTTCCAATGTTTTCCTTTCAGAGCTGATCCAGAAGCCATCTATGCTATATAGCACGTTCGGCACAACAACGTTCAATGTACAGGAGAATAATAAAATGATACCGAAACCGAATAAAAAAAGGTACAGAAAAATTTAATACAAAAATGAACAAACAGTTATAGTGTTACCTAAGAAGTAAGAACCATTATTCAAAACTGTATTGTATTTATTTTATGTATCAATGGCGATAATGCAAAAATGCTGCTTTATATTTGATTATATCGAACTTTGAAAGTTAATAACGTTAAGCAAGCTACATCTGTTAAATATGTTGTCACCTTCAGTCAGGATTACGATATATCTTCTCACACCACATATGTTGTGTGTTTTACTTTTATACATGAGTGGCGGGACCTACAGTTTAAAGTCGACTCCGAACGTCAGATTATTGAGCAACTTTTCATGGCAACTTAATTTAATATCAGAGTTTTTGCCAGAAATCTGCTGAGAGGAAAGCCGAAGAAATACTTTTTGTATTTTGTTGGGGTTTGAAATCTGGCTTTACGTCTAATAAGCCAACACACTACCTACTAGACTACGCGACTTTATATACATATAAACATCGTTGTTTCATTATTGTTATTTGTGTATTTTGTTTACATTTATTCTTGTTGTGTTTGTTGTTGTATTTTTGTTTACTTGTTTACATACATACATAATTGGTCATTACAACTTTTCAGTCAGGATTTCTCACACCACTTATGTTGTGTGTGTTAATTTTATACATGAGTGGCGGGACCTACGAACATTCGCCTTCAAGAACATTCATCAGACTGTTTACCTTGCCTTTTACATGGCAATGATCAGTTAGTCTTGTGTGAAGACGCGGTGGGTTTGAAGAGAGTAATCGTGGTTTGTTATTGTTTATGCAAAGGGTGTAAACAAAGGAATAACAAACAAAGCAATTGTTGTTGGTTACATAAAGTTGCGAACAGTGGCACACAGAATTGAGCGAATAAAAAAGAATTTTAATTAAAACTAAACACAAATTTATTTTATATTATTTGTAATTTACTATCTCATATTTTAAACGTTTTGAAAAAGTTAAAAACGTAACAATACATACATACATATATCAAATTTGCTGAATATCTTACGTTTTCGAAAAGATTGTAAATGCCAACAACAAGTAATTTTATGTCATGGGCGTTTTTCTGATTATTTTTTGGTACTAATATTTTTTATTCTATAATTATTTCTGTTGTGTATCTTTTCCGCCATTAATTTAAATATAGTGTTGTTGTTCATTTCATTACATTATTTTATTTATTGGAAACACCAAAATCATTGAAAAATTAACGAGAAAATTTAAAATAGTATTCATAAAATTGAAAAAACAAATTTTTTTTACAAATGAAAATAAAATATAAAAAATATATTCCATAAGTTTTGTATATAAATTCATTTACTAAGCGTTTTGCTTTTTAGTCCAGAATTGGACATTTTTTGCTCTTAGCCTATTACCGCAGATCGATCCTTTGGAGATTAGTGTGCCATATTAAATTTGTTTTATATTTTCGAACTATATACTTTACCGTATGATCCATATTTAATATTACAACCTAATGTTACTCATACGCTTGCATTATGAAAAATCATTAAAGTGTTGCCTATTTGTAGGTTGAACTATCATGTGATTTTTGTTTTGTCAATAGAGATTGCATTTTACTGATTAACTAATTTGATCTAATTTGTACTGTTCAATTGAATTTGATTTACATAAGGTTGTAACGACTAATTCCGTTATAATGTTATTTGCATTATTTCTCTTCTACAATTATTTTATTCTTGTATAATGTAAAATATTGTTACGTTTTTACCTTTTAAAAACGTTTAAAATATGAGCCCGTAGATTGCAAATAAAACCGAAATAAATTTATGTTTAGTTTTAATTAAAATTCTTTATTATTCTCACAATTTTGTGAGCCACTGTTCACAAGTTGCTGTAAACAACATCAATTGCTTTGTTTGTTATTTCTCTGTTTATACCCTTTGCATAAATAATAACAACTACTAGGAAATTATTCGACAGATTTTTGCAATGGAGATCTTCAAGCTACGATTACTCTCTTCAAACACACCGAGTCTTCACACAAGACTGACTGAACTTCACTCACTCAGTCGCCTGCTTTGCCTTGTCTTTTATAAGGCAGAGTAAACAGTCTGATGAATGTTCTTGAAGACAAATGTTAACTGCTTCGCCATCTCGAAATCTCTATAAATATAAAAATTATTATTGTAGTGTTGTTTGTGGATTTTGTTTACATTTATTCTTGTAGTGTTGGTTGTGTATTTTTATTGATTTGTTTACCATTTTTTATGCTGGTGTTTGTTGTTATATTTAGCAGTACGATAATTTGTAAACAGGTTTGTTTGCTGCATTGTTTTGTTTTTGTTGCCTTTTTTTTTAATTTTAGTATTGAGCGATGTAAAAGCAAAACACCAGTATCTAGATTTTTCATTTTCGTAACAATATGTCGGCAAAATCTATTTCTTTCGATTTCTAATCATGGCTTTTAAACCGATAAAATTATGAGCTGGGCTCTCAATATCATCCGCTGTGGCACGCTCTGATATAACTGAATATTTTGATTGATAACTATTATGATTGATACTAATTTACATCAATAGGGAATCTGTGGGAATGTTGGAGAGAAAGTTTCAATTGTAACAATTATGGAATTCCATAGAAAATCAAAGAGAGTGGCTGGTTCTCGTGTTGACAAAAGTTCTACTACGTTACAATTGCTCAAAGATTGAGCAAGTTTTTCTCTTCACATAAATCAGGGTGAAACCTTTTAGAAAGAATTTCTACGTAAACACTATCCAAATATTCTGCTAAAACTTCTACTGTCTCTGTACCATTCTGCATTTATTTTTAAGAGGAGCTCAACACCTAACCTAATTTGATGAGAAACTAAGTAATATGAGAATATTGCTCAAAAGCAAAAGTTCTCATTCACAGCTTATATACCACAAAAACTATATTTTTTGCGCTTTTATTAATTTTATTATAAATATTAATTAATTAATTTAAAATATGCAAAAGAACCACACAGTGCCGGAATGCACTCCGCATTTAATGTCGATGCTGACTTATACATCAGAAGTTTTTTAAAACAGATATGCTATTGTATCGTATGCTATCTGCCAAATTTCTGTACCATTCAAAAAGTGCGGCCTTCCACACTTCAGGATAATATTCAAGACATAAGAATGCATTAAAAACAAAAATACTTGTGGCTATATGTATACAGTTAGTTAGTTGTGTTAATGCACATGTTCGGGGTGAAGAGGGCAATTGATTTTCGTAAAGAGAAATTAAATAAAACAGGTCTTTTGTGGCTTTTAATAGCACGTCAGAATGAAAAATCTATTTCGATGAATAGCATCTTCATCTCTGAAGATATTAGAACTGGATAAAATTTGATGGTTTGAGGTGTTGCCCTATTTTAAGATAACATCCCAAATGCTTTTGCGAATTTTCACATTGTTATTCCAGCTACTACAGGTTTTCACATTCTATTTATTTCTTACTACTCAGAAAAAGGGTATTAGATAGACTTTGATCTTCTCACGTATTCAAGTTGGTATCAATTGCACCATTTATCTTTATTCTCGCTTTTTTTTGGTAACCTGTTACTATTCGCCCTTTTATGAATTCTGATTTTGCATTTTCTTTATTTAAAAATTCTTCTCGTAATACGACTTTACTCTTGAGACAAAAATCGAATTTTTCTAAAATATATGTAAAATAAAATATAAAGAAAAAATACTTTTAGCTTCTATTCATGTTTATAATTCATGTACACGAACAAACAAAATTGTCTACCACTGAAACATATCAAGAGCATTCAATGTATTTGGATTTCAACTGGTGTCGTTAGCGGTTCATATTTCTTTGAGAATGACATTGCCAAGGGCATCATAAAATGGCGAGCGATATTGGTCGACGATTACCAAATCCTGTTGGACTAAACAGAACAGTCAAAGCACCAACCACTTTTGGTTTTAAAAGGACGTCGCTACTTGTCACACACACGTTGGATATGTGAACTAGCCACCGAAAGAGTGCAATTTGACCACAATACACTTTTTTGTGCGGTTTTCTTAAGTCACAGACGTGTGTGAATAAACCAGTAACGACAGCGGTTACGAAAACTAACATACTCATACCATCGATCAAATTAAGTCTGATTTATTCGATGGAGTTATGGAAAATTGGGCATTTAGAATGCGCTCCGCCCAGAAAAGTCGTGAATGACATTTAAGCGATTTTATATTCCACAAATAATTTCATCAATACGTCTTTCAAACGAACAAAAACTTTCTAAGATACCTCACACACACTTTGTTTTATTTAAATTTAAGTATAGGAAATACTTAATCGTATGTGTTAATATTGTTTTTTTTTTCTATTTGTCTTCTCAGGAGAATATGACTTCAGAAAGTGCATAGAAAGACCTAAAAGCAATGTCCTCTATTCTGCTACTTTTTTTCCCTAACAAAAGCGTTACCTACCGATTGTTGCTTTTTATTAATTGCTGATGGAAATTTGTTCGTCTTCACTGGTATTTTAACCTGTATTGTTTGAGTAGGATGGCCTGCACATTCTCTTTTCAATACAACTGGTTTCATTACGATAGACGACGGCGATGTATGATTTAATGAATTGCAGTTGCGTTTTTGTCGCTGAAGTGAGAAAAAGCATTTGACTTATCATCTTTTTTAAAAGCTAATAACGCGGCAAGCTTTACAGTAAACTACAACAAATTACATTTACCTTTAGAATACTTTAAACATAGTTGAAGAGTAAATTTATCTTTTTCATTCAACTTCTGACACAATCTCCTTTTAAAATTTTAAATAACGACGTACGTGTATATAAATTCAAGTGTCAATAAATCTCTAATAACGAAACAATTAAAAAAGTCAAGAAGTAAAAAGAGTCGAAAGGACAATAGAAACTACAACATCAGCAACGTGTGACAACGGGCACAAACACAAACAAAAATAGTTGTTTATGGTAGTTATAGAGAACCCATAATTTAAATGAAAATATGACGTAGCAACAACAGCACAGGAAAAACAGTTTGCAACAAAATCTTAAGATTTTTTTCACTTTTTATGCTTTTATTGTAACTAATGGAAAAATATACTTGAAACAAAAGAAAAAATATGTGGATTACTTTTATTTCACTTGTCTATAAAGGTTTTTAAACTTGCCTTTGTTTGGTGTTATTGCTATTTCTGCTTCTGCTGTACAACAACATTACTTTTACCCCTGTTTAAAAAATTTCAATTCATATCTAAATTGAAATGGATTTTGTTATTTAATTGCAGTATAACATCACGTTATTAAATTTCTCTATCAAGTGTTTTCAGTTCATGTTATAATATCCCTTGTATGCTCCTTTAAGAATATTTATTCTAAGGAATTGCAATTATGCGCCATGTTTCTTTAGAAATTTAATTATCAGTTCCGTTTTTTCTTTTCTGTAAAAATATAATATTTCTGCAGCACTGAATTAAAAATTGTAGGTTTTAAATAATAGTTTAATTTTTTAAAATCTAATAACTGTGTATTCTTAAAAGTTTTAACTGTATTTTATTTTTCCAGTCATGGACTAGGTCTTGAATTCAAAAGCTGACTCTCTTTTAGCTCGTTGTGTTTGAGGTTTATCTTTCTTATCTTTAAATCTCTTTTCCATAATACAGTTGTGTTAAATAAAAATGAGAGCGATGTTCATATCAATAATGATTAATAATGATGTCTTGTCTTTATTTTCTTCAGCCTTATATAATAATTTTACAAATCTAGTTCGAGTGACTTTCTAAAGTACACTCAATACTTAAAAATCTAATGTTGTTACTTACCTACTGCAATCATAATACGTACCAGGCATTCACAAATTTTAGTGAGTCACTTTATTCAGAATATTACTTTGAGTGTTTTTCCAAAATATTGAGTGCAAAACAATACTTGGGTGATCTTTTTTCTTTGTTGCTTATTTCGATTAGTTCACATTTGAAATGCAACATGAAACCCTTTTTCTCTATTTCAAGTGTTAACATAGTGACCGATTTGTGACAGTTTGTTTGTCTTCAATTATTCCTGATACAAAGTATAACTGGAGTATGTTAACATTAGTATTTTTATGGGTTACACACACATCAAATTGTATAAGTGCATTGTGTGCATTTTAGCGTGGGTAACATTTACTGTTGTTACTCAACCTTATGCATACACTGGACAGTGGCAACTTACCCGTTATCGCGTAGTTGATGTGTCTTGTTTAGTCAATTTGCGGGATAACCACTTTTCCTTATTAGCAGCAGCTTTTCCTGAATTATTAAATATTTAAAAGCCACGTAGGAATATCAGCAGTATCTACTGACAAAACATTGCAACAATTCCCTTCTTCTTAAAATTAATCTGCTCCGATATTTAGTGAGAATTGTGGTTTACCACCATATACACCTGACAACTGATCGAATAAATACTGATATTCTTAATACGTTCTACCTACCCAGTACTTTTTTTTATCATAACACTCAGGAGATGGACTCATATTCATACTGTGCATTATGTTGGAATAACAGAAATATAGTTATAGGAGAAAGTAAGTAGAGGTACTGTACAACAAATTTTAATTTTGAATCACTTTTTCTTTTATTTTAAGGTCAGTGTATATGCCTTCGTCATATTTTCTCGAGAATTGGTCTGTAGTAACTCTTACTTTCTTATTCCATTTCGGTATATCATATAATGTCAACAAACAGACAACCACAAAACGCCCAGGGCATCTGGTGGGAAACGCACCCACGTCCTCGGCATTGGAAGTGTAGCACACTGCCAACTAGATCATCAGTGCACCTGATATGCTTATCTGGCGGTGGTGCACAGGCAATTTCATTTATCCGGCAGCAAGGAACACTGACAGTCCACAGACAATTTTTTTTATATGGCAGTGTGGAGCACTGGTGATCCACAAATGTTCAAACCGAACTGTAGTGGTAATACGATCAAATTGACATTTCGTGCAAGCAGCGCGTAGACTCATCATATCTATGCGACTGATAGAACGTGCTAAAGTGCATTCTCTACTGAAGAGATTGATAAAATCGGACAAAAACTGCCAGAGTTCTTATTTAAAGAAAATATAATAATAATAATTTTAGTTTGAATGCAAAAAGTGAACTTTGATCGAACTTCTGTATCCCAACTCTTTGAAAACTCTCAAGAATTCATTAACGATTTCTTCACATTAATATAAAAATTAAAAGCCACGTTGTAGTTTATAATTTTATTGCTTCTAAATTCGTTTTTAAAGATACGTGACAAACGCATTAGTTGTCATATATTTGTGGCTTTTTGGTTGATAAGCAATATTGTTGCAAATGATGGTGACCCCATTTGGATCAGAATCGACAGAATGGTTTTTGTGTTTAATTATCATTTCCTTGACGAAGCCCGTGATCAGGCGCTCTTGTTGTGACAACCAAGAATTTTATCATAGCGTTTTAAACTGTGGTCTCTTGTGGAAAGTGACTTATAAACGAATTACTTTTAAGCAAAATTTTAAAGTTGCAAACAACTCTGAGCATTCATTGATGGATCATGCATTGTGATGCTGAATGTCGATCAAAATCCGTTTTTTAACTTTATCCAAAACAATTTTTAAATGAAGTGATGAACATCAAAGACGTCAATTCAAAATCGTTTCCATGGAAAACAATACCATACAATACAAATACAACTGTTAGCGTATAACTAGTGATTCTGCATTTAAACTACGCAGATTCTGTCGGATCCACTGCCAAACTTTAAAATTGATCTGACATACTTTGCTTGCAAAGGTAAAAAATAAGTATTTCTCTACACTCTGATCTAGTGAAGTGTGATAGTTTTTAAAATGTTACAAAAACTGAAGATAAGCTATCTATATAACTGCCAAATTTCCATCTGTTAATAAGACATATGCACCATTTATATAAAACAATGTATAAGTCGAGCCATTAAAGTCGAGCCATTAATGTCGAGCCGATTATTAAGTTATATATATAGTTTTTTTATTTTTTTTATTTATTTATTATAATTAACAAAACACAACAAGATTTTAATCTTATTAGTTATAGTGCTATGTTTAGGGCCAATAAGATATAAAACATAAAAAATAATAAAAATTGTGAAATATAAGAAATTAAGTAAAAAGTAACAAATTAATATAAAAAACAAATTAATTAAAATTTTAAATTTAAGTAGAAATATAATTTAAAGCAATTAGAAAAACTAACAATACTACAGAAATAAAAAGAAAATAAAAAAGATATAAAAATAAAGAATTCTAATAAATAAAAAAGAAATATTTACTAAAATCGGTATAAGAAAATAAGGATAAATATGTAACCGATGTAATAACCATGCTAGGAACGTAACAAACTTTTCATTAAGTGAACAATTTAAATAACACCTTTTTGAACGCGTTTGCATTGCCTATCTTTTGGATGTAATTGTATAGGGAATTCCAGAGACTAGTGGTGTGTATAAAGAACTGTCGCTGTGACAGAAGAGTCCTGTAACGTTGTTGAAAAATCTTCATGCCCCGGCATGACCTGCCAAACTTAATTCGGCCTACTAAATATTCCGGCTGTCCCGTATTAATAATTTTATAGAATATAATGAGGCATTTAATTTTCAGAAGATTATCAAATTGCACACTAAATATCTGATACGCTAAATGAGAAATACGATCCCGGCGACCCTTAAGAAAGACGTATCTTGCTATATTGTTGTATGCCAAGTTTAGTTTCCGGTTGTCATTACTATCGCAGTTTGCGAATATTTCGCACCCATACAACTGCACAGAAATTAAATAAGTTTTAGCAAGTTGCATACGAATTGCAAAAGGAGTTGAATCAATGACCGCCCATAAATTTCGTAGCATGCTGTATATTCTGCCAACAACGACACTTGTATGGCCAGACCACGATAATCTGTCATTAATACAATACCGAGATTGGTAGCAGACTTGACATAGTCAATTTTATTTCCCGTGATACTCAGTCCATGTATGGCAAACGAAACATTGGTCTTGGAAAGCATTAAACATTTGGACTTTGAGGGATTAATGCATAGTCCATTTGCCGAAGCCCAACTGTCAATCCTATCCAAATCACAGTCAACAGAGTGTAAACAAGAATCAATATTCTCCTTACGAGTACTGGCATAAATCTGCACATATACGGTCATTACAATCTTCAGTTAGGATTACGACCTAGCTCCTCAAGCAACTTATGCTGTGAGTGTTTATTTTGTACATGAGGGGCGGGACGTACTGTTTAAAGTCGAATTCAAAAAAAGCTTTTTGAGTAACTTTTTCATTGCAATTTTATGTACTCTCAGAGTTTTTGCCAGAAATCTACTGAGAGGTAGTCGCCTAGGAGATGTTTTTTCATATTACGTTTTTGTTGGAGATATCTGACCTAGGATTTGAAACGAAGCTACACGTCTAATAAATGAACACACTATCTACTAGACTACGGTCTGCTACTAAGGCTACTAAGTTATTCTACTCATATATTTTTAAAAATTAAATTAAATTAAGTCCAAATTATTTTTATAATTTTTTTCGATGGAAGTTGTAGGCGTTTTAGAAAATAGTATATTTTCACTTGGTTCACGAATGAAAATCTTGGGATTATAGGTAGTCTCGCAGGCAGAGTATTAATTTGCAAAGGTGTATTTTGAACGTTCGATTGACACTAAATACGATCAAATTAATAGATTACATAAATCAAAAATAATGTTTGTACATACATTTATATTTTGTCTTTTTATTCTTCTACAACCTACTATCCTACGTTCAACACAATGCACTGTAAGTGTGGATATCAGTTTTCAATGTTTTACTCAATTGTATTTCTAACACATTTGTTTTTGATTTTTTTCAGATCTTTGAATGAATATTTGCGCAAAACTAGAGTATGTTGTCAATTGCTGATTGCCACCATTTCTTTTCTCTGACTCGTCCAATAACTAAAACACACAACCTATTGTGGTATTTCTACCAGTGGTTGCAGTCTTTGCCTTTGCCGGAATTGATGCATATTTTATGTGGGTAGCTGATATGGGAACCGAATTAAAATATTTGGTATCGGCTTTACCACTCTATGTCATTCTGTCTATTTGTGGTTGCACTCTGGAAAGTGACACATGACAATGGTTTCATTTCTGTTTTATATTTTTATTTTATTTTATTTGTATTTGTGAGTATTACGTTGGTTGATTCTAAAGTTTTTATCATAGAGATATAAAAAAAAAATACATATGACTTGCTAACTAATAAAAAAACTCGTATTTTGTAAAAAAAATTAGAAAAAGTTAATTATTAAGTAAATGTTTTAAGTTTCTAAAAATGCTGCATTTGACACAATAACTATCGTAAATTAAATTATCACAAAACGCTAACGGCATATAAAAAAGCAAAATAAATCCTTTCTACATTTATATGCATTTTTTATGACTAATATGCTTCAATTCATATTAATAAATATTGAACATATCGGGTCTTTCATCACCCATTTCTTTTCGACTTTCTAGTAGATCGCTCAATGCAGTACAGGCAGGTTTTCAGTAAATTCAAATATAATTTCCATAAGCACTACTCCGTCTTTCTTCCCTCTTATATCCTATTGTCCTAATTCAAACATATGCACTGCATAATTAGGCGATCGCCAGATTGTTGACCTAAAAAAGATAATATTTCTGTATTTTTTAATGAAATTTTTAATTCACACTTTTCATTTTCTTAATATTTGTGTACATTTCATTTGTTAAAAGTGGAAACTAGATAAAAGTCAAAACCGATACAGTATTTACTGTATTAAAACATTTGATATATGTAGATTGACAGATTGTGCATACACCATATACTTATGTACATACATAGGTATATTCTACATTTGTGGTATTTAAATAATTGTAATAACTATGTATACAATGTTTAATAATACATATAAATAAAATAAATGTCCCTACATTGGGACACTGTAATTATAGTTTGAATAAAAATTTTTATGCTAATTTCATTGCATATCCTTTTTTATCTATTCTGGAAAAATTGAATAAGAAAATATATACCATAATTACCATCCTCTGGTAACTTTCCAGTTCCCTTCACCTAAAGGTATTTTTAACTAAGCCCAAGTTTAACGGCAAGTTGTAATTAATGCCCTTAGAGGTGTAAAGAGTTATTTTCGTTTTCCTTCATTACTCGCCGAAGAGAGGTTGTATTCCATATATTTTATTCCCTTCGATTAGGAGATTTGAACGCTATGGAGGATCGTCAAATTCAGGATAGATATCTTGTATAGTCTAGCATAAGTTTCGTTTGCGCCTAAACTTCACGATGAACGTAATGTTGTTAATGTTAATTAACGTTGTTAAGCTTCCAGAAAAGCTTAAGATTGCTGTCAAATCTTCAACACACAGATGATAATATTGCCCATACCGACAGCGTTGACAACCGTTTCCCAATGGATGTTGTTGAAAGCGCCCTTCAGGCCAATGAATGCTGTTAGTGAGTGTCTGTTCGCCAAAGCCTTCTCAACGTTTCCCATAAAGGAGTTTGGTGCAAAACGGGTGGATCGCCCCGATTATGTATTATCCCTTTCTTAGGGAGGAAAACAAAAACTTATATTCAACAGTTAATTTCGCGCTCGATCGCAAAAATTTTCTGGTATTCATCATATGCAGAATATTCTGGCATAATAACAATACTTTCGTTGCTGCACAGACATATATTAAAAGGCAAAATAAACAATACGGATTAAATGTCGTCACTAGATTTCAGTTCTTTAAACTTTTAGCATGAGTGTGATTTGTTGACCTTAAAGCACAGTTAAAAGTTATTGTATCTCTTGTGTCGCATGTTATGCTTTGATGTCTACATTAAAATTTTTACACATTTTCGTTTTAGTTTCCTCGAATGCCTATTACCATGCATTTCAAATATCGTCGCTGTTAGTATTTATCTACTGTTCCATAAAATATGGACTATGTAAGTTGATTTGTTAACCATTTCCAATAGTAGAGAACATTGTTTCACTAGTAAGTTGCTGTTACCTAAAAGTAATAAAAAGAGGCGTGGAAATTAAAACACAAATTTGCCAAAAATTTCAATGAGTCGATAAGGAATATTAAGGTTTAACAGCATGGATGGTAATAAAAATGATGGTTATGATTAGGGTCGCCGTGGTCTAGTAGGTAGTGTGTTGGCTTATTAGACGAAAAGCCAGGGTTCGAGCCCCAGGCCAGACATCAAAATAAAAATACAAAAAGTATTTTTTCGGCGACTTCCTCTCAGCAGATTTCTGGCAAAAACTCTGAGAGTAAATAAAATTGCCATGAAAAGTTTCTCAAAAATCTGTCGTTCGGAGTCGACTTTAAACTGTAGGTCCCGCCACTCATGTATGAAATTAACACACACAACATAAGTGGTGTGAGAAACTAGGTCGTATTCCTGACTGAAGGGTTGTAATGACCAATTATGTTGTGTATGTATGTATGGTTATGATTATGGCTACACAAGAGCTTTTATGGTTAGTGTTTTTGATTCCCGCAATTCCAATTCAACAAGACAAACAACAAATTTACGGCAGACATTTCAGTAAAATCTTAATTTGCAAATTGATTTTTAAATGTTTTTCTTTTATGCAGAATAATGGTAGGGTTTGGTTTTTGGAATCGGAGAATATAACTTGTATTTTTGGGAGTTACATTATTTTAAAATTAGATTATTGGGATTGAACGCATAGTGTATGTGTAGAAAAAACATATTTTTTCAATAACTCTTTCATTAGACACATTCTGAACTGAGATATGAGCATATAATAGTTGGATAAATTAGATTATCGTACTCCTCGAAGCTTCCATAATCCACTTAATGCGTAAAAATTACACTTTCATTGTGTTCCAATCCACTGTTTCAGGCGAACTGGGCCACTAAGTCTGGGTGGTCCCTGTTACTCTTTAAAGCAGGTTGTCAACCGCAAATTCCATGCTTTATTATCTGGAGGCCTAAGTCACATTTTCAACATCAGATAAAACAATCATTGCAAACAAACCCAAATTGTATTGGCTTTCATCTGTCATATGATACAAATATTTTGGCATTTATTGTTTATTAACGAAAAAGAATCACCACCACTGCTAGTAATGGCAAACATAATGCTAGCTTTGGAGACAGCTATAGGTTCTGGTTTATTCGCATACGATCTCACCAGAAAAAGTTTAAGGAGTGGCCAGTCCTCATCACCTCCAGATGAGATATCCAACTTTTAACAGAGGTTTCCCTCGTATGGATTCATGACTGCGGAGACATTGAAGATAACAACAAACTTGACGTACCCCCAAAGGTTGGTATATAATGTAAATGAATTCATTCAGAGTATTGTAATTCCTTTGCAGTTGAGCAAATTGCTGTTCTTACATAACTTATTTATTTAGAAATAAAAATTATGAAATATCTAGCCCGATATGGATAACAAAATTTGCATTAAACATGATCGGAGCCCAATTTAGGAACGTTATAACGGGGCACAGGCACAATAACTAATATGGAAGTTGTAACGACGAGGATGATGCCATTACATAAGACCTTCTTTGTCAGTGCTTGGGAACTTGAAACGAAAAGCTCTCTTGTATACAGAGTTTGTCGATAGAACGCGTCTAATCAAAGGTGATTTAAATAGAAATCATACCTACTGCAATTACCACTATTGGGATGGATGACAGATGCAAACCAGTAGTTACATTTGCATGACGAAAATATAAGTGTTACGACGGGACCGTATGGGACTCAAGTAAGATGCTCTTTGAGCTAGCTGCCTAACCTAATATGTTAGATTACTTATTAGCTTATTCTTTAAGAAATGTATATTGCAGGTCTTTATATCTTTACATAGATATTTATAAATAAATATATGACTTAAATTTATAACTGTGTTAATGAACATATGGAACAATTTTTGAAATCATCTGAAGAAATAAAAATCCTACGATGCTATTTTAAAGGATTTACCTCAGCTACATGCATTTTTTAAAATGGCATGGTTTATGAAAAAAGTTATCTCGAAAGCACTTTAGCAGACTAGTATAATTGACTGAGTATAAGCAAAGAATATGGATATAAAGAATACGCATCATGTAGAAGTAAAATTTCTTATGGCGGGTCGTAACATTACGACCCACTCTCACCAAAATATTTTTAAAAATCATTTCTTAATGAGAGGGAGGAAGACAGAAGGAAAATGAACACAAACAAAGAGCGTAACAATGTGTTGCTCTCATCGTACGTATGTACATGTGTATGTATTCTTGTGTTTTTTGATTTAGTTGTCGATCAGACTGCGACAAGAATATATGTGCTGCGGATGCTTTATCATTTTATTTCAGAATAACACTCGAAGAACATTTTGTGTTAAAAATGTTCTATGTCATTAGCTGGGCGTATTTAATTTTCTTATTTTGTACCATAGTATAATTTTTTTAAATGCTTTGGAATGCTCGTTTCTTTTTCTTTTAATAAAAATTTTTTTTTATTCTTTTTATTTATCTAAAAAACATGGCCTAATTTTTAAGCCAAAGATGGATAGCTTTATGTTCTTTTAATAATAAAATCGATGTTTTATTTTATTTTTATTTATCCAAAATTATTAAGCCAAAGATAGACAGCTTTACATATGTATGTTGATGAAATGAAAATAAAAATAGAGTATATTACTAACACTTTTATATGGCTGTAAAGAAATAAATTCTCTCAACTTATTTTCTCTCTCTTACTCACCAATCCATAACCAAAGGCATGTGTTAACCTAGAGGAAAATTGTTAGTAAAAATTTCAAGTCTACTTATTAACGCAATGATATGTATATGTGATCGGAAAATATAGAAAAATTGTACTGCACTAAATCCCTAAAGACACCGTATTTAAGTTGGCAAGTATTCTTCCAAAAATCGAAATCATTTCTCATTGATATTAGTGAATTCTACTGTGATATTTCTTTGGGTGTATAATTGAACGAACATTCTTGATGTTCGTGTCCTATGTGTGTAAAGAGCCGAAGATGTTCTTCCCCTGAGGGACATTGGTGCCGAGAAAAATAAATAAAAAAGTGGTCAAACAACAAAAACGCACGATGAGAACAGCGCATTGTTACGCTCTTGGTTTCTGTATCATTCCCTTCTATCTTTCCCCCCGCGTCATGAAATATTTTTGAAAAATATTCCAAAATATGTTAAAATGCACATTCTTTATACTTTATTTTCTTTGGTATAAGACAGAATTATAAGGACTCACAGTTTTACAAAAGACTACTTTACTCCTTTTTTGCTGATAACGAAAACAAATGCCGTTTTTGTTGCTTCTCCGGTTTTCATACACAATATGTTGTTGATTTTTCTTGTATGTACTTTCATTACTACAACAAGTGTTGATTGTTTAAAACACAACAAAAGCAATCATAACCAACAGTTTGCAGTCACTTCCTAAGATTTATTGAAGTTTTGTGTTTTTTAGTAATGTTTTTTTTGTTTAGAAATAGGAAGAAAACAACAATAACCAACAAAACAATAAACTTTTTAAAATTTCTGCGGAACTTTTAGTACGAAGAAGAAAAAAAAATAAACACGTACCTGGATGAAATGTAACTGAAAGGAAGAACAAAAAAATTATTGTGGTTTTTATTAGAACATTATAGGAAACATTTGAGTTTAAATGAAATTAAACTGTTGCCTTATGTTACTTACTTAGAAAAAAATTAAAGAAATCGAAATCGACAGCAATTATAAGAGATTAATAATTGATATGTTCGAATGTTATAATCCAACAGGCCTAATAAAACAATTTCTGTCACACTTTTAACACCATGGGCTTGTTAAGATAATGAATTAATCAATGGAATTTATTTATTGTAAAGGATTTATTGTTTCTATATTTTCCCAATAAATAAAATCAATTGAATTAAAAACTTACAATTAAAATTATTTTATGGGGCAGTAGTTGAAAATTATTCTCTTCGGCAGATTTTCAATTCATAAATAAGTTGCTAAAATGTTTTTTTCCTATCGAATAATTATTTAAAATCGTTTTTCTTTGCTATACAAAGAAGGCCTTACTAAACAAGAACTTATTTTTTTTTAACAGCTGAGGTTAAGCTAACTTAGAAAAAAGTAACACATTATTACAACTTGCCGTTAACTAAAGGGATGATTTTAAGGGACAGATAAATTGTTTTTCATTATTATCAGCGGACATATGTTTGTTTATGTTTGAACTTGACATGTTATTTATTATTTTCAATATGGCAACTTCAAATATAAACAGAGAGAGCATATACAACAAAAAACGAAGCCCGTCGTTACCACTGTGTCTAAAAAACTTGTCTAATTGGCCAGTGTTAACGACATTGCTCGGGCACTGCCTTAATTTTGAAAAAGTTAACTTTATTTTATCATTAGGTTGTAATAACCAAAAGAAGTTAAAGGTGACTTTAAAGTTCACTTTAGCTAAAGTTACCTTTAACTAAAATCAACTTTAACGGCAAGTTGTAATAACGACCCTTAGGTAAGACAACCTGAAGTTGAAATGAAAAAATATTTAACATTTGTCGTTTAATTTTTAAATTTGAGTGACAACTATTATGGATCATTTTGTATTTAGAGGAACGTATTAAAAATTTGAAATTGCATGGTAATTAAATTCCTACAATTGCTTATGAAGTCAAGCACATCAATTGAACCACAATTAAAGTTTTTAGAAATTGAAAGTAACAAAAATACCAATTATTCTTAGTACGGATAAATATTGTTTAATTTATTAATTTATTTATTATTTAATTAATTTATGCAGTGTAAGGTAGATATGTGATTGTGATTATTTATTGGCATGGTGGACCATGTGGTAGATGTAATCGGTCGCTTACAAAACTGCCTACATTAATAACAAACTATCAGACGCTTATGCAGCTTTTCAATAATATTAAGAGGTAAATTTATCTTGAGTCATGCAGACTGAATATATGTTTTCAACTATTAATCGACTAAACGTCAAGGACCTTTGGTTGCAATTCGAAGGCGCAATTTGCCATATAACACGCTTAACAATCGACATATCACAAAATCAATTTTGTTACAGATTTCTTTTTACACTGGTCCTTTTCACAGGTCCTAGTTATTTAACGCTTCTATATTACTTTTTGTAGGGGTTTGTTATGCATTGAATATATTGCGAATAAAATGTTTTTTTTTTAATTTTTGAACATTTTTTACAAACCCTTATTTAATTTTTTAATATCTCGTTTCGTTTTGTAATTATTATGAGCTTAATTATTTTTTTAAATAGTTGGTTGAAATTATCTGTGAGCCTCTGTATATACAATGTGAAGTACCTAATAAACCAATAGTGATTGAAAAACAGAATAAACGATTAACATCCGTTCAGTGCTTTGATTGCCAGGAATTTGGCCACACGAAGACTTACTGTAAGCTCGTGTGCGGTGATCTCTTCGGAATCGATAAATATGAAAGACATAAAATGACGCCTCTCAAAAGGAATGCAGTAATTGTACATGCAGTGAATTATAGAGGTTGCCCAGTTTAGCACACTTGCTTTGTTACTTTCCTGCATCTTCTTCTCCAGAAACTGTTGCTCATATTACTCAGTATCCTCTTTTCTGTTAACTTTTAGTCATATAGCTTGTGCATATGCTGTGAAGAATAACACTTTTCGGACGTATAAATCGTTCCATTGAAGGAACCTTCTAACGAAGCCCCGGTTATAATTCCAGCCGACTTGAAGCTACATAGATTTGTAACAAATATAGAAAATGCTGTGAATCTCCTTTTGATAAGATCGATCACTTTTTTGCAGAAAAAAAGTATTGGAATATTAGATAATGATCAGATACAGATTTAATGTTTAAAATGCCCGGTAACATATTATATAATTGCAAGGATCTGCGAGGTAGAGCAGGGGAAAAATCTGCTATTGCTATAAAACCAAAATTTGAATGTCATTTATTATACATTAGGATAACCTACAATGAGGAATATAATCAAAATTTTGTAATATTCTTTGGTTACTTGCCTCCTAAATGCCTAAATTTAATTACAGAGGATCAATACAGAAGTGTCTGATAATTTTTCACCTCCTGGTGACTGTAATACAAAATAAGTATATCATATCCAAGAACCAATATAATGATCATCTGATTAACAAAAAATCCAATATTTTAATAAATATAATATATAATATATATTATATAGTTTTTATATATTGGTGCGATGAAAATTATATCCAGAGGTTGATTCCAAGTTGGCATTTCACCGGATCTGTTTATAGATCACTTGCCTACTATTGTTGCGATTCCAAACACACTTTAATTGATTAAAACTTAAAAAGTATTTCAAGTCTCTTCGCTTAAAAAATATGTGGTTGAAAATATCAGTAGATATAGCTACTTCTATTTATAACTTTGGGAATCTTAAACATACATACATAATTGGTCATTACAACAAGGATTACAACTTAGCTTCTGACATCACTTATGTTGTGTATGTTAGTTGTATTCATCAGTGGCGGATCTTACAGTCTAAGATCGACTCCGAACGACAGATCTTTGATGGCAATTTTTATTTACGCTCAGAATTTTTGCCAGAAATCTGCTGAGAGGAAGTTGCAGCAGAAATACTTTTTGGTATTTCATTTTGTTCGAGATGTTTGACCTGGGGTTCAAATATTGGCCTCACGTTTAATAAGAGATCTCACTACGTACTAGATTACGGGACTTTATCTTAAACAGTTTGCTAAATTTGCAATTTCTATTCAACTAGTGTTTATACGCAAGGCACCGAAAAAATGGTGTCTGTCTAGGGACTTTTTAAAAATTACAGCTTTTTTAGAGTTTATTCAAGCAAATGAAACTACGTCTTTATTCGATTTAGATAACTCAATCATATTGCTAGATATCACTTAGAAGACTTTGGCGTAAATTGCTTCTTATCTCTCTTCATTAATTTTCTGGGAATTTTTTCGTCTTTTAAATCTATTTTAGAGAATTTTATTTAAAAATATTGTAGATTTCCATTAAAATTGTCTTTGTAAACCAAATTTAGAGGACGCACAAATAAAATAACAATGAAAGCGCATACAAGAATTTAAAACATTTTATATAAAAATATTTATTTTAGGAGATCTGAATCATGCATCGAACTAGCAAGAAATAACCTGAGTCTGATAACTGATCTTTTGGTACTTTTGATACAGACAAGTCAAGTGACAAGTGAAGTCGCCGTGGTCTAGTAGGTAGTGTGTTGGCTTATTAGACGAAAAGCCAGGGTTCGAGCTCCAGGCCAGACATCAAATAAAATACAAAAAAAGTATTTCTTCGGTGACTTCCTCTCAGCAGATTTCTGGCAAAAACTCTGAGAGTAAATAAAATTGCCATGAAAAGTTTCTCAAAAATCTGTCGTTCGGAGTCGACTTTAAACTGTAGGTCCCGCCACTCATGTATAAAATTAACACACACAACATAAGTGGTGTGAGAAACTAGGTCGTAATCCTGACTGAAGGGTTGTAATGACCAATTATGTATGTATGATACAGACAATACGGGTTGTCTCAAGTCCAAGATGCATATTCTGTGACAATGGCTATGAATCATCAGAACACGTTCTTGAAACTTGTAAGTCATGAATTGATCTCAAAAGAAAACACATGGTGGATAACAGGTCCTGGGCAGGGAATTGTTCTTGTTGCCACCGAGCAGCAACCTGAAGTTTGTTAGGCCAGGTAGTTCAAAAAATATAAAGAAAATATTTTTGATTTCTACTCAACAAAACTCACAACATACACTATGTCATTTGCTGGGTGTATTTCATTTTTTTCTTTAGTCGCTTAGTGTTATTATTAAATTTTTATTATTTTTTTTTTGTTTCTAAATTTTTATTTCTCCTTTTCTTTTTTATTTTTTTTGCAAGACAAATAGAATTGTTGGCCGATGTCACGAGATGCCAGAAATGGAATAAAATCAACATTATAATCTTACTAATAGCTGTTATTGAAATAACTTGAAGGCCAAACAGGAAATATGCGGTCGTAATGACACTCAATACCATTTCAACAGCGTTTTATCTACGATATCGTTACTCCCTGAATGCTGTTGAGAGCCCAACAAAAATGTTTATAAAAACGTGAAAAAAAGCAATAACTGAAAAGATGTTAAATAAAGACAGAATATTTATTGGCTATCAGTGACCAAAAAAACAAAAAAGTAAGTAGGCAATAGCGTTTAACTACAGGTGCAAATTGACATTATAAAGTAACGACAAAGAATTATAAGTAGAATATTTCGTTGAAATGTGTGCAAACAATTTCCCATTCTGAAGTAAATTTACGACGTTTTTGTAAAGGAATGAAGAAAACTTCATTGAGCAAACTGTTCTGTTTCCGTGTCATCTCTAATGGCATAGAGTCCATTTAAAAGTTCATAACAGCAACAAACGATTGTTTGCTAAGAATTATATACAGGATAAAATATAAATTTTTCAGGGGTGAACATTAAATTGATTTTAAGTGTCTACTACAAGTTCGTGGCAAAAAAAAACTGTGTTAATATTATATTAAATTTAAAGCCAATGTATGGTATATAGGTAAAATAACGAAATTGTATTTAAAATGTTTAACTTAATTCTGAGTAAAACAGTTCATAATACATACATTCATAATTGGTCATTACAACCCTTCAATAAGGATGAAGACCTAGCTTTTTGTACCATATAGGTTGCGTGTATTAATCTTATCATAACTGGCGGGACTTTAAAGTCTACTGCGAAACACATTTCCTCTTATTTTCTTGATGGCAATTTTTATATACTCTTAGCAGTTTTCTGGCAAAAACTCCCGAGAAAATTTTTATTTTATTTGCAATCTACGAGCTCATAATTTAAATGTTTTCAAAAGGTAAAAACGTAACAATATTTTACTTAAATAGGGGATGAATAATTTGTTTATAAATCTCCTTTAAATCTCTTTTTAAGAAAGAGATCTTTAGGAGATGTGGATTGAATTACTCACAATTTCAATTTAATGGTAGAATAATGTAGTTGCTATGATAAGCACAAGATGATAAATGATTTCTGAATGTATTTTCATTCTCCACCAAACTTCTGCTCTTCTTAAACCAGTTGGATTAACAATAAATTACGTAGACATTCCCTGTGTTTTTACTGGAAATGTGGAGGCATTCCCTTTGCTTAATGGTACTGGAATGATGGGGTATTCTTTTAGTCGATGGAAGTTCTATTGTTATTGTTGGAATTGCTGATAGGGTATTGTGTGTTCAAACCTCCTTTGAACAACTTTTTTAAGCAATATACTGTACTGCATATAACAATTTGAATTATTTTGTATATTTGTAAATATTTATTTAATATTTGAAGTATACAAACAGTTATTTGAATGTATGAGTAACCTGACGATTCAAATAAATTAATTTAATTTCAAATACTTTATCTTTGTAATAAGGGGTTTATGTTTTCATTCAACTATTTATTTCATACTTATACTAACATTATACTTATACTTATAAGAGCTTCTCTTAATAAATAGATTATATTGCAGGTGGATTTGTGTGCAATTACTACTTATAAATTATTAACAAAATTTATTCATCAATATAAACATATTCATTGTTTGTGCAATTTATAAATCAGTGACTGAGTGTTCATAAGCTTTTGTTTTCAGTTTCTTTACTCTTTTTAATAATGTGGACATATAAAGTTGGATTGTGCGATTTAACTAAGACATGATTTAATTTTCAATTGCTACAGTGGATTTCTTATTGTCCATAGGCAATTAAATACTTATTAATGCCTTCTCAATGTTTATCAAAATTATAGCACAAATTACTTTTGTTATTTTTGATAATGAAAGTCTTTGGAATACTTTACCTAATTATATTCAGAATATAGGCAATTCAGTTAAGTTCAAAAAGGAGTTATACAATCTGTTCAAGTAGTTTTTAGCATATCTTGATTTTTTTTGTGAATTTTTTTCTCTCTATTTCTATTAATGATTGTTTTTAATTTTTAATTTTTTTTAATTAATATATCTTTAAATTACATTGTATCTTAGTATATGAATATATTTTTTACTTTGTTTGTATATTTCTTTATATTTGTATATATCGTTATTTGTAGTTTTCCTAATTTATTTTTTACACATATTCATTTTTTTATCCTTTTTTGTATCGATTGCTATTTCCCGTGACTTTAACACGTTCTTATTCATTTTTATTTCTACATTATTTCAAACATTTCATTACATATATAATCAATGATTTGTTATTATTTTATTTCTTTGATGTACTCCCATAGCACTTTCATTTATAAGATTATTATCTTGTTGTGCTATGACTAATAACAAATAAATAAATAAATAAATAAGTTCAAGATTTTAGCACTAATACACAACTTGTTACTATGCAGAGTTCTTTGTATATTACTTTTTGTATATTTTATATAAGTTTATAATAATGCAATTACAAACACAAGTTCTCTAAGAAAACATTTTATAAAAATACATCATGAGATCAATAATTGTATAATTAGTCTTGTCGAAAGACTTTTAAAAAATAAAAAATCTCTAAACTATATAAAAAGGGTGAGTTAATGTCTTTAATTACTTGAGCTTAGAATCGATCAAAAAACTTTCTATAAATATGAAAATAAAAGCTGTCTCTGTAAGAATGTGCTTTTTAAATTTAGTACCATTTTTATTTACGATTTGTAATTAAAACCATAAAAATATTGTAATTTTTCGAAATCTGCATTCTTGTGTGCAATATGGTATATATTGTTACGCAAATCGAAACGACCTAATATCGTTTAACGTTAACGATAAACAAAAGCTGCACACACACATATGTACAACGAACCTGGTTGCACCTGGTACCAACAACAATATTAAATGAAAGGAGAGCGACAAGTATAAAATAAAACCAACAACAACAAGCATGAAATAAAAAGGGATGGAAAAATAATACACAAACAAGAATGCGGTCGCTATAGAATTCTCAAGAAGGCGAGAACAAGAACCTTCCACATCGAGAACGTTCATCATACTGATTACGTGCGTATATAAAAAGGCGAGAAAAGACCAGCAGTCAGTCAGTAATAATTCAGTCAGCCTTGTGTGAAGTTGCGTGTGAACAAAACAAGTCGTGGTTGTAAAGCTCTAGCGAATAGTTGTGCGATAAGAATAACGAATAAACAGATTATTATTGTTGTATCGTTAAGTTGTATACGGTGGCACACAAAAGTAGTGTAACGAATAAAAAATTTAACTGAAATTAAACACCTATTTGTTTTCACTTTGTTTGCAATTAACGAACTCATATTCTAAACATTTTTAAAAAGGTGAAAACGTAACAATATTGTATTATATGGTAAGTTAAACATAAATGATCAAATTGTTTTATGTTTCTGACGTATAATAGCAACAATACACACTATTATAATAATAATAACATTGATTATTAGGTAGGTAGGTAGAAGTGGCTGTCCCCTCGATGGAGTCATGAGCGGACATACTTAGGCCGCATACAGGGCCCATTGTGATATCACAGTCCCTCATTTTTCCCTATTCTAGGAACCATTCGGAGCTTCCGATGAAGCGACTCAGAATGCCAATATCCATACATAACAGTTCATCCATATCCTCCATGTAGTAGGTACCCAGGTACCTCTTTCTCCTCCGACCAAGTGCCGGACATGTGCACAATAGGTGAAGAATAGTTTCATCTTCCTCTTCATCTCCACAGCAACTGCAGAAATCATTTGCAAGGTGTCCAGGACCAACACGCCTCGTATACGTTCCTATAATGCAATGCCCCGTAATAACTCCAATAACAGTGCTGAGCCTACTTCTTTGGAGTTTAATCAGAGTCGCTGTGCGCTTCCTATCCAGCCTCGGCCAGATCTTTTTCGCCGCTCTGCCCTTATCCGAAGTTGCCCACATTCTGTTGACGAGATCTACGGTTGCAATGTCAATTATAAGTTTGCGGATCTCCAAAGGGATCCCCAATGTAGAGAATTCATCAGAGAGTTCTATGATCGTGCCCCTTCTGGCCAATTCATTCGCTCTGCAGTTGCCAGGAATTGGCAATAATCAAATATTGATTATTACAATCACAGAAATTATTAACTAAGCAATGATTGTTAGGTTTTGTTTCTTTTTTCCTTTTCTGTAGTTGTAATGGTGGTCATTATTATTGTTCGTCCTAAAATTGTTTTAGAGACATTTTCTCTTCTACAGTTCGTTAGTACTCTTAACAACAATTGTATGTTCAATGAAGCGTTTTATGGGATTTTGCATCAACATTGTTGCTATTATAAACGCTATTGCCTACTGACTACATTTGTGCGTTATATTGTGAATTGCTAACAGTTGTAAGTTCCTACAGTTTATTAGACAGCTTGTCGGCAATAGAAGTGTAGATTTATTGGCAGAATTATTTATTTTTTTTTTTACTTTTTGAATTCACTTAAAGAACAAAGTGACTGAGATAAGTTTTTTAATATGGCTCAAGTTATAAATTTTTTGTACGTGTACATATTTCTATCAGAAAATTGTAAATTGTAATAAATACAGGCTTGTCCAATAACTACTGTACTGTATCACATTGGTAAGGTATGGCGAATAATATTTTATTACGGAATTGGAAAAAATGAAAAGAATTGGCAGCGTAATGCTAATTCATTCAAAGCCACAGGCTACATATTGTTACAAAAATGAAAACGGTGTACCATCGTTTAACATCAAAACTATGAACGAAAGCCATACAAACACATAGAAAGAAACTTGCTTGCATATACCAACAACATCAGTATAAGAAAAGGAGACAGACAAGCAATAAATAAAACAACAACAAACAACGCAAGCAAAATAAGAAGGCGAAGACACGAACATTCTACTTCAAGAACCTTCATCAGACTGTCTACGTGAGCATATATAAAGGTAAGACAAAGTCAGTCTTGTGTGAAGACGCGATGCGTGTGAAGAAAACAGTCGTGTTTTTAAAATCTCCGCTATACAGATCTAACGTACAAGTGTTGTTGCTTACGCAAAGGGTGTGAGCAGAGAATAATAGCGAACTAAACAAATTGTTGTTGTATACGTTAAGTTGTAAACACCACAAACACAAAAGTAGTGCGAACAATAAAGAGTTTAATTGAAACTAAACACATATTTATTTTGATTTTGTTTGCAATCAACGAACTCATATTTTAAACGTTTTAAAAAAGTTAAAAACGTAACAATTGGTGTCGGAAGTGAGATTGCAAAATCCGAAATAAAAATAAATAAATAAAAAAAAAAAATAAATAAAATGAAGCTCACTGAACTAAGACTGGAACGGCTTAAACGAGAGTTGGGTAAACTAGAGCTGCCAACAACGGGCACGAAGAATGAACTGCAAAGGCGGTTAAGGAAACAACTTCAGCTTCAGAGCACTGACATTGATTCTTACGAGTTCGAGGATGAAGAAGAACGAGAGTTACAGGCACATGTAACCCCTAGCGGTATCGACATAAATTCGTTGATAGCCTCTATATTGGAAAAAATGGAAGTAACAAGCCAGAAGCTATTTGAAGCTTCTAGAGCCGAAAATCGAAACCTTCTGGCTGATGTTCAAGAAACTTCTAGAGCCGAAAACCAAAGACTGCTAGCAGCAATTTTGTCAAAATTTGAAAAAGAACTCGAATCGACATCAGGGAAGCTGCAGGAAATACACGAGTCGGTCAGTAAAAGAATCACTGGTGTCGAGGAAAGGGTGTCACATTTAGAAAAGACCGTTGACACGAAAGTTAACGATTGGGAAAAGGCCGTCGACGGAAAACTCCTTATGATGGAGGAAAAGGTCAACAACCTCCAGACCCAGCGACCGGAACCAGTACGAGTCGTATCAGAAGGTATCGGCAGAATAAAACCACCTCGCTTTGATGGTAGCTCACCCCTATCCATTCAAGACAGTAGCCAGCAGAAACGGATGGGACGATGGGGAGAGGCTTTGGAACTAATTTAGGCGTTAAAATGTGTCGCAAAAACCTGAGAACTTTACATGAATAACATACATAATTGGTCATTACAAAGCTTCAATCAGGATTACGACCTAGTTTCTCACATCACTTCTTTTGTTGTGTATTAATTTTATATATATCCGAACGATATGTTTTTTAGAAACCTTTAATGGCAATTTTATCTACCCTCCGAGTTTTTTTCTTTTAGAAATCTGCAGAGAAAAAGTCGCCGAAAGCAATATTTGTTTTTTCAGATTTCGTTATATTCGAGATGTTTGAGTCAGGAGTTGACTTTTGCTAATAAGCTCTTGCTAAAAAGCCGACACACTACCACCTAAACTACGACTTCAAAGGCAAACATGCCCTTAGTTTCGAATAAATGAACAAAAACTGTTTCAACAACTCCACAGAGTATCTCGGCATTCAACTTAAGAGACGCCTGATTTCATACCAAAGCAACATTAGGTCAAATTACTCAAATGTAACGTCGTGCAATATAAATTAGAACACATATTAAGATCTCAACGTACCATAGACAAAAGCACCGATTAAAAAATATGCAGCTCCTATTCTTTTCAAATCTTTCGGATTGTCACATCCTGGGCTACCACGCTCATGGCTATTTGTCTGAAAAAAGAGAGTGGGATTTTCACTCATACGAAAGCTGAATTTATTTTTAATGTTGACAGAAAGTGTATATAATTTTTTTTTAAGAGTAAGAACTGAAAAATTCTATTCAATATGGAACGATTATTACTGTGTTGTTAGCAATGTTCTTCCACCGAATTTAATTCGAAAAGACTTTATTTACGCGTAAAACAAACCCTGTCTGTCAGAGTCTACCAAAATAAAGAAAAATTAAATAGAACATTAAACCCTTGTTCACCACTGGGTAGATTTTGATTTTCTCCTTTGTTTTTGTTTTTCATTTTTTCTTACAAACTACCTACGTAAATAGGAGCATACAACAGCAATAGCTGGAAACCAATATGAAAACACCATAGCAGTCAAATGGGAAATAAATAGCAATGTGGCGTGAAGTAACAACTGCAACATGTATGCAAATGTCTGTTAGAGGATATGAGAGTGCATGTGAACATGAACAAAGTTTTCGGTGGTTAGTAGGAACAGTTAGTTTATACTGGTTAATTCTGTGGCTGTCAAACTGGTTGTATAGTTGATGGACTGATTTGCTTGTCGGCGATTATTAGTAAATGGCTTGTTTAAGATTTCGCGATTGTGCAATTGTGGGATGAATTATTTTCCATTCCACATACTTAAAGAGTAAGTTCAAATTGAACTCATTTTTAAAGTACTTTTGGCAACATCGCATGTTCTTTTATAAAAATTTGTAAATATAATGTGAACTTGTATAAAATCGTTTGCGACAACCTCTAGGTGCATGTGTATGCATACGTATAGGTAGATGTTAAAATTGAAATTGAATGTATATTCACAAGTATTGTATTTTTAAACATACTCTCAAGGGTGAATATAATTTTTAGTATTTACTTTGTCATAAAACAAGTCCAGTTATATAAGCAAACAATTTTTTTACGAATTGTTGCCATATACTTTCGTACACAATACTGAGTACAAAATTGGCTAGGTATGGCTTTTTAAAAATTTTATGTAAAATACTTTCCCTTTAGTTCATTAATATTTTATTATTTTCGCAGTATTCAAAATGGCACAGAATGGTGGTTAAAAGTTTAATAAACTTTTTAAAAAAGATAAAGTTATAGAGAATCCAAAAAATCCAAAATTCAGTGGTGTGAAGTACCCGTAGTCTAGTAGGTAAGATGTTGGCTTATTAGCCTTGAGGCCACGGTTCAAACCACAGTTTCCAATGAGGAGTTTATATTTTAACGTAATTAAATTTTGAATATGGTTATTTTGGCGTATTTTGTTACTTAAAGAAGCATGCAAATGTCTGGAAGTACAGATTATGAGACGTGGCAGTATTACCCGACAGTCTGAGCTTTTTAAGTTCACTCGAGAAATGAATGCTTGATCGAAGGTCAAGATAGAATTCACAGTAAGGCGCGCGCCATGAGGTGAGCTTTCATAAAGCCAATGGGCCTAAATCATCTTTGTAGAATAGGAAGAGGAGTTCGGAAATCTGTACTCTGTGAAAGGTAAAATATAGAGAGACACAGACTCTTCTCAAGTTTGACTAATTTAAGACGAACTAAACTTTCGCCTAGAAATTATACATACATACATAATTGGTCATTATAACCCATGTCAGGATTACGACCTACATTTTCACAGCACTTATATTGTGTGTTTTAATTTTATACATGAGTGCCTGGACCTACAGTTTTAAAGTCGACTTCGAACGATAGATTTTTGAGAAAATTCGTTATGCCAATTTTATTTACTCTCAGAGTTTTTGACAGAAATCTGCTGAGAATAAGATAATCTGAGTTAAAAATTTCCGTAAATACTGTAAAAAGGGGTGTAGAATTGAAGAAATTTGGTTATATATCAGCTAACAAAAATGTGTATTCATATGTACGTCTTTTTTAGTAAAAATTTATAAATTTAGTAAATTATTCATATTGAAAAAGTTTCTTCATATTGAAAAAATTTCTTAAATATGAATAAAATGCTTTCGTTATTTTGAGGGTTATAAATATGACGAAATTTAGTTGAATTTAATAAAAAGTTTTATCCATAGTGAAGAAATTTGATTTGAATTTACTAATAATTTTTATTTATATTAAAGAATTTTTGTTTAATTTTGTTAATATTTTTCGTTAATATTTATTCATATTGACGAATTGATTTTAAAATTAACTAATAATTTTTGTTAATTTCATAATTTTTTTAAGAATTATTACTCACCATTTTGTAAGTTGAAGGCAAAAATAAAAATAAATTTAATCTGTGTACTGTTTTTGTATTTGTGGTAATATTATAAAAATATTTTTGAATAAAGGACTGAACCAGTATAGATTCCTTTGGATACTCTAAATTAAATACAAAAAATATTTTCAAACATATATCTAAAGCATTTAATGCTGAACGCATACGATATTTCATGCCTTCAAAGTGACCAACTATTTCTTTTGGTTGTAAAATTGAGCCTTTTACTAATACTAAGGGCTGTATTTGTATCTTAGTTTCGTATTTCTTTAGTATTTTTTCTTCACAGGTAGCGACTGTATTTCCCGTTATTATGAAACTTAGCTGGGAGTCGCGAATGAAAGATCTCGTATATTTTCCTTCCATCAATAACATCAAAAGTTTTTGTAGTGGGTACCAAAATGCTATGAAGTAGGAAAAAATACCAAAACACTGACCATCTGAAAAAATGAAAATACATATAAAATGCATATGCAAATGGGCAGAGTATAAAATTTAATGTAAACTTACTTTCATTTATTTTGTTATATCTTTCATAGTATTAAATAAAATTTTATTTGTCTCGTTTTTAATTCGATCCTACAACATTGATAAGTTTTTTAATATATTTATTATGCGAGCTTTCCAAACGATAAGCTAATTAATTATTTCAAGGACGGCAGCGACAAAATAAACAGTTATTATAATTATTGTCTAATTTTCACACATTTGTGTTTTCTTATTACCCCATGCAACGCAATAAATATTTGGGAAAATTTAATTATTTTTATTCCGTGACGTTATCTATCAAACAGCTTGCCGCACCAGATCATCAGATTTTTTTATAGGGATGTTATTATATGTTTGGCTTCAGACTTCATTCATTCGACAAGTTCTATGTAAACTTTATTACTTGTTTATTTTAGTTTATATTTAAAACCAAACCAAAACGTAAAGGAAAACCTTACATACATACATAATTGGTCATTACATATAAAATGCATATCTACAACCATGGGCAGAGTTTAAAATTTAATGTAAATTCATTTATATTTGTTATTTCTTTCATAGTATTAAATAAAATTTTATTTGTCTCGTCTTTAATTCGATCCTCCAACATTGCGTAAATTTTTAAGGAGAACGTTTTATACTATTTACGTATGGGCTCTGATTTTGAATACATGTGCATGGAATTCATATCATGCATCATATTAACAGCATAGTTGCCAACCACGTGAAATGATACTATTTGATTACATATTGAATTTTCTAGAACTCCAAATTCTATAAAACATTGTGTTTTTCGAAGTATTTTTTGAATTGAAACTTAAACAAAATTACTTTAGTGTTAACATCGCCATAAACAGCATCATCAAGATGTATTATAGGTCTTAATTTTTTATATTTATAACACTTCATATTTTTGTTAAATTAATAAAAAACAACTCACTTTACTTTAACACTTTTTTAAATTAAAAACACAATTTTTTAAAATAGACACTTTCGTAGCAGATATGAAACTAAAATTCTGACAGTAATTCCTCCAGCGCCTACTTGGTTTTTTAAAATTTCAAAAATAAATAAAACTAACATTCTGAGAATAATTTTTTCCAATGCCTACTTCCTTTTTTTTAATTTCAAAAATAAAAGAGTTGAATTAACGAACATTCTTCAATTTTAATATAATAAAGGAGTTAAATTGAAAAAATTTCTTTAATTTTAGAGTACCATACTAAATTTAACAAATTTTCTTCAATTTTCTTCAATTTTACTAAATTATGTTTTAATTAACAAAAAATAATTATCCAATATGACTAAAAAAATACCTAAAAATGTTTGTTATTTTTAATATAGTAGATTTATTTAATATTGGTAAATTTTAGTTAAATTAACAAAACATTTATTATTTTTAACAAAATTTTTTTCAAACCAACAGATTCACTTAAATAAATTTTAAATATAAAACTAATTTCGTTAACTTGAAGAAAAATCTTTGTTTTTAATAAAATGTATGTAGTTTTGATGAACACTTGTGTAGACTGGAATAATATATATATAGATTTAATGTATTTTTCGTTGAAGATTTACTAAATTTTTTACTTAATATTACCTGCGATATTTTGTCAGTGTACCAGAAAGGTTTTTTCATATTTCGTTTTGTTGGCGATTTCTGGTCTGGCATTTAGCCTCATGTCTAAATTAAAATTGGAGGGAACATATTTGTGTCTTGTATTAAAGTACTCAGAAATAGATTAAAAATATTATCGGGTATTCGAGACTCAAGGAATATTGTACATAATAATAATCGGTTCAATTCCAATATGTAAATCATGTGATAAAGAGGAAGAGTCGCTCGAACACGTACCTGAATACCAATATGGAATATAAATTGAGGACAGAGCAATAAATACCTCAATGTAACATTTTGTTTATTTCAGTTCGATTATGTTACAAAAATCAATCGATAAACAGTAAATATCGATGTATTTTGTGAAAAAATTATATAGAATAGACGCATATTTTCGTTGCATTGCAATTTGTGTTTAAATGTTTATCACTATTTCGAAATTTAAATGAAATTTATTGTCTGTGGCATATTAATAAAAAAAGAATAAAAAATTATTTTAAAAGCCAGGTGTTTCACGTTATTTAACAAATTAAATTCGGTATGAACCTTTAAAACTCTCTGAGATTTAGTTATGCAGACAGCATAAGTGTTGAATTGCATGCAATATAGTATGAGTGAGTATTTGATACGCATACGCAACGTGTTCCAGAGATTTTATGTTTTTATCGTACGTTTTATGTTTTTGTTTACGTCTTCATTTTAAAAACTTTAATAAAATTTAAAAGCACAAATTTCGTTTCATAGTGTGTCTCTGTATTTTTATTTCATTTATTTTGTTTAAACTGAAGCATATGTATGTGGCAAATAGTGCTTTTATAGTTTAAATAAATATTCTTGAATATTTTTTGGTTAACTTTTTATAAAAGAATATATAAAACAAAGATATTTAATTCTCTTTACAATTTCAATTTGTATATTTAAATATTTATAAGGTCACTTCCATTTTTCAAATATCTTTTAAATTGTAGCTTTAATCGATTAGGTTACATTTTTAGATTTATTTATCTTTTCCTGTACTTTTAGGGGATACTATATTTACATATATTGTTACGAAAATGGAAATGGTAATACGTTGTTTAACATTAAAATGATAAACAAAAGCTACAAAAACAAAAAACAATGGACTTGTTTACATGATCGACAAATAACAAAAATATAGCAACAACATCAGTATAAAAAAGGGGATAAACAAGTAAACAAAAAGCAACAACAAACATTACCAAAATAAATGTAAACAAAATACACAAACAACAATGAAACAACGATGTTTACATTTATGGAGATCTCGAGAAGGCGAAACCATGAACATTCGACCTCAAGATCATTCATCAGACTCAGACTGTTTACTTGGCCATACAAAAAGCCCAGCCAAAGCAGGCAACGGAGTCAGTAAAAATTCAGTCAGTCTTGTGTGAAGACGCGTTGCATGTGAAGAGAATAATCGTGGTTTGAAGATCTACGTTATAAAGATCTATCGAACAATTGTTAGTGTTTACGCCAAAAGAGTAAAGAAGAATAACAAACAAAGTAAATTGTTGTTGTTTATATCAAGTTGTGAAAAGTGGCAGACAGAATTGCGCGAACAATAAAGAATTGATCTAAAACTGAACACAAATTTATTTTTTTATTTGCAATCTACACACTCATATTTTAAACGTTCTTAAAAAGGTAAAAACGTAACAATATTATTATTGTTATTGTGTGATTTATGTATGTTACATAATCCATATTTCAGTGTTTCATAATTATAAGGTCACTCCATTTGTTATCGTTAAAACGAAGCGATAATATACATTTTAATAATTTTTTTTTTAACTTGCTTACGTTTTGTTAAAATTATATTAAATATGCTGTGTTCATACTACTTTTTAAGTTTTTTTTGTAGTATTCTCGTCAATTTTCCTCCATCACTTCTGAAATTTTAGTTTTTTGTTAATGCAAGTCATCAAATTGGTGGTTTTCGGTAAAAGTCCACTTAGATAGGATTTCTCATATATCTGTCAATCGATTAAAGTCTCAGGGGCATGCTGGCCAATCCAATAGAGAAATAAATTTTGATCTAAACCGAGCCTCGTTTAACATCAAAACTATGAACGAAAGCCATACAAACACATAGAAAGAAACTTGCTTGCATATACCAACAACATCAGTATAAGAAAAGGAGACAGACAAGCAATAAATAAAACAACAACAAACAACGCAAGCAAAATAAGAAGGCGAAGACACGAACATTCTAGAACAAGAACCTTCATCAGACTGTCTACGTGAGCATATATAAAGGTAAGACAAAGTCAGTCTTGTGTGAAGACGCGATGCGTGTGAAGAAAACAGTCGTGTTTTTAAAATCTCCGCTATACAGATCTAACGTACAAGTGTTGTTGCTTACGCAAAGGGTGTGAGCAGAGAAGAATAGCGAACTAAACAAATTGTTGTTGTATACGTTAAGTTGTAAACACCACAAACACAAAAGTAGTGCGAACAATAAAGAGTTTAATTGAAACTAAACACATATTTATTTTGATTTTGTTTGCAATCAACGAACTCATATTTTAAACGTTTTAAAAAAGTTAAAAACGTAACAATTGGTGTCAGAAGTGAGATTGCAAAATCCGAAATAAAAATAAATAAATAAAAAAAAATTAATTAAAATGAAGCTCACTGAACTAAGAGTGGAACGGCTTAAACGAGAGTTGGGTAAACTAGAGCTGCCAACAACGGGCACGAAGAATGAACTGCAAAGGCGGTTAAGGAAACAACTTCAGCTTCAGAGCATTGACATTGATTCTTGCGAGTTCGAGGATGAAGAAGAACGAGAGTTACAGGCACATGTAACCCCTAGCGGTATCGACATAAATTCGTTGATAGCCTCTATATTGGAAAAAATGGAAGTAACAAGCCAGAAGCTATTTGAAGCTTCTAGAGCCGAAAATCGAAACCTTCTGGCTGATGTTCAAGAAACTTCTAGAGCCGAAAACCAAAGACTGCTAGCAGCAATTTTGTCAAAAATTGAAAAAGAACTCGAATCGACATCAGGGAAGCTGCAGGAAATACACGAGTCGGTCAGTAAAAGAATCACTGGTGTCGAGGAAAGGGTGTCACATTTAGAAAAGACCGTTGACACGAAAGTTAACGATTGGGAAAAGGCCATCGACGGAAAACTCCTTATGATGGAGGAAAAGGTCAACAACCTCCAGACCCAGCGACCGGAACCAGTACGAGTCGTATCAGAAGGTATCGGCAGAATAAAACCACCTCGCTTTGATGGTAGCTCACCCCTATCCATTCAAGACAGTAGCCAGTAGGCGTTAAAATGTGTCGCAAAAACCTGAGAACTTTACATGAATAACATACATAATTGGTCATTACAAAGCTTCAATCAGGATTACGACCTAGTTTCTCACATCACTTCTTTTGTTGTGTATTAATTTTATATATATCCGAACGATATGTTTTTTAGAAACCTTTAATGGCAATTTTATCTACCCTCCGAGTTTTTTTCTTTTAGAAATCTGCAGAGAAAAAGTCGCCGAAAGCAATATTTGTTTTTTCAGATTTCGTTATATTCGAGATGTTTGAGTCAGGAGTTGACTTTTGCTAATAAGCTCTTGCTAAAAAGCCGACACACTACCACCTAAACTACGACTTCAAAGGCAAACATGCCCTTAGTTTCGAATAAATGAACAAAAACTGTTTCAACAACTCCACAGAGTATCTCGGCATTCAACTTAAGAGACGCCTGATTTCATACCAAAGCAACATTAGGTCAAATTACTCAAATGTAACGTCGTGCAATATAAATTAGAACACATATTAAGATCTCAACGTACCATAGACAAAAGCACCGATTAAAAAATATGCAGCTCCTATTCTTTTCAAATCTTTCGGATTGTCACATCCTGGGCTACCACGCTCATGGCTATTTGTCTGAAAAAAGAGAGTGGGATTTTCACTCATACGAAAGCTGAATTTATTTTTAATGTTGACAGAAAGTGTATATAATTTTTTTTAAGAGTAAGAACTGAAAAATTCTATTCAATATGGAACGATTATTACTGTGTTGTTAGCAATGTTCTTCCACCGAATTTAATTCGAAAAGACTTTATTTACGCGTAAAACAAACCCTGTCTGTCAGAGTCTACCAAAATAAAGAAAAATTAAATAGAACATTAAACCCTTGTTCACCACTTGGTAGATTTTGATTTTCTCCTTTGTTTTTGTTTTTCATTTTTTCTTACAAACTACCTACGTAAATAGGAGCATACAACAGCAATAGCTGGAAACCAATATGAAAACACCATAGCAGTCAAATGGGAAATAAATAGCAATGTGGCGTGAAGTAACAACTGCAACATGTATGCAAATGTCTGTTAGAGGATATGAGAGTGCATGTGAACATGAACAAAGTTTTCGGTGGTTAGTAGGAACAGTTAGTTTATACTGGTTAATTCTGTGGCTGTCAAACTGGTTGTATAGTTGATGGACTGATTTGCTTGTCGGCGATTATTAGTAAATGGCTTGTTTAAGATTTCGCGATTGTGCAATTGTGGGATGAATTATTTTCCATTCCACATACTTAAAGAGTAAGTTCAAATTGAACTCATTTTTAAAGTACTTTTGGCAACATCGCATGTTCTTTTATAAAAATTTGTAAATATAATGTGAACTTGTATTAAATCGTTTGCGACAACCTCTAGGTGCATGTGTATGCATACGTATAGGTAGATGTTAAAATTGAAATTGAATGTATATTCACAAGTATTGTATTTTTAAACATACTCTCAAGGGTGAATATAATTTTTAGTATTTACTTTGTCATAAAACAAGTCCAGTTATATAAGCAAACAATTTTTTTACGAATTGTTGCCATATACTTTCGTACACAATACTGAGTACAAAATTGGCTAGGTATGGCTTTTTAAAAATTTTATGTAAAATACTTTCCCTTTAGTTCATTAATATTTTATTATTTTCGTAGTATTCAAAATGGCACAGAATGGTGGTTAAAAGTTTAATAAACTTTTTAAAAAAGATAAAGTTATAGAGAATCCAAAAAATCCAAAATTCAGTGGTGTGAAGTACCCGTAGTCTAGTAGGTAAGATGTTGGCTTATTAGCCTTGAGGCCACGGTTCAAACCACAGTTTCCAATGAGGAGTTTATATTTTAACGTAATTAAATTTTGAATATGGTTATTTTGGCGTATTTTGTTACTTAAAGAAGCATGCAAATGTCTGGAAGTACAGATTATGAGACGTGGCAGTATTACCCGACAGTCTGAGCTTTTTAAGTTCACTCGAGAAATGAATGCTTGATCGAAGGTCAAGATAGAATTCACAGTAAGGCGCGCGCCATGAGGTGAGCTTTCATAAAGCCAATGGGCCTAAATCATCTTTGTAGAATAGGAAGAGGAGTTCGGAAATCTGAACTCTGTGAAAGGTAAAATATAGAGAGACACAGACTCTTCTCAAGTTTGACTAATTTAAGACGAACTAAACTTTCGCCTAGAAATTATACATACATACATAATTGGTCATTATAACCCATGTCAGGATTACGACCTACATTTTCACAGCACTTATATTGTGTGTTTTAATTTTATACATGAGTGCCTGGACCTACAGTTTTAAAGTCGACTTCGAACGATAGATTTTTGAGAAAATTCGTTATGCCAATTTTATTTACTCTCAGAGTTTTTGACAGAAATCTGCTGAGAATAAGATAATCTGAGTTAAAAATTTCCGTAAATACTGTAAAAAGGGGTGTAGAATTGAAGAAATTTGGTTATATATCAGCTAACAAAAATGTGTATTCATATGTACGTCTTTTTTAGTAAAAATTTATAAATTTAGTAAATTATTCATATTGAAAAAGTTTCTTCATATTGAAAAAATTTCTTAAATATGAATAAAATGCTTTCGTTATTTTGAGGGTTATAAATATGACGAAATTTAGTTGAATTTAATAAAAAGTTTTATCCATAGTGAAGAAATTTGATTTGAATTTACTAATAATTTTTATTTATATTAAAGAATTTTTGTTTAATTTTGTTAATATTTTTCGTTAATATTTATTCATATTGACGAATTGATTTTAAAATTAACTAATAATTTTTGTTAATTTCATAATTTTTTTAAGAATTATTACTCACCATTTTGTAAGTTGAAGGCAAAAATAAAAATAAATTTAATCTGTGTACTGTTTTTGTATTTGTGGTAATATTATAAAAATATTTTTGAATAAAGGACTGAACCAGTATAGATTCCTTTGGATACTCTAAATTAAATACAAAAAATATTTTCAAACATATATCTAAAGCATTTAATGCTGAACGCATACGATATTTCATGCCTTCAAAGTGACCAACTATTTCTTTTGGTTGTAAAATTGAGCCTTTTACTAATACTAAGGGCTGTATTTGTATCTTAGTTTCGTATTTCTTTAGTATTTTTTCTTCACAGGTAGCGACTGTATTTCCCGTTATTATGAAACTTAGCTGGGAGTCGCGAATGAAAGATCTCGTATATTTTCCTTCCATCAATAACATCAAAAGTTTTTGTAGTGGGTACCAAAATGCTATGAAGTAGGAAAAAATACCAAAACACTGACCATCTGAAAAAATGAAAATACATATAAAATGCATATGCAAATGGGCAGAGTATAAAATTTAATGTAAACTTACTTTCATTTATTTTGTTATATCTTTCATAGTATTAAATAAAATTTTATTTGTCTCGTTTTTAATTCGATCCTACAACATTGATAAGTTTTTTAATATATTTATTATGCGAGCTTTCCAAACGATAAGCTAATTAATTATTTCAAGGACGGCAGCGACAAAATAAACAGTTATTATAATTATTGTCTAATTTTCACACATTTGTGTTTTCTTATTACCCCATGCAACGCAATAAATATTTGGGAAAATTTAATTATTTTTATTCCGTGACGTTATCTATCAAACAGCTTGCCGCACCAGATCATCAGATTTTTTTATAGGGATGTTATTATATGTTTGGCTTCAGACTTCATTCATTCGACAAGTTCTATGTAAACTTTATTACTTGTTTATTTTAGTTTATATTTAAAACCAAACCAAAACGTAAAGGAAAACCTTACATACATACATAATTGGTCATTACATATAAAATGCATATCTACAACCATGGGCAGAGTTTAAAATTTAATGTAAATTCATTTATATTTGTTATTTCTTTCATAGTATTAAATAACATTTTATTTGTCTCGTCTTTAATTCGATCCTCCAACATTGCGTAAATTTTTAAGGAGAACGTTTTATACTATTTACGTATGGGCTCTGATTTTGAATACATGTGCATGGAATTCATATCATGCATCATATTAACAGCATAGTTGCCAACCACGTGAAATGATACTATTTGATTACATATTGAATTTTCTAGAACTCCAAATTCTATAAAACATTGTGTTTTTCGAAGTATTTTTTGAATTGAAACTTAAACAAAATTACTTTAGTGTTAACATCGCCATAAACAGCATCATCAAGATGTATTATAGGTCTTAATTTTTTATATTTATAACACTTCATATTTTTGTTAAATTAATAAAAAACAACTCACTTTACTTTAACACTTTTTTAAATTAAAAACACAATTTTTTAAAATAGACACTTTCGTAGCAGATATGAAACTAAAATTCTGACAGTAATTCCTCCAGCGCCTACTTGGTTTTTTAAAATTTCAAAAATAAATAAAACTAACATTCTGAGAATAATTTTTTCCAATGCCTACTTCCTTTTTTTTAATTTCAAAAATAAAAGAGTTGAATTAACGAACATTCTTCAATTTTAATATAATAAAGGAGTTAAATTGAAAAAATTTCTTTAATTTTAGAGTACCATACTAAATTTAACAAATTTTCTTCAATTTTCTTCAATTTTACTAAATTATGTTTTAATTAACAAAAAATAATTATCCAATATGACTAAAAAAATACCTAAAAATGTTTGTTATTTTTAATATAGTAGATTTATTTAATATTGGTAAATTTTAGTTAAATTAACAAAACATTTATTATTTTTAACAAAATTTTTTTCAAACCAACAGATTCACTTAAATAAATTTTAAATATAAAACTAATTTCGTTAACTTGAAGAAAAATCTTTGTTTTTAATAAAATGTATGTAGTTTTGATGAACACTTGTGTAGACTGGAATAATATATATATAGATTTAATGTATTTTTCGTTGAAGATTTACTAAATTTTTTACTTAATATTACCTGCGATATTTTGTCAGTGTACCAGAAAGGTTTTTTCATATTTCGTTTTGTTGGCGATTTCTGGTCTGGCATTTAGCCTCATGTCTAAATTAAAATTGGAGGGAACATATTTGTGTCTTGTATTAAAGTACTCAGAAATAGATTAAAAATATTATCGGGTATTCGAGACTCAAGGAATATTGTACATAATAATAATCGGTTCAATTCCAATATGTAAATCATGTGATAAAGAGGAAGAGTCGCTCGAACACGTACCTGAATACCAATATGGAATATAAATTGAGGACAGAGCAATAAATACCTCAATGTAACATTTTGTTTATTTCAGTTCGATTATGTTACAAAAATCAATCGATAAACAGTAAATATCGATGTATTTTGTGAAAAAATTATATAGAATAGACGCATATTTTCGTTGCATTGCAATTTGTGTTTAAATGTTTATCACTATTTCGAAATTTAAATGAAATTTATTGTCTGTGGCATATTAATAAAAAAAGAATAAAAAATTATTTTAAAAGCCAGGTGTTTCACGTTATTTAACAAATTAAATTCGGTATGAACCTTTAAAACTCTCTGAGATTTAGTTATGCAGACAGCATAAGTGTTGAATTGCATGCAATATAGTATGAGTGAGTATTTGATACGCATACGCAACGTGTTCCAGAGATTTTATGTTTTTATCGTACGTTTTATGTTTTTGTTTACGTCTTCATTTTAAAAACTTTAATAAAATTTAAAAGCACAAATTTCGTTTCATAGTGTGTCTCTGTATTTTTATTTCATTTATTTTGTTTAAACTGAAGCATATGTATGTGGCAAATAGTGCTTTTATAGTTTAAATAAATATTCTTGAATATTTTTTGGTTAACTTTTTATAAAAGAATATATAAAACAAAGATATTTAATTCTCTTTACAATTTCAATTTGTATATTTAAATATTTATAAGGTCACTTCCATTTTTCAAATATCTTTTAAATTGTAGCTTTAATCGATTAGGTTACATTTTTAGATTTATTTATCTTTTCCTGTACTTTTAGGGGATACTATATTTACATATATTGTTACGAAAATGGAAATGGTAATACGTTGTTTAACATTAAAATGATAAACAAAAGCTACAAAAACAAAAAACAATGGACTTGTTTACATGATCGACAAATAACAAAAATATAGCAACAACATCAGTATAAAAAAGGGGATAAACAAGTAAACAAAAAGCAACAACAAACATTACCAAAATAAATGTAAACAAAATACACAAACAACAATGAAACAACGATGTTTACATTTATGGAGATCTCGAGAAGGCGAAACCATGAACATTCGACCTCAAGATCATTCATCAGACTCAGACTGTTTACTTGGCCATACAAAAAGCCCAGCCAAAGCAGGCAACGGAGTCAGTAAAAATTCAGTCAGTCTTGTGTGAAGACGCGTTGCATGTGAAGAGAATAATCGTGGTTTGAAGATCTACGTTATAAAGATCTATCGAACAATTGTTAGTGTTTACGCCAAAAGAGTAAAGAAGAATAACAAACAAAGTAAATTGTTGTTGTTTATATCAAGTTGTGAAAAGTGGCAGACAGAATTGCGCGAACAATAAAGAATTGATCTAAAACTGAACACAAATTTATTTTTTTATTTGCAATCTACGCACTCATATTTTAAACGTTCTTAAAAAGGTAAAAACGTAACAATATTATTATTGTTATTGTGTGATTTATGTATGTTACATAATCCATATTTCAGTGTTTCATAATTATAAGGTCACTCCATTTGTTATCGTTAAAACGAAGCGATAATATACATTTTAATAATTTTTTTTTTAACTTGCTTACGTTTTGTTAAAATTATATTAAATATGCTGTGTTCATACTACTTTTTAAGTTTTTTTTGTAGTATTCTCGTCAATTTTCCTCCATCACTTCTGAAATTTTAGTTTTTTGTTAATGCAAGTCATCAAATTGGTGGTTTTCGGTAAAAGTCCACTTAGATAGGATTTCTCATATATCTGTCAATCGATTAAAGTCTCAGGGGCGTGCTGGCCAATCCAATAGAGAAATAAATTTTGATCTAAACCGAGCCTTTAAGAAATAATTCTTGGGAATTGCTACGTTGTTCTCCTGAAATATTATTTTTTCTGTGGAGATTTATAATAAAAGTAGCACTAAATTGATTTCCAGAGTTGAGGATTGGTTAGAGCTTTTCTTTCGACAGGAAACAAACTAAATTAAAAGCAATCTGCTCATCATAAAGAAGTTAAATATTTACCTCTCCATTCCATATGGGAGTAAAGGCCAAAATAACTTGTAGTGTAATTTCACATTTCTTTCTTTATAGCGTAAGAGAGCTAAAAACAAAATTTCTTTTAGGAAATTCGAAAATTTCATGTAGAGATGTTGAAAATTTACTGTAAAGAATTGACATGTAAAGGAGACAAGTACTGGAAAGCTTGTTCAACTAAGTTCATCGTCTGTGTCCCAACTTTAAAAATTAGTTTAATGCCGTTAAACTATTTCCTTACTTTAATTCAATTATTTGTTAAAAGAATATTTAAAAACTTTGCTTTGGGTATAATTTTCACATTAGCTTAATATACTTCAATGAGATGAGCTTGTACGCAATCTGTATACAAATCCATAAGTAAATTACACTGCATCTAAATCTGATTGGTTAGATTAAATACAGTGAGCGCCATAAGTGAGTCAACACTTTTGTTCTTAAGTTCTTCTTTTATTCTTAAGTTTTGTTCTTATCATGAATTGTTGTTTTTGTTTTAACATTTTATAAGTAATAAATAAACGTTTATATTTTTAGAAATTTATTCGAGTATTCTCATTTACTTTTCTCGCTATCCTAAGAAAATGAATTATTTCAGTGGTGTTTACTCACTTTTGGCGCTCAGTGTATATTGATCAGAATCTAAATAGTTCATGGCACATTTTTAACGTTTTCGGAATAAAACTTTTCATAATTTAAAAATAAAATTTTTTTTTTTTCAAATTCTAGTTGTTCATGCTGAAAGGTGTTTAAGGAATCCTTACCTTAGGTACCTCTTTCTCCTCCGACCAAGTGCCGGACATGTGCACAATAGGTGAAGAATAGTTTCATCTTCCTCTTCATCTCCACAGCAACTGCAGAAATCATTTGCAAGGTGTCCAGGACCAACACGACTCGTATACGTTCCTATAATGCAATGCCCCGTAATAACTCCAATAACAGTGCTGAGCCTACTTCTTTGGAGTTTAATCAGAGTCGCTGTGCGCTTCCTATCCAGCCTCGGCCAGATCTTTTTCGCCGCTCTGCCCTTATCCGAAGTTGCCCACATTCTGTTGACGAGATCTACGGTTGCAATGTCAATTATAAGTGTGCGGATCTCCAAAGGGATCCCCAATGTAGAGAATTCATCAGAGAGTTCTATGATCGTGCCCCTTCTGGCCAATTCATTCGCTCTGCAGTTGCCAGGAATTGGCAATAATCAAACATTGATTATTACAATCACAGAAATTATTAACTAAGCAATGATTGTTAGGTTTTGTTTCTTTTTTCCTTTTCTGTAGTTGTAATGGTGGTCATTATTATTGTTCGTCCTAAAATTGTTTTAGAGACATTTTCTCTTCTACAGTTCGTTAGTACTCTTAACAACAATTGTATGTTCAATGAAGCGTTTTATGGGATTTTGCATCAAAATTGTTGATATTATAAACGCTATTGCCTACTGACTACATTTGTGCGTTATATTGTGAATTGCTAACAGTTGTAAGTTCCTACAGTTTATTAGACAGCTTGTCGGCAATAGAAGTGTAGATTTATTGGCAGAATTATTTATTTTTTTTTTACTTTTTGAATTCACTTAAACAACAAAGTGACTGAGATAAGTTTTTTAATATGGCTCAAGTTATAAATTTTTTGTACGTGTACATATTTCTATCAGAAAATTGTAAATTGTAATAAATACAGGCTTGTCCAATAACTACTGTACTGTATCACATTGGTAAGGTATGGCGAATAATATTTTATTACGGAATTGGAAAAAATGAAAAGAATTGGCAGCGTAATGCTAATTCATTCAAAGCCACAGGCTACATATTGTTACAAAAATGAAAACGGTGTACCATCGTTTAACATCAAAACTATGAACGAAAGCCATACAAACACATAGAAAGAAACTTGCTTGCATATACCAACAACATCAGTATAAGAAAAGGAGACAGACAAGCAATAAATAAAACAACAACAAACAACGCAAGCAAAATAAGAAGGCGAAGACACGAACATTCTACTTCAAGAACCTTCATCAGACTGTCTACGTGAGCATATATAAAGGTAAGACAAAGTCAGTCTTGTGTGAAGACGCGATGCGTGTGAAGAAAACAGTCGTGTTTTTAAAATCTCCGCTATACAGATCTAACGTACAAGTGTTGTTGCTTACGCAAAGGGTGTGAGCAGAGAAGAATAGCGAACTAAACAAATTGTTGTTGTATACGTTAAGTTGTAAACACCACAAACACAAAAGTAGTGCGAACAATAAAGAGTTTAATTGAAACTAAACACATATTTATTTTGATTTTGTTTGCAATCAACGAACTCATATTTTAAACGTTTTAAAAAAGTTAAAAACGTAACAATTGGTGTCAGAAGTGAGATTGCAAAATCCGAAATAAAAATAAATAAATAAAAAAAAAAATTAATTAAAATGAAGCTCACTGAACTAAGAGTGCAACGGCTTAAACGAGAGTTGGGTAAACTAGAGCTGCCAACAACGGGCACGAAGAATGAACTGCAAAGGCGGTTAAGGAAACAACTTCAGCTTCAGAGCATTGACATTGATTCTTACGAGTTCGAGGATGAAGAAGAACGAGAGTTACAGGCACATGTAACCCCTAGCGGTATCGACATAAATTCGTTGATAGCCTCTATATTGGAAAAAATGGAAGTAACAAGCCAGAAGCTATTTGAAGCTTCTAGAGCCGAAAATCGAAACCTTCTGGCTGATGTTCAAGAAACTTCTAGAGCCGAAAACCAAAGACTGCTAGCAGCAATTTTGTCAAAAATTGAAAAAGAACTCGAATCGACATCAGGGAAGCTGCAGGAAATACACGAGTCGGTCAGTAAAAGAATCACTGGTGTCGAGGAAAGGGTGTCACATTTAGAAAAGACCGTTGACACGAAAGTTAACGATTGGGAAAAGGCCATCGACGGAAAACTCCTTATAATGGAGGAAAAGGTCAACAACCTCCAGACCCAGCGACCGGAACCAGTACGAGTCGTATCAGAAGGTATCGGCAGAATAAAACCACCTCGCTTTGATGGTAGCTCACCCCTATCCATTCAAGACAGTAGCCAGCAGAAACGGATGGGACGATGGGGAGAGGCTTTGGAAATAATTTAGGCGTTAAAATGTGTCGCAAAAACCTGAGAACTTTACATGAATAACATACATAATTGGTCATTACAAAGCTTCAATCAGGATTACGACCTAGTTTCTCACATCACTTCTTTTGTTGTGTATTAATTTTATATATATCCGAACGATATGTTTTTTAGAAACCTTTAATGGCAATTTTATCTACCCTCCGAGTTTTTTTCTTTTAGAAATCTGCAGAGAAAAAGTCGCCGAAAGCAATATTTGTTTTTTCAGATTTCGTTATATTCGAGATGTTTGAGTCAGGAGTTGACTTTTGCTAATAAGCTCTTGCTAAAAAGCCGACACACTACCACCTAAACTACGACTTCAAAGGCAAACATGCCCTTAGTTTCGAATAAATGAACAAAAACTGTTTCAACAACTCCACAGAGTATCTCGGCATTCAACTTAAGAGACGCCTGATTTCATACCAAAGCAACATTAGGTCAAATTACTCAAATGTAACGTCGTGCAATATAAATTAGAACACATATTAAGATCTCAACGTACCATAGACAAAAGCACCGATTAAAAAATATGCAGCTCCTATTCTTTTCAAATCTTTCGGATTGTCACATCCTGGGCTACCACGCTCATGGCTATTTGTCTGAAAAAAGAGAGTGGGATTTTCACTCATACGAAAGCTGAATTTATTTTTAATGTTGACAGAAAGTGTATATAATTTTTTTTTAAGAGTAAGAACTGAAAAATTCTATTCAATATGGAACGATTATTACTGTGTTGTTAGCAATGTTCTTCCACCGAATTTAATTCGAAAAGACTTTATTTACGCGTAAAACAAACCCTGTCTGTCAGAGTCTACCAAAATAAAGAAAAATTAAATAGAACATTAAACCCTTGTTCACCACTGGGTAGATTTTGATTTTCTCCTTTGTTTTTGTTTTTCATTTTTTCTTACAAACTACCTACGTAAATAGGAGCATACAACAGCAATAGCTGGAAACCAATATGAAAACACCATAGCAGTCAAATGGGAAATAAATAGCAATGTGGCGTGAAGTAACAACTGCAACATGTATGCAAATGTCTGTTAGAGGATATGAGAGTGCATGTGAACATGAACAAAGTTTTCGGTGGTTAGTAGGAACAGTTAGTTTATACTGGTTAATTCTGTGGCTGTCAAACTGGTTGTATAGTTGATGGACTGATTTGCTTGTCGGCGATTATTAGTAAATGGCTTGTTTAAGATTTCGCGATTGTGCAATTGTGGGATGAATTATTTTCCATTCCACATACTTAAAGAGTAAGTTCAAATTGAACTCATTTTTAAAGTACTTTTGGCAACATCGCATGTTCTTTTATAAAAATTTGTAAATATAATGTGAACTTGTATAAAATCGTTTGCGACAACCTCTAGGTGCATGTGTATGCATACGTATAGGTAGATGTTAAAATTGAAATTGAATGTATATTCACAAGTATTGTATTTTTAAACATACTCTCAAGGGTGAATATAATTTTTAGTATTTACTTTGTCATAAAACAAGTTCAGTTATATAAGCAAACAATTTTTTTACGAATTGTTGCCATATACTTTCGTACACAATACTGAGTACAAAATTGGCTAGGTATGGCTTTTTAAAAATTTTATGTAAAATACTTTCCCTTTAGTTCATTAATATTTTATTATTTTCGTAGTATTCAAAATGGCACAGAATGGTGGTTAAAAGTTTAATAAACTTTTTAAAAAAGATAAAGTTATAGAGAATCCAAAAAATCCAAAATTCAGTGGTGTGAAGTACCCGTAGTCTAGTAGGTAAGATGTTGGCTTATTAGCCTTGAGGCCACGGTTCAAACCACAGTTTCCAATGAGGAGTTTATATTTTAACGTAATTAAATTTTGAATATGGTTATTTTGGCGTATTTTGTTACTTAAAGAAGCATGCAAATGTCTGGAAGTACAGATTATGAGACGTGGCAGTATTACCCGACAGTCTGAGCTTTTTAAGTTCACTCGAGAAATGAATGCTTGATCGAAGGTCAAGATAGAATTCACAGTAAGGCGCGCGCCATGAGGTGAGCTTTCATAAAGCCAATGGGCCTAAATCATCTTTGTAGAATAGGAAGAGGAGTTCGGAAATCTGTACTCTGTGAAAGGTAAAATATAGAGAGACACAGACTCTTCTCAAGTTTGACTAATTTAAGACGAACTAAACTTTCGCCTAGAAATTATACATACATACATAATTGGTCATTATAACCCATGTCAGGATTACGACCTACATTTTCACAGCACTTATATTGTGTGTTTTAATTTTATACATGAGTGCCTGGACCTACAGTTTTAAAGTCGACTTCGAACGATAGATTTTTGAGAAAATTCGTTATGCCAATTTTATTTACTCTCAGAATTTTTGACAGAAATCTGCTGAGAATAAGATAATCTGAGTTAAAAATTTCCGTAAATACTGTAAAAAGGGGTGTAGAATTGAAGAAATTTGGTTATATATCAGCTAACAAAAATGTGTATTCATATGTACGTCTTTTTTAGTAAAAATTTATAAATTTAGTAAATTATTCATATTGAAAAAGTTTCTTCATATTGAAAAAATTTCTTAAATATGAATAAAATGCTTTCGTTATTTTGAGGGTTGTAAATATGACGAAATTTAGTTGAATTTAATAAAAAGTTTTATCCATAGTGAAGAAATTTGAAATGAATTTACTAATAATTTTTATTTATATTAAAGAATTTTTGTTTAATTTTGTTAATATTTTTCGTTAATATTTATTCATATTGACGAATTGATTTCAAAATTAACTAATAATTTTTGTTAATTTCATAATTTTTTTAAGAATTATTACTCACCATTTTGTAAGTTGAAGGCAAAAATAAAAATAAATTTAATCTGTGTACTGTTTTTGTATTTTTGGTAATATTATAAAAATATTTTTGAATAAAGGACTGAACCAGTATAGATTCCTTTGGATACTCTAAATTAAATACAAAAAATATTTTCAAACATATATCTAAAGCATTTAATGCTGAACGCATACGATATTTCATGCCTTCAAAGTGACCAACTATTTCTTTTGGTTGTAAAATTGAGCCTTTTACTAATACTAAGGGCTGTATTTGTATCTTAGTTTCGTATTTCTTTAGTATTTTTTCTTCACAGGTAGCGACTGTATTTCCCGTTATTATGAAACTTAGCTGGGAGTCGCGAATGAAATATCTCGTATATTTTCCTTCCATCAATAACATCAAAAGTTTTTGTAGTGGGTACCAAAATGCTATGAAGTAGGAAAAAATACCAAAACACTGATCATCTGAAAAAATGAAAATACATATAAAATGCATATCTACAACCATGGGCAGAGTATAAAGTTTAATGTAAACTTACTTTAATTTATTTTGTTATTTCTTTCATAGTATTAAATAAAATTTTATTTATCTCGTTTTTAATTCGATCCTCCAACATTGATAAGTTTTTTAATATACCTCAAGCCTTAAACTTTCCGTGCATGTACCGGTTTCTATCAGAAAATTGTAAATTGAAGTAAATACAGGCTTGTTCAATAACTGCTGTACTGTATCACTTTGGTAAGGTAGTATAATTCATATGTCGAATAATATTATGTTACGGGATTGAAAATAATAAAAAGAATTGATAGCCTAATACTAATTTATTCAAAGCTATAAGCCACAGGCGACATGTATTTATTATGCGAGCTTTCCAAACGATAAGCTAATTAATTATTTCAAGGACGGCAGCGACAAAATAAACAGTTATTATAATTATTGTCTAATTTTCACACATTTGTGTTTTCTTATTACCCCATGCAACGCAATAAATATTTGGGAAAATTTAATTATTTTTATTCCGTGACGTTATCTATCAAACAGCTTGCCGCACCAGATCATCAGATTTTTTTATAGGGATGTTATTATATGTTTGGCTTCAGACTTTATTCATTCGACAAGTTCTATGTAAACTTTATTACTTGTTTATTTTAGTTTATATTTAAAACCAAACCAAAACGTAAAGGAAAACCTTACATACATACATAATTGGTCATTACATATAAAATGCATATCTACAACCATGGGCAGAGTATAAAATTTAATGTAAGTTCATTTATATTTGTTATTTCTTTCATAGTATTAAATAAAATTTTATTTGTCTCGTCTTTAATTCGATCCTCCAACATTGCGTAAATTTTTAAGGAGAACGTTTTATACTATTTACGTATGGGCTCTGATTTTGAATACATGTGCATGAAATTCATATCATGCATCATATTAACAGCATAGTTGCCAACCACGTGAAATGATACTATTTGATTACACATTGAATTTTCTAGAACTCCAAATTCTATAAAACATTGTGTTTTTCGAAGTATTTTTTTAATTGAAACTTAAACAAAATTACTTTAGTGTTAACATCGCCATAAACAGCATCATCAAGATGTATTATAGGTCTTAATTTTTTATATTTATAACACTTCATATTTTTGTTAAATTAATAAAAAACAACTCACTTTACTTTAACACTTTTTTAAATTAAAAACACAATTTTTTAAAATAGACACTTTCGTAGCAGATATGAAACTAAAATTCTGACAGTAATTCCTCCAGCGCCTACTTGGTTTTTTAAAATTTCAAAAATAAATAAAACTAACATTCTGAGAATAATTTTTTCCAATGCCTACTTCCTTTTTTTTAATTTCAAAAATAAAAGAGTTGAATTAACGAACATTCTTCAATTTTAATATAATAAAGGAGTTAAATTGAAAAAATTTCTTTAATTTTAGAGTACCATACTAAATTTAACAAATTTTCTTCAATTTTCTTCAATTTTACTAAATTATGTTTTAATTAACAAAAAATAATTATCCAATATGACTAAAAAAATACCTAAAAATTTTTGTTATTTTTAATATAGTAGATTTATTTAATATTGGTAAATTTTAGTTAAATTAACAAAACATTTATTATTTTTAACAAAATTTTTTTCAAACCAACAGATTCACTTAAATAAATTTTAAATATAAAACTAATTTCGTTAACTTGAAGAAAAATCTTTGTTTTTAATAAAATGTATGTAGTTTTGAAGAACACTTGTGTAGACTGGAATAACATATATATAGATTTAATGTATTTTTCGTTGAAGATTTACTAAATTTTTTACTTAATATTACCTGCGATATTTTGTCAGTGTACCAGAAAGGTTTTTTCATGTTTCGTTTTGTTGGCGATTTCTGGTCTGGCATTTAGCCTCATGTCTAAATTAAAATTGGAGGGAACATATTTGTGTCTTGTATTAAAGTACTCAGAAATAGATTAAAAATATTATCGGGTATTCGAGACTCAAGGAATATTGTACATAATAATAATCGGTTCAATTCCAATATGTAAATCATATGATAAAGAGGAAGAGTCGCTCGAACACGTACCTGAATACCAATATGGAATATAAATTGAGGACAGAGCAATAAATACCTCAATGTAACATTTTGTTTATTTCAGTTCGATTATGTTACAAAAATCCATCGATAAACAGTAAATATCGATGTATTTTGTGAAAAAATTATATAGAATAGACGCATATTTTCGTTGCATTGCAATTTGTGTTTAAATGTTTATCACTATTTCGAAATTTAAATGAAATTTATTGTCTGTGGCATATTAATAAAAAAAGAATAAAAAATTATTTTAAAAGCCAGGTGTTTCACGTTATTTAACAAATTAAATTCGGTATGAACCTTTAAAACTCTCTGAGATTTAGTTATGCAGACAGTATAAGTGTTGAATTGCATGCAATATAGTATGAGTGAGTATTTGATACGCATACGCAACGTGTTCCAGAGATTTTATGTTTTTATCGTACGTTTTATGTTTTTGTTTACGTCTTCATTTTAAAAACTTTAATAAAATTTAAAAGCACAAATTTCGTTTCATAGTGTGTCTCTGTATTTTTATTTCATTTATTTTGTTTAAACTGAAGCATATGTATGTGGCAAATAGTGCTTTTATAGTTTAAATAAATATTCTTGAATATTTTTTGGTTAACTTTTTATAAAAGAATATATAAAACAAAGATATTTAATTCTCTTTACAATTTCAATTTGTATATTTAAATATTTATAAGGTCACTTCCATTTTTCAAATATCTTTTAAATTGTAGCTTTAATCGATTAGGTTACATTTTTAGATTTATTTATCTTTTCCTGTACTTTTAGGGGATACTATATTTACATATATTGTTACGAAAATGGAAATGGTAATACGTTGTTTAACATTAAAATGATAAACAAAAGCTACAAAAACAAAAAACAATGGACTTGTTTACATGATCGACAAATAACAAAAATATAGCAACAACATCAGTATAAAAAAGGGAATAAACAAGTAAACAAAAAGCAACAACAAACATTACCAAAATAAATGTAAACAAAATACACAAACAACAATGAAACAACGATGTTTACATTTATGGAGATCTCGAGAAGGCGAAACCATGAACATTCGACCTCAAGATCATTCATCAGACTCAGACTGTTTACTTGGCCATACAAAAAGCCCAGCCAAAGCAGGCAACGGAGTCAGTAAAAATTCAGTCAGTCTTGTGTGAAGACGCGTTGCATGTGAAGAGAATAATCGTGGTTTGAAGATCTACGTTATAAAGATCTATCGAACAATTGTTAGTGTTTACGCCAAAAGAGTAAAGAAGAATAACAAACAAAGTAAATTGTTGTTGTTTATATCAAGTTGTGAAAAGTGGCAGACAGAATTGCGCGAACAATAAAGAATTGATCTAAAACTGAACACAAATTTATTTTTTTATTTGCAATCTACGCACTCATATTTTAAACGTTCTTAAAAAGGTAAAAACGTAACAATATTATTATTGTTATTGTGTGATTTATGTATGTTACATAATCCATATTTCAGTGTTTCATAATTATAAGGTCACTCCATTTGTTATCGTTAAAACGAAGCGATAATATACATTTTAATAATTTTTTTTTTAACTTGCTTACGTTTTGTTAAAATTATATTAAATATGCTGTGTTCATACTACTTTTTAAGTTTTTTTTGTAGTATTCTCGTCAATTTTCCTCCATCACTTCTGAAATTTTAGTTTTTTGTTAATGCAAGTCATCAAATTGGTGGTTTTCGGTAAAAGTCCACTTAGATAGGATTTCTCATATATCTGTCAATCGATTAAAGTCTCAGGGGCATGCTGGCCAATCCAATAGAGAAATAAATTTTGATCTAAACCGAGCCTTTAAGAAATAATTCTTGGGAATTGCTACGTTGTTCTCCTGAAATATTATTTTTTCTGTGGAGATTTATAATAAAAGTAGCACTAAATTGATTTCCAGAGTTGAGGATTGGTTAGAGCTTTTCTTTCGACAGGATACAAACTAAATTAAAAGCAATCTGCTCATCATAAAGAAGTTAAATATTTACCTCTCCATTCCATATGGGAGTAAAGGCCAAAATAACTTGTAGTGTAATTTCACATTTCTTTCTTTATAGCGTAAGAGAGCTAAAAACAAAATTTCTTTTAGGAAATTCGAAAATTTCATGTAGAGATGTTGAAAATTTACTGTAAAGAATTGACATGTAAAGGAGACAAGTACTGGAAAGCTTGTTCAACTAAGTTCATCGTCTGTGTCCCAACTTTAAAAATTAGTTTAATGCCGTTAAACTATTTCCTTACTTTAATTCAATTATTTGTTAAAAGAATATTTAAAAACTTTGCTTTGGGTATAATTTTCACATTAGCTTAATATACTTCAATGAGATGAGCTTGTACGCAATCTGTATACAAATCCATAAGTAAATTACACTGCATCTAAATCTGATTGGTTAGATTAAATACAGTGAGCGCCATAAGTGAGTCAACACTTTTGTTCTTAAGTATAAAACAGTTTTGTTCTTATCATGAATTGTTGTTTTTGTTTTAACATTTTATAAGTAATAAATAAACGTTTATATTTTTAGAAATTTATTCGAGTATTCTCATTTACTTTTCTCGCTATCCTAAGAAAATGAATTATTTCAGTGGTGTTTACTCACTTTTGGCGCTCAGTGTATATTGATCAGAATCTAAATAGTTCATGGCACATTTTTAACGTTTTCGGAATAAAACTTTTCATAATTTAAAAATAAATTTTTTTTTTCAAATTCTAGTTGTTCATGCTGAAAGGTGTTTAAGGAATCCTTACCTTAGGTACCTCTTTCTCCTCCGACCAAGTGCCGGACATGTGCACAATAGGTGAAGAATAGTTTCATCTTCCTCTTCATCTCCACAGCAACTGCAGAAATCATTTGCAAGGTGTCCAGGACCAACACGCCTCGTATACGTTCCTATAATGCAATGCCCCGTAATAACTCCAATAACAGTGCTGAGCCTACTTCTTTGGAGTTTAATCAGAGTCGCTGTGCGCTTCCTATCCAGCCTCGGCCAGATCTTTTTCGCCGCTCTGCCCTTATCCGAAGTTGCCCACATTCTGTTGACGAGATCTACGGTTGCAATGTCAATTATAAGTTTGCGGATCTCCAAAGGGATCCCCAATGTAGAGAATTCATCAGAGAGTTCTATGATCGTGCCCCTTCTGGCCAATTCATTCGCTCTGCAGTTGCCAGGAATTGGCAATAATCAAACATTGATTATTACAATCACAGAAATTATTAACTAAGCAATGATTGTTAGGTTTTGTTTCTTTTTTCCTTTTCTGTAGTTGTAATGGTGGTCATTATTATTGTTCGTCCTAAAATTGTTTTAAAGACATTTTCTCTTCTACAGTTCGTTAGTACTCTTAACAACAATTGTATGTTCAATGAAGCGTTTTATGGGATTTTGCATCAACATTGTTGCTATTATAAACGCTATTGCCTACTGACTACATTTGTGCGTTATATTGTGAATTGCTAACAGTTGTAAGTTCCTACAGTTTATTAGACAGCTTGTCGGCAATAGAAGTGTAGATTTATTGGCAGAATTATTTATTTTTTTTTTACTTTTTGAATTCACTTAAACAACAAAGTGACTGAGATAAGTTTTTTAATATGGCTCAAGTTATAAATTTTTTGTACGTGTACATATTTCTATCAGAAAATTGTAAATTGTAATAAATACAGGCTTGTCCAATAACTACTGTACTGTATCACATTGGTAAGGTATGGCGAATAATATTTTATTACGGAATTGGAAAAAATGAAAAGAATTGGCAGCGTAATGCTAATTCATTCAAAGCCACAGGCTACATATTGTTACAAAAATGAAAACTGTGTACCATCGTTTAACATCAAAACTATGAACGAAAGCCATACAAACACATAGAAAGAAACTTGCTTGCATATACCAACAACATCAGTATAAGAAAAGGAGACAGACAAGCAATAAATAAAACAACAACAAACAACGCAAGCAAAATAAGAAGGCGAAGACACGAACATTCTACTTCAAGAACCTTCATCAGACTGTCTACGTGAGCATATATAAAGGTAAGACAAAGTCAGTCTTGTGTGAAGACGCGATGCGTGTGAAGAAAACAGTCGTGTTTTTAAAATCTCCGCTATACAGATCTAACGTACAAGTGTTGTTGCTTACGCAAAGGGTGTGAGCAGAGAAGAATAGCGAACTAAACAAATTGTTGTTGTATACGTTAAGTTGTAAACACCACAAACACAAAAGTAGTGCGAACAATAAAGAGTTTAATTGAAACTAAACACATATTTATTTTGATTTTGTTTGCAATCAACGAACTCATATTTTAAACGTTTTAAAAAAGTTAAAAACGTAACAATTGGTGTCAGAAGTGAGATTGCAAAATCCGAAATAAAAATAAATAAATAAAAAAAAAAATTAATTAAAATGAAGCTCACTGAACTAAGAGTGGAACGGCTTAAACGAGAGTTGGGTAAACTAGAGCTGCCAACAACGGGCACGAAGAATGAACTGCAAAGGCGGTTAAGGAAACAACTTCAGCTTCAGAGCATTGACATTGATTCTTACGAGTTCGAGGATGAAGAAGAACGAGAGTTACAGGCACATGTAACCCCTAGCGGTATCGACATAAATTCGTTGATAGCCTCTATATTGGAAAAAATGGAAGTAACAAGCCAGAAGCTATTTGAAGCTTCTAGAGCCGAAAATCGAAACCTTCTGGCTGATGTTCAAGAAACTTCTAGAGCCGAAAACCAAAGACTGCTAGCAGCAATTTTGTCAAAAATTGAAAAAGAACTCGAATCGACATCAGGGAAGCTGCAGGAAATACACGAGTCGGTCAGTAAAAGAATCACTGGTGTCGAGGAAAGGGTGTCACATTTAGAAAAGACCGTTGACACGAAAGTTAACGATTGGGAAAAGGCCATCGACGGAAAACTCCTTATGATGGAGGAAAAGGTCAACAACCTCCAGACCCAGCGACCGGAACCAGTACGAGTCGTATCAGAAGGTATCGGCAGAATAAAACCACCTCGCTTTGATGGTAGCTCACCCCTATCCATTCAAGACAGTAGCCAGTAGGCGTTAAAATGTGTCGCAAAAACCTGAGAACTTTACATGAATAACATACATAATTGGTCATTACAAAGCTTCAATCAGGATTACGACCTAGTTTCTCACATCACTTCTTTTGTTGTGTATTAATTTTATATATATCCGAACGATATGTTTTTTAGAAACCTTTAATGGCAATTTTATCTACCCTCCGAGTTTTTTTCTTTTAGAAATCTGCAGAGAAAAAGTCGCCGAAAGCAATATTTGTTTTTTCAGATTTCGTTATATTCGAGATGTTTGAGTCAGGAGTTGACTTTTGCTAATAAGCTCTTGCTAAAAAGCCGACACACTACCACCTAAACTACGACTTCAAAGGCAAACATGCCCTTAGTTTCGAATAAATGAACAAAAACTGTTTCAACAACTCCACAGAGTATCTCGGCATTCAACTTAAGAGACGCCTGATTTCATACCAAAGCAACATTAGGTCAAATTACTCAAATGTAACGTCGTGCAATATAAATTAGAACACATATTAAGATCTCAACGTACCATAGACAAAAGCACCGATTAAAAAATATGCAGCTCCTATTCTTTTCAAATCTTTCGGATTGTCACATCCTGGGCTACCACGCTCATGGCTATTTGTCTGAAAAAAGAGAGTGGGATTTTCACTCATACGAAAGCTGAATTTATTTTTAATGTTGACAGAAAGTGTATATAATTTTTTTTTAAGAGTAAGAACTGAAAAATTCTATTCAATATGGAACGATTATTACTGTGTTGTTAGCAATGTTCTTCCACCGAATTTAATTCGAAAAGACTTTATTTACGCGTAAAACAAACCCTGTCTGTCAGAGTCTACCAAAATAAAGAAAAATTAAATAGAACATTAAACCCTTGTTCACCACTGGGTAGATTTTGATTTTCTCCTTTGTTTTTGTTTTTCATTTTTTCTTACAAACTACCTACGTAAATAGGAGCATACAACAGCAATAGCTGGAAACCAATATGAAAACACCATAGCAGTCAAATGGGAAATAAATAGCAATGTGGCGTGAAGTAACAACTGCAACATGTATGCAAATGTCTGTTAGAGGATATGAGAGTGCATGTGAACATGAACAAAGTTTTCGGTGGTTAGTAGGAACAGTTAGTTTATACTGGTTAATTCTGTGGCTGTCAAACTGGTTGTATAGTTGATGGACTGATTTGCTTGTCGGCGATTATTAGTAAATGGCTTGTTTAAGATTTCGCGATTGTGCAATTGTGGGATGAATTATTTTCCATTCCACATACTTAAAGAGTAAGTTCAAATTGAACTCATTTTTAAAGTACTTTTGGCAACATCGCATGTTCTTTTATAAAAATTTGTAAATATAATGTGAACTTGTATAAAATCGTTTGCGACAACCTCTAGGTGCATGTGTATGCATACGTATAGGTAGATGTTAAAATTGAAATTGAATGTATATTCACAAGTATTGTATTTTTAAACATACTCTCAAGGGTGAATATAATTTTTAGTATTTACTTTGTCATAAAACAAGTCCAGTTATATAAGCAAACAATTTTTTTACGAATTGTTGCCATATACTTTCGTACACAATACTGAGTACAAAATTGGCTAGGTATGGCTTTTTAAAAATTTTATGTAAAATACTTTCCCTTTAGTTCATTAATATTTTATTATTTTCGTAGTATTCAAAATGGCACAGAATGGTGGTTAAAAGTTTAATAAACTTTTTAAAAAAGATAAAGTTATAGAGAATCCAAAAAATCCAAAATTCAGTGGTGTGAAGTACCCGTAGTCTAGTAGGTAAGATGTTGGCTTATTAGCCTTGAGGCCACGGTTCAAACCACAGTTTCCAATGAGGAGTTTATATTTTAACGTAATTAAATTTTGAATATGGTTATTTTGGCGTATTTTGTTACTTAAAGAAGCATGCAAATGTCTGGAAGTACAGATTATGAGACGTGGCAGTATTACCCGACAGTCTGAGCTTTTTAAGTTCACTCGAGAAATGAATGCTTGATCGAAGGTCAAGATAGAATTCACAGTAAGGCGCGCGCCATGAGGTGAGCTTTCATAAAGCCAATGGGCCTAAATCATCTTTGTAGAATAGGAAGAGGAGTTCGGAAATCTGTACTCTGTGAAAGGTAAAATATAGAGAGACACAGACTCTTCTCAAGTTTGACTAATTTAAGACGAACTAAACTTTCGCCTAGAAATTATACATACATACATAATTGGTCATTATAACCCATGTCAGGATTACGACCTACATTTTCACAGCACTTATATTGTGTGTTTTAATTTTATACATGAGTGCCTGGACCTACAGTTTTAAAGTCGACTTCGAACGATAGATTTTTGAGAAAATTCGTTATGCCAATTTTATTTACTCTCAGAGTTTTTGACAGAAATCTGCTGAGAATAAGATAATCTGAGTTAAAAATTTCCGTAAATACTGTAAAAAGGGGTGTAGAATTGAAGAAATTTGGTTATATATCAGCTAACAAAAATGTGTATTCATATGTACGTCTTTTTTAGTAAAAATTTATAAATTTAGTAAATTATTCATATTGAAAAAGTTTCTTCATATTGAAAAAATTTCTTAAATATGAATAAAATGCTTTCGTTATTTTGAGGGTTATAAATATGACGAAATTTAGTTGAATTTAATAAAAAGTTTTATCCATAGTGAAGAAATTTGATTTGAATTTACTAATAATTTTTATTTATATTAAAGAATTTTTGTTTAATTTTGTTAATATTTTTCGTTAATATTTATTCATATTGACGAATTGATTTTAAAATTAACTAATAATTTTTGTTAATTTCATAATTTTTTTAAGAATTATTACTCACCATTTTGTAAGTTGAAGGCAAAAATAAAAATAAATTTAATCTGTGTACTGTTTTTGTATTTGTGGTAATATTATAAAAATATTTTTGAATAAAGGACTGAACCAGTATAGATTCCTTTGGATAATCTAAATTAAATACAAAAAATATTTTCAAACATATATCTAAAGCATTTAATGCTGAACGCATACGATATTTCATGCCTTCAAAGTGACCAACTATTTCTTTTGGTTGTAAAATTGAGCCTTTTACTAATACTAAGGGCTGTATTTGTATCTTAGTTTCGTATTTCTTTAGTATTTTTTCTTCCCAGGTAGCGACTGTATTTCCCGTTATTATGAAACTTAGCTGGGAGTCGCGAATGAAATATCTCGTATATTTTCCTTCCATCAATAACATCAAAAGTTTTTGTAGTGGGTACCAAAATGCTATGAAGTAGGAAAAAATACCAAAACACTGATCATCTGAAAAAATGAAAATACATATAAAATGCATATCTACAACCATGGGCAGAGTATAAAGTTTAATGTAAACTTACTTTAATTTATTTTGTTATTTCTTTCATAGTATTAAATAAAATTTTATTTATCTCGTTTTTAATTCGATCCTCCAACATTGATAAGTTTTTTAATATACCTCAAGCCTTAAACTTTCCGTGCATGTACCGGTTTCTATCAGAAAATTGTAAATTGAAGTAAATACAGGCTTGTTCAATAACTGCTGTACTGTATCACTTTGGTAAGGTAGTATAATTCATATGTCGAATAATATTATGTTACGGGATTGAAAATAATAAAAAGAATTGATAGCCTAATACTAATTTATTCAAAGCTATAAGCCACAGGCGACATGTATTTATTATGCGAGCTTTCCAAACGATAAGCTAATTAATTATTTCAAGGACGGCAGCGACAAAATAAACAGTTATTATAATTATTGTCTAATTTTCACACATTTGTGTTTTCTTATTACCCCATGCAACGCAATAAATATTTGGGAAAATTTAATTATTTTTATTCCGTGACGTTATCTATCAAACAGCTTGCCGCACCAGATCATCAGATTTTTTTATAGGGATGTTATTATATGTTTGGCTTCAGACTTTATTCATTCGACAAGTTCTATGTAAACTTTATTACTTGTTTATTTTAGTTTATATTTAAAACCAAACCAAAACGTAAAGGAAAACCTTACATACATACATAATTGGTCATTACATATAAAATGCATATCTACAACCATGGGCAGAGTATAAAATTTAATGTAAATTCATTTATATTTGTTATTTCTTTCATAGTATTAAATAAAATTTTATTTGTCTCGTCTTTAATTCGATCCTCCAACATTGCGTAAATTTTTAAGGAGAACGTTTTATACTATTTACGTATGGGCTCTGATTTTGAATACATGTGCATGGAATTCATATCATGCATCATATTAACAGCATAGTTGCCAACCACGTGAAATGATACTATTTGATTACATATTGAATTTTCTAGAACTCCAAATTCTATAAAACATTGTGTTTTTCGAAGTATTTTTTGAATTGAAACTTAAACAAAATTACTTTAGTGTTAACATCGCCATAAACAGCATCATCAAGATGTATTATAGGTCTTAATTTTTTATATTTATAACACTTCATATTTTTGTTAAATTAATAAAAAACAACTCACTTTACTTTAACACTTTTTTAAATTAAAAACACAATTTTTTAAAATAGACACTTTCGTAGCAGATATGAAACTAAAATTCTGACAGTAATTCCTCCAGCGCCTACTTGGTTTTTTAAAATTTCAAAAATAAATAAAACTAACATTCTGAGAATAATTTTTTCCAATGCCTACTTCCTTTTTTTTAATTTCAAAAATAAAAGAGTTGAATTAACGAACATTCTTCAATTTTAATATAATAAAGGAGTTAAATTGAAAAAATTTCTTTAATTTTAGAGTACCATACTAAATTTAACAAATTTTCTTCAATTTTCTTCAATTTTACTAAATTATGTTTTAATTAACAAAAAATAATTATCCAATATGACTAAAAAAATACCTAAAAATGTTTGTTATTTTTAATATAGTAGATTTATTTAATATTGGTAAATTTTAGTTAAATTAACAAAACATTTATTATTTTTAACAAAATTTTTTTCAAACCAACAGATTCACTTAAATAAATTTTAAATATAAAACTAATTTCGTTAACTTGAAGAAAAATCTTTGTTTTTAATAAAATGTATGTAGTTTTGATGAACACTTGTGTAGACTGGAATAATATATATATAGATTTAATGTATTTTTCGTTGAAGATTTACTAAATTTTTTACTTAATATTACCTGCGATATTTTGTCAGTGTACCAGAAAGGTTTTTTCATATTTCGTTTTGTTGGCGATTTCTGGTCTGGCATTTAGCCTCATGTCTAAATTAAAATTGGAGGGAACATATTTGTGTCTTGTATTAAAGTACTCAGAAATAGATTAAAAATATTATCGGGTATTCGAGACTCAAGGAATATTGTACATAATAATAATCGGTTCAATTCCAATATGTAAATCATGTGATAAAGAGGAAGAGTCGCTCGAACACGTACCTGAATACCAATATGGAATATAAATTGAGGACAGAGCAATAAATACCTCAATGTAACATTTTGTTTATTTCAGTTCGATTATGTTACAAAAATCAATCGATAAACAGTAAATATCGATGTATTTTGTGAAAAAATTATATAGAATAGACGCATATTTTCGTTGCATTGCAATTTGTGTTTAAATGTTTATCACTATTTCGAAATTTAAATGAAATTTATTGTCTGTGGCATATTAATAAAAAAAGAATAAAAAATTATTTTAAAAGCCAGGTGTTTCACGTTATTTAACAAATTAAATTCGGTATGAACCTTTAAAACTCTCTGAGATTTAGTTATGCAGACAGCATAAGTGTTGAATTGCATGCAATATAGTATGAGTGAGTATTTGATACGCATACGCAACGTGTTCCAGAGATTTTATGTTTTTATCGTGCGTTTTATGTTTTTGTTTACGTCTTCATTTTAAAAACTTTAATAAAATTTAAAAGCACAAATTTCGTTTCATAGTGTGTCTCTGTATTTTTATTTCATTTATTTTGTTTAAACTGAAGCATATGTATGTGGCAAATAGTGCTTTTATAGTTTAAATAAATATTCTTGAATATTTTTTGGTTAACTTTTTATAAAAGAATATATAAAACAAATATATTTAATTCTCTTTACAATTTCAATTTGTATATTTAAATATTTATAAGGTCACTTCCATTTTTCAAATATCTTTTAAATTGTAGCTTTAATCGATTAGGTTACATTTTTAGATTTATTTATCTTTTCCTGTACTTTTAGGGGATACTATATTTACATATATTGTTACGAAAATGGAAATGGTAATACGTTGTTTAACATTAAAATGATAAACAAAAGCTACAAAAACAAAAAACAATGGACTTGTTTACATGATCGACAAATAACAAAAATATAGCAACAACATCAGTATAAAAAAGGGGATAAACAAGTAAACAAAAAGCAACAACAAACATTACCAAAATAAATGTAAACAAAATACACAAACAACAATGAAACAACGATGTTTACATTTATGGAGATCTCGAGAAGGCGAAACCATGAACATTCGACCTCAAGATCATTCATCAGACTCAGACTGTTTACTTGGCCATACAAAAAGCCCAGCCAAAGCAGGCAACGGAGTCAGTAAAAATTCAGTCAGTCTTGTGTGAAGACGCGTTGCATGTGAAGAGAATAATCGTGGTTTGAAGATCTACGTTATAAAGATCTATCGAACAATTGTTAGTGTTTACGCCAAAAGAGTAAAGAAGAATAACAAACAAAGTAAATTGTTGTTGTTTATATCAAGTTGTGAAAAGTGGCAGACAGAATTGCGCGAACAATAAAGAATTGATCTAAAACTGAACACAAATTTATTTTTTTATTTGCAATCTACACACTCATATTTTAAACGTTCTTAAAAAGGTAAAAACGTAACAATATTATTATTGTTATTGTGTGATTTATGTATGTTACATAATCCATATTTCAGTGTTTCATAATTATAAGGTCACTCCATTTGTTATCGTTAAAACGAAGCGATAATATACATTTTAATAATTTTTTTTTTAACTTGCTTACGTTTTGTTAAAATTATATTAAATATGCTGTGTTCATACTACTTTTTAAGTTTTTTTTGTAGTATTCTCGTCAATTTTCCTCCATCACTTCTGAAATTTTAGTTTTTTGTTAATGCAAGTCATCAAATTGGTGGTTTTCGGTAAAAGTCCACTTAGATAGGATTTCTCATATATCTGTCAATCGATTAAAGTCTCAGGGGCATGCTGGCCAATCCAATAGAGAAATAAATTTTGATCTAAACCGAGCCTCGTTTAACATCAAAACTATGAACGAAAGCCATACAAACACATAGAAAGAAACTTGCTTGCATATACCAACAACATCAGTATAAGAAAAGGAGACAGACAAGCAATAAATAAAACAACAACAAACAACGCAAGCAAAATAAGAAGGCGAAGACACGAACATTCTAGAACAAGAACCTTCATCAGACTGTCTACGTGAGCATATATAAAGGTAAGACAAAGTCAGTCTTGTGTGAAGACGCGATGCGTGTGAAGAAAACAGTCGTGTTTTTAAAATCTCCGCTATACAGATCTAACGTACAAGTGTTGTTGCTTACGCAAAGGGTGTGAGCAGAGAAGAATAGCGAACTAAACAAATTGTTGTTGTATACGTTAAGTTGTAAACACCACAAACACAAAAGTAGTGCGAACAATAAAGAGTTTAATTGAAACTAAACACATATTTATTTTGATTTTGTTTGCAATCAACGAACTCATATTTTAAACGTTTTAAAAAAGTTAAAAACGTAACAATTGGTGTCAGAAGTGAGATTGCAAAATCCGAAATAAAAATAAATAAATAAAAAAAAATTAATTAAAATGAAGCTCACTGAACTAAGAGTGGAACGGCTTAAACGAGAGTTGGGTAAACTAGAGCTGCCAACAACGGGCACGAAGAATGAACTGCAAAGGCGGTTAAGGAAACAACTTCAGCTTCAGAGCATTGACATTGATTCTTGCGAGTTCGAGGATGAAGAAGAACGAGAGTTACAGGCACATGTAACCCCTAGCGGTATCGACATAAATTCGTTGATAGCCTCTATATTGGAAAAAATGGAAGTAACAAGCCAGAAGCTATTTGAAGCTTCTAGAGCCGAAAATCGAAACCTTCTGGCTGATGTTCAAGAAACTTCTAGAGCCGAAAACCAAAGACTGCTAGCAGCAATTTTGTCAAAAATTGAAAAAGAACTCGAATCGACATCAGGGAAGCTGCAGGAAATACACGAGTCGGTCAGTAAAAGAATCACTGGTGTCGAGGAAAGGGTGTCACATTTAGAAAAGACCGTTGACACGAAAGTTAACGATTGGGAAAAGGCCATCGACGGAAAACTCCTTATGATGGAGGAAAAGGTCAACAACCTCCAGACCCAGCGACCGGAACCAGTACGAGTCGTATCAGAAGGTATCGGCAGAATAAAACCACCTCGCTTTGATGGTAGCTCACCCCTATCCATTCAAGACAGTAGCCAGTAGGCGTTAAAATGTGTCGCAAAAACCTGAGAACTTTACATGAATAACATACATAATTGGTCATTACAAAGCTTCAATCAGGATTACGACCTAGTTTCTCACATCACTTCTTTTGTTGTGTATTAATTTTATATATATCCGAACGATATGTTTTTTAGAAACCTTTAATGGCAATTTTATCTACCCTCCGAGTTTTTTTCTTTTAGAAATCTGCAGAGAAAAAGTCGCCGAAAGCAATATTTGTTTTTTCAGATTTCGTTATATTCGAGATGTTTGAGTCAGGAGTTGACTTTTGCTAATAAGCTCTTGCTAAAAAGCCGACACACTACCACCTAAACTACGACTTCAAAGGCAAACATGCCCTTAGTTTCGAATAAATGAACAAAAACTGTTTCAACAACTCCACAGAGTATCTCGGCATTCAACTTAAGAGACGCCTGATTTCATACCAAAGCAACATTAGGTCAAATTACTCAAATGTAACGTCGTGCAATATAAATTAGAACACATATTAAGATCTCAACGTACCATAGACAAAAGCACCGATTAAAAAATATGCAGCTCCTATTCTTTTCAAATCTTTCGGATTGTCACATCCTGGGCTACCACGCTCATGGCTATTTGTCTGAAAAAAGAGAGTGGGATTTTCACTCATACGAAAGCTGAATTTATTTTTAATGTTGACAGAAAGTGTATATAATTTTTTTTAAGAGTAAGAACTGAAAAATTCTATTCAATATGGAACGATTATTACTGTGTTGTTAGCAATGTTCTTCCACCGAATTTAATTCGAAAAGACTTTATTTACGCGTAAAACAAACCCTGTCTGTCAGAGTCTACCAAAATAAAGAAAAATTAAATAGAACATTAAACCCTTGTTCACCACTTGGTAGATTTTGATTTTCTCCTTTGTTTTTGTTTTTCATTTTTTCTTACAAACTACCTACGTAAATAGGAGCATACAACAGCAATAGCTGGAAACCAATATGAAAACACCATAGCAGTCAAATGGGAAATAAATAGCAATGTGGCGTGAAGTAACAACTGCAACATGTATGCAAATGTCTGTTAGAGGATATGAGAGTGCATGTGAACATGAACAAAGTTTTCGGTGGTTAGTAGGAACAGTTAGTTTATACTGGTTAATTCTGTGGCTGTCAAACTGGTTGTATAGTTGATGGACTGATTTGCTTGTCGGCGATTATTAGTAAATGGCTTGTTTAAGATTTCGCGATTGTGCAATTGTGGGATGAATTATTTTCCATTCCACATACTTAAAGAGTAAGTTCAAATTGAACTCATTTTTAAAGTACTTTTGGCAACATCGCATGTTCTTTTATAAAAATTTGTAAATATAATGTGAACTTGTATAAAATCGTTTGCGACAACCTCTAGGTGCATGTGTATGCATACGTATAGGTAGATGTTAAAATTGAAATTGAATGTATATTCACAAGTATTGTATTTTTAAACATACTCTCAAGGGTGAATATAATTTTTAGTATTTACTTTGTCATAAAACAAGTCCAGTTATATAAGCAAACAATTTTTTTACGAATTGTTGCCATATACTTTCGTACACAATACTGAGTACAAAATTGGCTAGGTATGGCTTTTTAAAAATTTTATGTAAAATACTTTCCCTTTAGTTCATTAATATTTTATTATTTTCGTAGTATTCAAAATGGCACAGAATGGTGGTTAAAAGTTTAATAAACTTTTTAAAAAAGATAAAGTTATAGAGAATCCAAAAAATCCAAAATTCAGTGGTGTGAAGTACCCGTAGTCTAGTAGGTAAGATGTTGGCTTATTAGCCTTGAGGCCACGGTTCAAACCACAGTTTCCAATGAGGAGTTTATATTTTAACGTAATTAAATTTTGAATATGGTTATTTTGGCGTATTTTGTTACTTAAAGAAGCATGCAAATGTCTGGAAGTACAGATTATGAGACGTGGCAGTATTACCCGACAGTCTGAGCTTTTTAAGTTCACTCGAGAAATGAATGCTTGATCGAAGGTCAAGATAGAATTCACAGTAAGGCGCGCGCCATGAGGTGAGCTTTCATAAAGCCAATGGGCCTAAATCATCTTTGTAGAATAGGAAGAGGAGTTCGGAAATCTGTACTCTGTGAAAGGTAAAATATAGAGAGACACAGACTCTTCTCAAGTTTGACTAATTTAAGACGAACTAAACTTTCGCCTAGAAATTATACATACATACATAATTGGTCATTATAACCCATGTCAGGATTACGACCTACATTTTCACAGCACTTATATTGTGTGTTTTAATTTTATACATGAGTGCCTGGACCTACAGTTTTAAAGTCGACTTCGAACGATAGATTTTTGAGAAAATTCGTTATGCCAATTTTATTTACTCTCAGAGTTTTTGACAGAAATCTGCTGAGAATAAGATAATCTGAGTTAAAAATTTCCGTAAATACTGTAAAAAGGGGTGTAGAATTGAAGAAATTTGGTTATATATCAGCTAACAAAAATGTGTATTCATATGTACGTCTTTTTTAGTAAAAATTTATAAATTTAGTAAATTATTCATATTGAAAAAGTTTCTTCATATTGAAAAAATTTCTTAAATATGAATAAAATGCTTTCGTTATTTTGAGGGTTATAAATATGACGAAATTTAGTTGAATTTAATAAAAAGTTTTATCCATAGTGAAGAAATTTGATTTGAATTTACTAATAATTTTTATTTATATTAAAGAATTTTTGTTTAATTTTGTTAATATTTTTCGTTAATATTTATTCATATTGACGAATTGATTTTAAAATTAACTAATAATTTTTGTTAATTTCATAATTTTTTTAAGAATTATTACTCACCATTTTGTAAGTTGAAGGCAAAAATAAAAATAAATTTAATCTGTGTACTGTTTTTGTATTTGTGGTAATATTATAAAAATATTTTTGAATAAAGGACTGAACCAGTATAGATTCCTTTGGATAATCTAAATTAAATACAAAAAATATTTTCAAACATATATCTAAAGCATTTAATGCTGAACGCATACGATATTTCATGCCTTCAAAGTGACCAACTATTTCTTTTGGTTGTAAAATTGAGCCTTTTACTAATACTAAGGGCTGTATTTGTATCTTAGTTTCGTATTTCTTTAGTATTTTTTCTTCACAGGTAGCGACTGTATTTCCCGTTATTATGAAACTTAGCTGGGAGTCGCGAATGAAATATCTCGTATATTTTCCTTCCATCAATAACATCAAAAGTTTTTGTAGTGGGTACCAAAATGCTATGAAGTAGGAAAAAATACCAAAACACTGATCATCTGAAAAAATGAAAATACATATAAAATGCATATCTACAACCATGGGCAGAGTATAAAGTTTAATGTAAACTTACTTTAATTTATTTTGTTATTTCTTTCATAGTATTAAATAAAATTTTATTTATCTCGTTTTTAATTCGATCCTCCAACATTGATAAGTTTTTTAATATACCTCAAGCCTTAAACTTTCCGTGCATGTACCGGTTTCTATCAGAAAATTGTAAATTGAAGTAAATACAGGCTTGTTCAATAACTGCTGTACTGTATCACTTTGGTAAGGTAGTATAATTCATATGTCGAATAATATTATGTTACGGGATTGAAAATAATAAAAAGAATTGATAGCCTAATACTAATTTATTCAAAGCTATAAGCCACAGGCGACATGTATTTATTATGCGAGCTTTCCAAACGATAAGCTAATTAATTATTTCAAGGACGGCAGCGACAAAATAAACAGTTATTATAATTATTGTCTAATTTTCACACATTTGTGTTTTCTTATTACCCCATGCAACGCAATAAATATTTGGGAAAATTTAATTATTTTTATTCCGTGACGTTATCTATCAAACAGCTTGCCGCACCAGATCATCAGATTTTTTTATAGGGATGTTATTATATGTTTGGCTTCAGACTTTATTCATTCGACAAGTTCTATGTAAACTTTATTACTTGTTTATTTTAGTTTATATTTAAAACCAAACCAAAACGTAAAGGAAAACCTTACATACATACATAATTGGTCATTACATATAAAATGCATATCTACAACCATGGGCAGAGTATAAAATTTAATGTAAATTCATTTATATTTGTTATTTCTTTCATAGTATTAAATAAAATTTTATTTGTCTCGTCTTTAATTCGATCCTCCAACATTGCGTAAATTTTTAAGGAGAACGTTTTATACTATTTACGTATGGGCTCTGATTTTGAATACATGTGCATGGAATTCATATCATGCATCATATTAACAGCATAGTTGCCAACCACGTGAAATGATACTATTTGATTACATATTGAATTTTCTAGAACTCCAAATTCTATAAAACATTGTGTTTTTCGAAGTATTTTTTGAATTGAAACTTAAACAAAATTACTTTAGTGTTAACATCGCCATAAACAGCATCATCAAGATGTATTATAGGTCTTAATTTTTTATATTTATAACACTTCATATTTTTGTTAAATTAATAAAAAACAACTCACTTTACTTTAACACTTTTTTAAATTAAAAACACAATTTTTTAAAATAGACACTTTCGTAGCAGATATGAAACTAAAATTCTGACAGTAATTCCTCCAGCGCCTACTTGGTTTTTTAAAATTTCAAAAATAAATAAAACTAACATTCTGAGAATAATTTTTTCCAATGCCTACTTCCTTTTTTTTAATTTCAAAAATAAAAGAGTTGAATTAACGAACATTCTTCAATTTTAATATAATAAAGGAGTTAAATTGAAAAAATTTCTTTAATTTTAGAGTACCATACTAAATTTAACAAATTTTCTTCAATTTTCTTCAATTTTACTAAATTATGTTTTAATTAACAAAAAATAATTATCCAATATGACTAAAAAAATACCTAAAAATGTTTGTTATTTTTAATATAGTAGATTTATTTAATATTGGTAAATTTTAGTTAAATTAACAAAACATTTATTATTTTTAACAAAATTTTTTTCAAACCAACAGATTCACTTAAATAAATTTTAAATATAAAACTAATTTCGTTAACTTGAAGAAAAATCTTTGTTTTTAATAAAATGTATGTAGTTTTGATGAACACTTGTGTAGACTGGAATAATATATATATAGATTTAATGTATTTTTCGTTGAAGATTTACTAAATTTTTTACTTAATATTACCTGCGATATTTTGTCAGTGTACCAGAAAGGTTTTTTCATATTTCGTTTTGTTGGCGATTTCTGGTCTGGCATTTAGCCTCATGTCTAAATTAAAATTGGAGGGAACATATTTGTGTCTTGTATTAAAGTACTCAGAAATAGATTAAAAATATTATCGGGTATTCGAGACTCAAGGAATATTGTACATAATAATAATCGGTTCAATTCCAATATGTAAATCATGTGATAAAGAGGAAGAGTCGCTCGAACACGTACCTGAATACCAATATGGAATATAAATTGAGGACAGAGCAATAAATACCTCAATGTAACATTTTGTTTATTTCAGTTCGATTATGTTACAAAAATCAATCGATAAACAGTAAATATCGATGTATTTTGTGAAAAAATTATATAGAATAGACGCATATTTTCGTTGCATTGCAATTTGTGTTTAAATGTTTATCACTATTTCGAAATTTAAATGAAATTTATTGTCTGTGGCATATTAATAAAAAAAGAATAAAAAATTATTTTAAAAGCCAGGTGTTTCACGTTATTTAACAAATTAAATTCGGTATGAACCTTTAAAACTCTCTGAGATTTAGTTATGCAGACAGCATAAGTGTTGAATTGCATGCAATATAGTATGAGTGAGTATTTGATACGCATACGCAACGTGTTCCAGAGATTTTATGTTTTTATCGTACGTTTTATGTTTTTGTTTACGTCTTCATTTTAAAAACTTTAATAAAATTTAAAAGCACAAATTTCGTTTCATAGTGTGTCTCTGTATTTTTATTTCATTTATTTTGTTTAAACTGAAGCATATGTATGTGGCAAATAGTGCTTTTATAGTTTAAATAAATATTCTTGAATATTTTTTGGTTAACTTTTTATAAAAGAATATATAAAACAAATATATTTAATTCTCTTTACAATTTCAATTTGTATATTTAAATATTTATAAGGTCACTTCCATTTTTCAAATATCTTTTAAATTGTAGCTTTAATCGATTAGGTTACATTTTTAGATTTATTTATCTTTTCCTGTACTTTTAGGGGATACTATATTTACATATATTGTTACGAAAATGGAAATGGTAATACGTTGTTTAACATTAAAATGATAAACAAAAGCTACAAAAACAAAAAACAATGGACTTGTTTACATGATCGACAAATAACAAAAATATAGCAACAACATCAGTATAAAAAAGGGGATAAACAAGTAAACAAAAAGCAACAACAAACATTACCAAAATAAATGTAAACAAAATACACAAACAACAATGAAACAACGATGTTTACATTTATGGAGATCTCGAGAAGGCGAAACCATGAACATTCGACCTCAAGATCATTCATCAGACTCAGACTGTTTACTTGGCCATACAAAAAGCCCAGCCAAAGCAGGCAACGGAGTCAGTAAAAATTCAGTCAGTCTTGTGTGAAGACGCGTTGCATGTGAAGAGAATAATCGTGGTTTGAAGATCTACGTTATAAAGATCTATCGAACAATTGTTAGTGTTTACGCCAAAAGAGTAAAGAAGAATAACAAACAAAGTAAATTGTTGTTGTTTATATCAAGTTGTGAAAAGTGGCAGACAGAATTGCGCGAACAATTAAGAATTGATCTAAAACTGAACACAAATTTATTTTTTTATTTGCAATCTACGCACTCATATTTTAAACGTTCTTAAAAAGGTAAAAACGTAACAATATTATTATTGTTATTGTGTGATTTATGTATGTTACATAATCCATATTTCAGTGTTTCATAATTATAAGGTCACTCCATTTGTTATCGTTAAAACGAAGCGATAATATACATTTTAATAATTTTTTTTTTTAACTTGCTTACGTTTTGTTAAAATTATATTAAATATGCTGTGTTCATACTACTTTTTAAGTTTTTTTTGTAGTATTCTCGTCAATTTTCCTCCATCACTTCTGAAATTTTAGTTTTTTGTTAATGCAAGTCATCAAATTGGTGGTTTTCGGTAAAAGTCCACTTAGATAGGATTTCTCATATATCTGTCAATCGATTAAAGTCTCAGGGGCATGCTGGCCAATCCAATAGAGAAATAAATTTTGATCTAAACCGAGCCTTTAAGAAATAATTCTTGGGAATTGCTACGTTGTTCTCCTGAAATATTATTTTTTCTGTGGAGATTTATAATAAAAGTAGCACTAAATTGATTTCCAGAGTTGAGGATTGGTTAGAGCTTTTCTTTCGACAGGAAACAAACTAAATTAAAAGCAATCTGCTCATCATAAAGAAGTTAAATATTTACCTCTCCATTCCATATGGGAGTAAAGGCCAAATTTACTTGTAGTGTAATTTCACATTTCTTTCTTTATAGCGTAAGAGAGCTAAAAACAAAATTTCTTTTAGGAAATTCGAAAATTTCATGTAGAGATGTTGAAAATTTACTGTAAAGAATTGACATGTAAAGGAGACAAGTACTGGAAAGCTTGTTCAACTAAGTTCATCGTCTGTGTCCCAACTTTAAAAATTAGTTTAATGCCGTTAAACTACTTCCTTACTTTAATTCAATTATTTGTTAAAAGAATATTTAAAAACTTTGCTTTGGGTATAATTTTCACATTAGCTTAATATACTTCAATGAGATGAGCTTGTACGCAATCTGTATACAAATCCATAAGTAAATTACACTGCATCTAAATCTGATTGGTTAGATTAAATACAGTGAGCGCCATAAGTGAGTCAACACTTTTGTTCTTTAGTATAAAACAGTTTTGTTCTCATCATGAATTGTTGTTTTTGTTTTAACATTTTATAAGTAATAAATAAACGTTTATATTTTTAGAAATTTATTCGAGTATTCTCATTTACTTTTCTCGCTATCCTAAGAAAATGAATTATTTCAGTGGTGTTTACTCACTTTTGGCGCTCAGTGTATATTGATCAGAATCTAAATAGTTCATGGCACATTTTTAACGTTTTCGGAATAAAACTTTTCATAATTTAAAAATAAAATTTTTTTTTTTTCAAATTCTAGTTGTTCATGCTGAAAGGTGTTTAAGGAATCCTTACCTTAGGTACCTCTTTCTCCTCCGACCAAGTGCCGGACATGTGCACAATAGGTGAAGAATAGTTTCATCTTCCTCTTCATCTCCACAGCAACTGCAGAAATCATTTGCAAGGTGTCCAGGACCAACACGCCTCGTATACGTTCCTATAATGCAATGCCCCGTAATAACTCCAATAACAGTGCTGAGCCTACTTCTTTGGAGTTTAATCAGAGTCGCTGTGCGCTTCCTATCCAGCCTCGGCCAGATCTTTTTCGCCGCTCTGCCCTTATCCGAAGTTGCCCACATTCTGTTGACGAGATCTACGGTTGCAATGTCAATTATAAGTTTGCGGATCTCCAAAGGGATCCCCAATGTAGAGAATTCATCAGAGAGTTCTATGATCGTGCCCCTTCTGGCCAATTCATTCGCTCTGCAGTTGCCAGGAATTGGCAATAATCAAACATTGATTATTACAATCACAGAAATTATTAACTAAGCAATGATTGTTAGGTTTTGTTTCTTTTTTCCTTTTCTGTAGTTGTAATGGTGGTCATTATTATTGTTCGTCCTAAAATTGTTTTAAAGACATTTTCTCTTCTACAGTTCGTTAGTACTCTTAACAACAATTGTATGTTCAATGAAGCGTTTTATGGGATTTTGCATCAAAATTGTTGCTATTATAAACGCTATTGCCTACTGACTACATTTGTGCGTTATATTGTGAATTGCTAACAGTTGTAAGTTCCTACAGTTTATTAGACAGCTTGTCGGCAATAGAAGTGTAGATTTATTGGCAGAATTATTTATTTTTTTTTTACTTTTTGAATTCACTTAAACAACAAAGTGACTGAGATAAGTTTTTTAATATGGCTCAAGTTATAAATTTTTTGTACGTGTACATATTTCTATCAGAAAATTGTAAATTGTAATAAATACAGGCTTGTCCAATAACTACTGTACTGTATCACATTGGTAAGGTATGGCGAATAATATTTTATTACGGAATTGGAAAAAATGAAAAGAATTGGCAGCGTAATGCTAATTCATTCAAAGCCACAGGCTACATATTGTTACAAAAATGAAAACGGTGTACCATCGTTTAACATCAAAACTATGAACGAAAGCCATACAAACACATAGAAAGAAACTTGCTTGCATATACCAACAACATCAGTATAAGAAAAGGAGACAGACAAGCAATAAATAAAACAACAACAAACAACGCAAGCAAAATAAGAAGGCGAAGACACGAACATTCTACTTCAAGAACCTTCATCAGACTGTCTACGTGAGCATATATAAAGGTAAGACAAAGTCAGTCTTGTGTGAAGACGCGATGCGTGTGAAGAAAACAGTCGTGTTTTTAAAATCTCCGCTATACAGATCTAACGTACAAGTGTTGTTGCTTACGCAAAGGGTGTGAGCAGAGAAGAATAGCGAACTAAACAAATTGTTGTTGTATACGTTAAGTTGTAAACACCACAAACACAAAAGTAGTGCGAACAATAAAGAGTTTAATTGAAACTAAACACATATTTATTTTGATTTTGTTTGCAATCAACGAACTCATATTTTAAACGTTTTAAAAAAGTTAAAAACGTAACAATTGGTGTCAGAAGTGAGATTGCAAAATCCGAAATAAAAATAAATAAATAAAAAAAAAAATTAATTAAAATGAAGCTCACTGAACTAAGAGTGGAACGGCTTAAACGAGAGTTGGGTAAACTAGAGCTGCCAACAACGGGCACGAAGAATGAACTGCAAAGGCGGTTAAGGAAACAACTTCAGCTTCAGAGCATTGACATTGATTCTTACGAGTTCGAGGATGAAGAAGAACGAGAGTTACAGGCACATGTAACCCCTAGCGGTATCGACATAAATTCGTTGATAGCCTCTATATTGGAAAAAATGGAAGTAACAAGCCAGAAGCTATTTGAAGCTTCTAGAGCCGAAAATCGAAACCTTCTGGCTGATGTTCAAGAAACTTCTAGAGCCGAAAACCAAAGACTGCTAGCAGCAATTTTGTCAAAAATTGAAAAAGAACTCGAATCGACATCAGGGAAGCTGCAGGAAATACACGAGTCGGTCAGTAAAAGAATCACTGGTGTCGAGGAAAGGGTGTCACATTTAGAAAAGACCGTTGACACGAAAGTTAACGATTGGGAAAAGGCCATCGACGGAAAACTCCTTATAATGGAGGAAAAGGTCAACAACCTCCAGACCCAGCGACCGGAACCAGTACGAGTCGTATCAGAAGGTATCGGCAGAATAAAACCACCTCGCTTTGATGGTAGCTCACCCCTATCCATTCAAGACAGTAGCCAGCAGAAACGGATGGGACGATGGGGAGAGGCTTTGGAAATAATTTAGGCGTTAAAATGTGTCGCAAAAACCTGAGAACTTTACATGAATAACATACATAATTGGTCATTACAAAGCTTCAATCAGGATTACGACCTAGTTTCTCACATCACTTCTTTTGTTGTGTATTAATTTTATATATATCCGAACGATATGTTTTTTAGAAACCTTTAATGGCAATTTTATCTACCCTCCGAGTTTTTTTCTTTTAGAAATCTGCAGAGAAAAAGTCGCCGAAAGCAATATTTGTTTTTTCAGATTTCGTTATATTCGAGATGTTTGAGTCAGGAGTTGACTTTTGCTAATAAGCTCTTGCTAAAAAGCCGACACACTACCACCTAAACTACGACTTCAAAGGCAAACATGCCCTTAGTTTCGAATAAATGAACAAAAACTGTTTCAACAACTCCACAGAGTATCTCGGCATTCAACTTAAGAGACGCCTGATTTCATACCAAAGCAACATTAGGTCAAATTACTCAAATGTAACGTCGTGCAATATAAATTAGAACACATATTAAGATCTCAACGTACCATAGACAAAAGCACCGATTAAAAAATATGCAGCTCCTATTCTTTTCAAATCTTTCGGATTGTCACATCCTGGGCTACCACGCTCATGGCTATTTGTCTGAAAAAAGAGAGTGGGATTTTCACTCATACGAAAGCTGAATTTATTTTTAATGTTGACAGAAAGTGTATATAATTTTTTTTTAAGAGTAAGAACTGAAAAATTCTATTCAATATGGAACGATTATTACTGTGTTGTTAGCAATGTTCTTCCACCGAATTTAATTCGAAAAGACTTTATTTACGCGTAAAACAAACCCTGTCTGTCAGAGTCTACCAAAATAAAGAAAAATTAAATAGAACATTAAACCCTTGTTCACCACTGGGTAGATTTTGATTTTCTCCTTTGTTTTTGTTTTTCATTTTTTCTTACAAACTACCTACGTAAATAGGAGCATACAACAGCAATAGCTGGAAACCAATATGAAAACACCATAGCAGTCAAATGGGAAATAAATAGCAATGTGGCGTGAAGTAACAACTGCAACATGTATGCAAATGTCTGTTAGAGGATATGAGAGTGCATGTGAACATGAACAAAGTTTTCGGTGGTTAGTAGGAACAGTTAGTTTATACTGGTTAATTCTGTGGCTGTCAAACTGGTTGTATAGTTGATGGACTGATTTGCTTGTCGGCGATTATTAGTAAATGGCTTGTTTAAGATTTCGCGATTGTGCAATTGTGGGATGAATTATTTTCCATTCCACATACTTAAAGAGTAAGTTCAAATTGAACTCATTTTTAAAGTACTTTTGGCAACATCGCATGTTCTTTTATAAAAATTTGTAAATATAATGTGAACTTGTATAAAATCGTTTGCGACAACCTCTAGGTGCATGTGTATGCATACGTATAGGTAGATGTTAAAATTGAAATTGAATGTATATTCACAAGTATTGTATTTTTAAACATACTCTCAAGGGTGAATATAATTTTTAGTATTTACTTTGTCATAAAACAAGTCCAGTTATATAAGCAAACAATTTTTTTACGAATTGTTGCCATATACTTTCGTACACAATACTGAGTACAAAATTGGCTAGGTATGGCTTTTTAAAAATTTTATGTAAAATACTTTCCCTTTAGTTCATTAATATTTTATTATTTTCGTAGTATTCAAAATGGCACAGAATGGTGGTTAAAAGTTTAATAAACTTTTTAAAAAAGATAAAGTTATAGAGAATCCAAAAAATCCAAAATTCAGTGGTGTGAAGTACCCGTAGTCTAGTAGGTAAGATGTTGGCTTATTAGCCTTGAGGCCACGGTTCAAACCACAGTTTCCAATGAGGAGTTTATATTTTAACGTAATTAAATTTTGAATATGGTTATTTTGGCGTATTTTGTTACTTAAAGAAGCATGCAAATGTCTGGAAGTACAGATTATGAGACGTGGCAGTATTACCCCACAGTCTGAGCTTTTTAAGTTCACTCGAGAAATGAATGCTTGATCGAAGGTCAAGATAGAATTCACAGTAAGGCGCGCGCCATGAGGTGAGCTTTCATAAAGCCAATGGGCCTAAATCATCTTTGTAGAATAGGAAGAGGAGTTCGGAAATCTGTACTCTGTGAAAGGTAAAATATAGAGAGACACAGACTCTTCTCAAGTTTGACTAATTTAAGACGAACTAAACTTTCGCCTAGAAATTATACATACATACATAATTGGTCATTATAACCCATGTCAGGATTACGACCTACATTTTCACAGCACTTATATTGTGTGTTTTAATTTTATACATGAGTGCCTGGACCTACAGTTTTAAAGTCGACTTCGAACGATAGATTTTTGAGAAAATTCGTTATGCCAATTTTATTTACTCTCAGAGTTTTTGACAGAAATCTGCTGAGAATAAGATAATCTGAGTTAAAAATTTCCGTAAATACTGTAAAAAGGGGTGTAGAATTGAAGAAATTTGGTTATATATCAGCTAACAAAAATGTGTATTCATATGTACGTCTTTTTTAGTAAAAATTTATAAATTTAGTAAATTATTCATATTGAAAAAGTTTCTTCATATTGAAAAAATTTCTTAAATATGAATAAAATGCTTTCGTTATTTTGAGGGTTGTAAATATGACGAAATTTAGTTGAATTTAATAAAAAGTTTTATCCATAGTGAAGAAATTTGATTTGAATTTACTAATAATTTTTATTTATATTAAAGAATTTTTGTTTAATTTTGTTAATATTTTTCGTTAATATTTATTCATATTGACGAATTGATTTTAAAATTAACTAATAATTTTTGTTAATTTCATAATTTTTTTAAGAATTATTACTCACCATTTTGTAAGTTGAAGGCAAAAATAAAAATAAATTTAATCTGTGTACTGTTTTTGTATTTGTGGTAATATTATAAAAATATTTTTGAATAAAGGACTGAACCAGTATAGATTCCTTTGGATACTCTAAATTAAATACAAAAAATATTTTCAAACATATATCTAAAGCATTTAATGCTGAACGCATACGATATTTCATGCCTTCAAAGTGACCAACTATTTCTTTTGGTTGTAAAATTGAGCCTTTTACTAATACTAAGGGCTGTATTTGTATCTTAGTTTCGTATTTCTTTAGTATTTTTTCTTCACAGGTAGCGACTGTATTTCCCGTTATTATGAAACTTAGCTGGGAGTCGCGAATGAAATATCTCGTATATTTTCCTTCCATCAATAACATCAAAAGTTTTTGTAGTGGGTACCAAAATGCTATGAAGTAGGAAAAAATACCAAAACACTGATCATCTGAAAAAATGAAAATACATATAAAATGCATATCTACAACCATGGGCAGAGTATAAAGTTTAATGTAAACTTACTTTAATTTATTTTGTTATTTCTTTCATAGTATTAAATAAAATTTTATTTATCTCGTTTTTAATTCGATCCTCCAACATTGATAAGTTTTTTAATATACCTCAAGCCTTAAACTTTCCGTGCATGTACCGGTTTCTATCAGAAAATTGTAAATTGAAGTAAATACAGGCTTGTTCAATAACTGCTGTACTGTATCACTTTGGTAAGGTAGTATAATTCATATGTCGAATAATATTATGTTACGGGATTGAAAATAATAAAAAGAATTGATAGCCTAATACTAATTTATTCAAAGCTATAAGCCACAGGCGACATGTATTTATTATGCGAGCTTTCCAAACGATAAGCTAATTAATTATTTCAAGGACGGCAGCGACAAAATAAACAGTTATTATAATTATTGTCTAATTTTCACACATTTGTGTTTTCTTATTACCCCATGCAACGCAATAAATATTTGGGAAAATTTAATTATTTTTATTCCGTGACGTTATCTATCAAACAGCTTGCCGCACCAGATCATCAGATTTTTTTATAGGGATGTTATTATATGTTTGGCTTCAGACTTTATTCATTCGACAAGTTCTATGTAAACTTTATTACTTGTTTATTTTAGTTTATATTTAAAACCAAACCAAAACGTAAAGGAAAACCTTACATACATACATAATTGGTCATTACATATAAAATGCATATCTACAACCATGGGCAGAGTATAAAATTTAATGTAAATTCATTTATATTTGTTATTTCTTTCATAGTATTAAATAAAATTTTATTTGTCTCGTCTTTAATTCGATCCTCCAACATTGCGTAAATTTTTAAGGAGAACGTTTTATACTATTTACGTATGGGCTCTGATTTTGAATACATGTGCATGAAATTCATATCATGCATCATATTAACAGCATAGTTGCCAACCACGTGAAATGATACTATTTGATTACACATTGAATTTTCTAGAACTCCAAATTCTATAAAACATTGTGTTTTTCGAAGTATTTTTTGAATTGAAACTTAAACAAAATTACTTTAGTGTTAACATCGCCATAAACAGCATCATCAAGATGTATTATAGGTCTTAATTTTTTATATTTATAACACTTCATATTTTTGTTAAATTAATAAAAAACAACTCACTTTACTTTAACACTTTTTTAAATTAAAAACACAATTTTTTAAAATAGACACTTTCGTAGCAGATATGAAACTAAAATTCTGACAGTAATTCCTCCAGCGCCTACTTGGTTTTTTAAAATTTCAAAAATAAATAAAACTAACATTCTGAGAATAATTTTTTCCAATGCCTACTTCCTTTTTTTTAATTTCAAAAATAAAAGAGTTGAATTAACGAACATTCTTCAATTTTAATATAATAAAGGAGTTAAATTGAAAAAATTTCTTTAATTTTAGAGTACCATACTAAATTTAACAAATTTTCTTCAATTTTCTTCAATTTTACTAAATTATGTTTTAATTAACAAAAAATAATTATCCAATATGACTAAAAAAATACCTAAAAATTTTTGTTATTTTTAATATAGTAGATTTATTTAATATTGGTAAATTTTAGTTAAATTAACAAAACATTTATTATTTTTAACAAAATTTTTTTCAAACCAACAGATTCACTTAAATAAATTTTAAATATAAAACTAATTTCGTTAACTTGAAGAAAAATCTTTGTTTTTAATAAAATGTATGTAGTTTTGAAGAACACTTGTGTAGACTGGAATAATATATATATAGATTTAATGTATTTTTCGTTGAAGATTTACTAAATTTTTTACTTAATATTACCTGCGATATTTTGTCAGTGTACCAGAAAGGTTTTTTCATATTTCGTTTTGTTGGCGATTTCTGGTCTGGCATTTAGCCTCATGTCTAAATTAAAATTGGAGGGAACATATTTGTGTCTTGTATTAAAGTACTCAGAAATAGATTAAAAATATTATCGGGTATTCGAGACTCAAGGAATATTGTACATAATAATAATCGGTTCAATTCCAATATGTAAATCATATGATAAAGAGGAAGAGTCGCTCGAACACGTACCTGAATACCAATATGGAATATAAATTGAGGACAGAGCAATAAATACCTCAATGTAACATTTTGTTTATTTCATTTCGATTATGTTACAAAAATCCATCGATAAACAGTAAATATCGATGTATTTTGTGAAAAAATTATATAGAATAGACGCATATTTTCGTTGCATTGCAATTTGTGTTTAAATGTTTATCACTATTTCGAAATTTAAATGAAATTTATTGTCTGTGGCATATTAATAAAAAAAGAATAAAAAATTATTTTAAAAGCCAGGTGTTTCACGTTATTTAACAAATTAAATTCGGTATGAACCTTTAAAACTCTCTGAGATTTAGTTATGCAGACAGTATAAGTGTTGAATTGCATGCAATATAGTATGAGTGAGTATTTGATACGCATACGCAACGTGTTCCAGAGAATTTATGTTTTTATCGTACGTTTTATGTTTTTGTTTACGTCTTCATTTTAAAAACTTTAATAAAATTTAAAAGCACAAATTTCGTTTCATAGTGTGTCTCTGTATTTTTATTTCATTTATTTTGTTTAAACTGAAGCATATGTATGTGGCAAATAGTGCTTTTATAGTTTAAATAAATATTCTTGAATATTTTTTGGTTAACTTTTTATAAAAGAATATATAAAACAAAGATATTTAATTCTCTTTACAATTTCAATTTGTATATTTAAATATTTATAAGGTCACTTCCATTTTTCAAATATCTTTTAAATTGTAGCTTTAATCGATTAGGTTACATTTTTAGATTTATTTATCTTTTCCTGTACTTTTAGGGGATACTATATTTACATATATTGTTACGAAAATGGAAATGGTAATACGTTGTTTAACATTAAAATGATAAACAAAAGCTACAAAAACAAAAAACAATGGACTTGTTTACATGATCGACAAATAACAAAAATATAGCAACAACATCAGTATAAAAAAGGGAATAAACAAGTAAACAAAAAGCAACAACAAACATTACCAAAATAAATGTAAACAAAATACACAAACAACAATGAAACAACGATGTTTACATTTATGGAGATCTCGAGAAGGCGAAACCATGAACATTCGACCTCAAGATCATTCATCAGACTCAGACTGTTTACTTGGCCATACAAAAAGCCCAGCCAAAGCAGGCAACGGAGTCAGTAAAAATTCAGTCAGTCTTGTGTGAAGACGCGTTGCATGTGAAGAGAATAATCGTGGTTTGAAGATCTACGTTATAAAGATCTATCGAACAATTGTTAGTGTACGCCAAAAGAGTAAAGAAGAATAACAAACAAAGTAAATTGTTGTTGTTTATATCAAGTTGTGAAAAGTGGCAGACAGAATTGCGCGAACAATAAAGAATTGATCTAAAACTGAACACAAATTTATTTTTTTATTTGCAATCTACGCACTCATATTTTAAACGTTCTTAAAAAGGTAAAAACGTAACAATATTATTATTGTTATTGTGTGATTTATGTATGTTACATAATCCATATTTCAGTGTTTCATAATTATAAGGTCACTCCATTTGTTATCGTTAAAACGAAGCGATAATATACATTTTAATAATTTTTTTTTTTAATTTGCTTACGTTTTGTTAAAATTATATTAAATATGCTGTGTTCATACTACTATTTAAGTTTTTTTTGTAGTATTCTCGTCAATTTTCCTCCATCACTTCTGAAATTTTAGTTTTTTGTTAATGCAAGTCATCAAATTGGTGGTTTTCGGTAAAAGTGAGATGAGCTTGTACGCAATCTGTATACAAATCCATAAGTAAATTTCACTGCATCTAAATCTGATTGGTTAGATTAAATACAGTGAGCGCCATAAGTGAGTCAACACTTTTGTTCTTAAGTATAAAACAGTTTTGTTCTTATCATGAATTGTTGTTTTTGTTTTAACATTTTATAAGTAATAAATAAACGTTTATATTTTTAGAAATTTATTCGAGTATTCTCATTTACTTTTCTCGCTATCCTAAGAAAATGAATTATTTCAGTGGTGTTTACTCACTTTTGGTGCTCAGTGTATATTGATCAGAATCTAAATAGTTCATGGCACATTTTTAACGTTTTCGGAATAAAACTTTTCATAATTTAAAATTAAATTTTTTTTTTCCAAATTCTAGTTGTTCATGCTGAAAGGTGTTTAAGGAATTATTTAAATTACTAGTCAGTTAAATCAACTAGTGTTTATAATAAACGAGAAAATAAGCTCTGGGCAAACTAATTAAGAATGAAAAAAGACTAATTTTGTCGAATTCAAACAATCGAAAAGGATGGATTTTTAATTAATATAATTCAAACTAATATTCAATTTATTAAAAAATTTTAAATAACTTTTCACTACCTTATATACAAATTATACGCAAAAGCATTTGCTTATTCTGAATAATGCATACGATGCTACGCAATTACAAATAACAGTTAATTTTTGCTTTGCATTACAGCATATGTATTTCGGTATTCTTTAAAGTTAATGTAATACGCACAATAAATATTGAGTACAATTCCCACCAGAGACTCTGGTCTGTAACACTACACCGAGCATATGGTCAACTTACTCCGCTCATATATAATTAGAACATAATTTGTAATTGTATTGTAATAAATAAATAAATAAATAAATAAAATATTGAGTACTCGTACAAACAGACAATTTTAGTATAATTATCATATAAGGAATATAATGCCTGAACTAAATACTGTAAGTTGCAAATGAAACCGATTTCTCTCTTCTTGGACACGGTCCTCTCAATTTCACTGTCTAATATGCTTTTGAATCAGCAGGAAAGTGATAGTTGTTTCATGATAACGAATCAACGCAAATGTCATTACTTTTAAAAGGTGGTTAAAAGACTGTTATCTCAAAAGTACCAAATAAAGAAGAGCTATAAATATGAAACAAAAAAGATAGAAAAACGAAACATAATATATTTTTACAATTATTTTCCTACAGTTACATAGATTTGTTTAACTTTTGTACAATTTTTTATTGTTATTTCTTGTCGTCGTTTCTGCATTTCTTCTCAATTTGAATCACAATTTCGATTTCCTTCATTGAAAGTGGTTTATTTAAGGCTGATTTCGTTCTTTTCAAGAAATAAAAATTGAAGTAATAAATATTCAGCAATTTAGTAAAAGTGTATGTTTGTTGTGTGTGTTACTATTCATTTGAGGAGATACAATTCTCTGACCATATACGTGAGCGAAATTGAAAATTGAATTGCATTTCTTTTTAAATGGGATTAAATTAATTTCACTGTTCCATAGGTTTCTCTTAGAATTCACTTTGTTTTTACGGAAAGACCTTTCGCCAATCTGTTATTTTTGGTCCCAGAGTGCGTTGAATTATATTATTTCTATAATATGTATTACCAACCTGAGAGTATTAAATCTACGAATAAAGATTTAAATTTTTTTGATAATGCATTGAGGATTTGTTAATGGATAACATAAACACAGCAAAACACTCAAATCAACCAATTCTGTTGAAAATATAAAATATTGAATATCCCTTAATATTGTTACATTTTTACCTTTTTAAAAACGTTTAAATATGAGTTCGTTAATTGCAAACGAAGTAGAAACAAATATGTGTTTATTTTCTCTTAAACTCTCTTTATTCTTTACACTACTTTTGTGTGCCACCGTATACAACTTAACAATACAACATTAATTTGCTTGTACACTGTTCTATTTCACACTTCTGTCCGCGTTAACACTAACAACTGTTCGTTAGATCTTCTCTGCTTACAACATTTTTGCAAGCAATACCACTTGTATGTTCAAACCGCAACGCGTCTTCACATAAGGCTGACTGAATTATAACTGACTGACTGCTGATCTTGTTGTTGTTGGTTTACTTGGAACGTGTTCGATATATTTGTTAGTGTGTATTTGTGTTGTGTGTATTGTGTACACATTGCCTCTTGTTGCGTTTGCTTTCGTTGCGATTTCGTTATCTATCTCTTTCATACTCATGGTCTTTGTTTTTGTAGCTTTTGCTTATTGTTATCATGTGAAATGATATTAGGTCGTTTGCATTTGCGTAACAATAGCTTAATGCCCTGGTTACCCAAGCGTAAGAAACGTAAAAACGTTTGTGTAGTTATTGAAACGTTCAAAACAGGACATATGTCAACGAAGAATGAAGAAAAACGAAACAGAACACAAAGCAAAACACAAACGAGCACAACACAATGCAAAGAAATTGGAATACAGACTCAGCATCATTGTTGCCGTTTTTTGTTCAATGTATATATTTTTCCGGATTTGGTTATTATTTTTCTTATAAAAATAATTTTTGGTTTGTTTGTTTAAATTAATTAATTAGTAAGATTATAATTTTTGTTTCCTTTTTTCTCAATTATAATTTAAAGCTGAAAAAATAAAATAAAAACTGCGAATTTAATTTTGGTGATATTTTTCCTTATTTGGTGATTTTTTCACAAATGTTGGTTACAATATTTTTTTTCGTGTTCAAATGTCACGTAAAAACGTGGGAGCATTCTGTTTTATACAGATCGTTCCGTTTTGCTAACGAGAGAGAACGTTTCGGTAATCGTTTACATTGTTCTCCATATGCTAAAAAGAGAACGTTCGCTACGGTACTTGTGGGTAACTACAGCATAAGTCGAAATTTCGTGTTTAGAGATATTAAGGGGTTTGTCTAAAATAAATTGTGTTTGGTAATTGTGTTTCTAAATATATAAATGCGTATAGTTTTATACATTTATAGTTTTATATTTTATACATGAAATTTAGCTAAGTGAAAGAGAATAAGAATATGTAACTAATGTCGATTTAAGCCATTATCATTTATTGCCACAGATATACTTTCTGACACACAGACTGATTTTAAAATCTAACGCATATCCAACTGCCGGTAAATTTCGACTACAAAAACCTTTTCACGGGTTTCTTAAGTAAACCTAATCCATGCTATACAATTTTTGACATAAAAAAGGATCGAGTGTTAGTTTATAGTAATTTTCAGCAATAACATAGTATTTTGGCACAATCAGGGCAATATACCAACCATATTGGATGTCATTAAATGTTTGTCTAAAAGTAGGTTTCGACGATATTCGCAGCGCAGGCCAGAAATCGTACGAAACAATGCATCTTTTAGAATGTATTGGCATCTTTCGAACTGTTTTTGACTGCTCTTCACACCAAATTTGATAATTCTGTTTGTAGACGCTTTAAAACAGAAATGAGTTTCTTTGCTATACATTTTTTTTCTTTTAACTTCTCATTTATTAATTATTACAACTAGTTACTATAACTAACAAGTAATTTATATCAAACAGTTAAATAAACATAAACTTGAATTTAATATATATTTATGATGATATTACGTCAGCAAGCCAAAAAAGAGCTCCTAATGAAGTCGCCGTGGTCTAGTAGGTAGTGTGTTGGCTTATTAGACGAAAAACCAGGGTTCGAGCCCCAGGCCAGACATCAAAATAAAATACAAAAGTATTTCTTCGGCGACTTCCTCTTAGCTGATTTCTGGCAAAAACTCTGAGAGTAAATAAAATTGCCATGAAAAGTTTCTCAAAAATCTGTCGTTCGGAGTCGACTTTAAACTGTAGGTCCCGCCACTCAACATAAGTGGTGTGAGAAACTAGGTCGTAATCCTGACTGAAGGGTTGTAATGACCAATTATGTAATTAGGTCGGATGGCTTCCTTCTTTTAAGTCTGCGTTCCAAACCAATGGGATCAGCAAGAGATGATGCTTCTGAATTTAAGTGGTCTCTGAGCATAGCTGCCAGATTAATGAGCCACCAAATCGTCAAATATTTGTGAAAAAATCGTTAAAATCGTCAAAGGCGTTTATTAAAACGTCAAAAAATCGTCAGAAAAAAATAAATTAAAAGTTTTTAAAACCAAAAGTCAATATAAAGTATAAAGTAAATATACATATGTACATATCTGAGTTCAAAAATAAAACATTTAAAAAAAACTTTTTAAAAATTAAAAGCTAGCGTCCCTCATCTTCATTTATTACATTTTTTAAAAAATGGAGAAATTTTATATCATTTTCAGAAAAAATTTTTTTAAGGATTGAACAATCTATCCCAGTGTTGTTTATTGACACATAAGCGCAGCAATAATATTGCATCAAATAGTTCACCTGATGAGTTGAATGTTGTTAGAGTTGGTGGCGACTCCTGGTAATAAAATTCCTGATGTGATTTCTGGCAAAAAAAGGACGAAAGAGAAGAACAAATTCATTCGAAGTGTATAAAAAATAACAACACTTTCCTTTTTATTTTCGTTAAACACACAAAAACGAAATCTACTTTTTTTATTCACTCACTTAAGGTTTCTATAAGGGATAATCACGAATCCAGTTGCAATTTTTTTTTGTATCTATATTTTGTCTTTTATTTTTTATTTCAATACTATTTTTATTATTATTAATATACTTAGTATCAATTTAACACATCAAATTATTATTAGTATTTTCATAACATTTTAAACTTAATTCGAAATCTTCTTTTATTTAAAAATAAATTATTATCAGCTTACGCTGGTTAACAAACGAATGAATTTTAAGTTCAGCTTGTACAAAATAAGAGGCCTAAATTCCATATAATTACAGATCAATGTTAAAAAACACCAAAATTTAGATTACATTAAGATAAAAGCTTAAATTAATATTGCAACGGCTTCTGTTGGTGATTTGCCTCCGTTTAAACAATCCTGTTTATGTCGGCAAGGATGGGATGTTTGGACTGTCAGACATAAACAATCTTACTATTTGCACCATTTGTAACCGCCCGAGACTGGAATGCAACTCTCATGTATGGGTCGGTGCCTCAACGTCTATTTTGAAGTTTCTCGATCGTGTACAAGAGAGGCCGTAGTAGCTCGTTAATGACGGTAGTGTATCCAACTCCATTGAATCATTGGAGCATCGTGGCAATGTGGTTTGTGTTTCACTGTTCTATAGCTTCGACAAAAGGATTTTGCTCGAGAGAAATAAGAGGACTTTCCCGAAAATCATATATTACTACGTAACGCTCGTCTTTCTCGGCCACCACTTCCGTATTTGGTCGATTGGCCAGTGGATCGCACACAGCATTACAGTAAAAATAAGTTTTTTAGTCGGACCATTCGTATGTGGAACTCAATTCCTGCAGAGGCCTTTCCTGTTACTTATGGTATAGATATGCACAAGCCTAGTGTCCATAAACACTGTTCTCGATATGAACGATCGTACGAAACAAAATAACGGCGATTGCCTTTGTTCTTCCGATGGTAATATTAGAAGCTGAACTCGAATTTTTAAAATTGTCTGCAACGACAAGTGATAAATTATTCTCAACTACGAGGTTATTTAGGAGTTGTAATTTTTTGGCTTTTAGGAATGGAAAAGGCATCAGATACAGAAAATTTATCACAGGTGTTCGCAAATAATTTAAAAATAGAATACTTTACTCCTTGTTATTACTAACATAAATTTCCAGTAGTAACAATTGCAAAGTAAATACCAAGATTCAAGTGGCTTTTAATGTACTAAAGTAAAGAAGATGATGAAAATTTTTAATTTTTAAAAATCGTCAAAATAAGGGCATAAATCGTCAAATGACATGTTTGGAGCTCAAAATTGTCAAAATCACGATAAATCGTCAATTCTGGCAGCTATGTCTCTGAGTCGGGTGTTATGTTTTGTTGCAATGTTTTCAATCTCTTTTTTAACAGTATTTACACAAAGGCCACGATGTAAACAACTTGTGCATATATACCATGGTGCGTTTACGATGCATCTGAGCACTTTGTTCTGAAAACGTTGAATAATATTTATATTTTTCTTGCTTGTGCATGTCCACAATTGTGCTCCCTAAGTCTATATAATTTTTAATATTTGCTTATATATTAACAATTTATTTTCGATAAACAGTTTGGTTATTCCGGATTAGCCAGTTTATCTTCTTACATTTTAGTTGTAGTTCCATAATTTTAATTTTAACATGCTCATTCAAACGTAACTTCGCATCCAGTATCACACCAAGATATTTTGCCGTATTTGAATACGGTATTTGTATACCGTCCATGAAAACTATTTAATTTTATGCACCATTTTCTAGTCTATTCTAAGACCGAGGTAAGTGCGTTTTGTAACTTGTGTTTCGCCTTATTTTCAGTTCTAGCCACTGAAAAAATAGCCGTGTCATCGGCAAATGTAGCATAGTCGTTCCAGCAACTTTTGGTGTATCACTGGTGTATAAAACATACAAAAGTAGACCAAGAATGCTTCCTTGATGTACTCATGCTTGTATTTCCCTTAATTGGGAATATTCATCCATATATTTAACGCGAAACAACCTATTTTTCTGGAACGATTTAAAAAAAGTACAGTACGCCCTTGCCAATTGCGTGTTGAGTTTCGTGAGTAAATCCGTATGACTGATTCTGTCGAATGCTTGTAAAACGCTACAAACGTTTTTTCCCTCTAAAGCTCTTTCTATTACATCAGTAATACGATAAACTTGATCAATTGTTGAATGCGCATTTCTAAAACCAAATTGATGTTTAGGAACTAAGTTTCTTTGTTCAATCATCTGTTTAATGCGAACTTGTAATATTGTCTCATATAATTTCAATAAGATGGACTGAAACGAAATAGGTCTATATGATTTCACTTCAGTTGGAGGTTTTCCAGGTTTTGGTATCATTACCACTTCGGCGACTTTCCAAAACCATGGTACATGAAGCAGTCGAAATGAAGCATTAAAAATTTGTGTTAGTTTTAGAATTATGTTATTTGGAAGATGTTTAAGAACTTCAGCTGTTATTAAATCGAATCCAGGACATTTCTTTAATTTTAGATTAAGATGGATTTGTTTAAAAAGTTTAATTGGCGTTACTTCGGGTATATAACAAATGAGAATAAAAATACCAAGAGAACAAAATTATTATTTTTTTAAGTCTACATAGTTACCATGCGACAAAATAATGAAAAAAATTAAATACACCCAGCTAATGAAATAATATAAGTTGTGAGTTTTGTTGAGTAGAACTCAAAAATTTTTTTTTTATTTCTTGAACCCTCCATACGTGTTTTATTTGACAAAAAACTGTTTTTTTTGGACTTTATGCACACATTTGTTGATTACGCAAACATTTCTGAACCGCTTTCCAAATTTAAACCTTATTAGAAAGGAGAGAGGTAGGCATTAAAAACGATGTATATATGTACATACACATATTATTTGAATTATATACTATGAATTTTGATGAGCTAAACTTAACAATTGTGAATTTTTTCATATTTAATTAAAACTTTAATTAAAAAACATCAAATAGCTGACGACATTCTTAAAGTACAGAATCTTGTGAAGGGATTGACACTTCGTTTGATCAAATTGGACAAAAATTACCGTTATTATTATTTGAGGAGTCTAACAGTCGAGTTGTATTTTTCATATATACATGCATACATACATATATTTTTTCAAATGAACTTTTATTTAAAAATATTTCAGTACTGTTGATGGATCTTGATCTTGACGTTCAAACGTCAAATTGATACATTTTGAAATAGGAAAAAATCCATTAAAAATTCTGTAAATTTTTGACAATTTGACATACCATTGTTATCGAAAATAAAACCCACAATATAATTAAAGCTCTTATGGTTTTATTACATACATACATATGTATATGTACATAAATAATTAGCCATTTCAATCCTTCAGTCAAGATTAGGTACTAGCTTCTCACACCAATTATGTTGCTCTCTGTGGCGGAACCTACAGTTTAAATTCGACTCCGAACGACAGATTTTTATTCTTAAACGTTTTTTGGCAATATTATTTTACTCTCGTTTTGTTGGAGATGTCTGATCTTTAGTTTGAACCGTGGACTCATCTCTAATAAGCCAACACATCACCTATTATGCTACATCGATTTATTGAAGTTACGTCTGCAAATTAGTTTATTTAGCCTGCATTACCAAAAGAACTTGGACGAATGTAACATTTAACAATATGTGCGAATATTAACATGTTTTTATTTATTAAGGAACGTACATCATGCTTCATATTTTTTACGGCCTTCATAATAGCATAACAAGAGGATTATTCTCAATGTGGTAGACAAATTCGAGTCTAATTTTGCTGTCAAACAGCGATCAATACGATCTGTCGAAAACATAGAAGTTGTCCATGAGAGTGTGCAGGAGCATCCAAGGCAGTCGATTGCTTATTGATCATAAAAAAGCCACTTTTTGTTTACCACAGCTTGGAAAACTTGCATTGTGACTCAACTGTTTAACTTTACGTAAAAATTAACAGCACAATTTGTTAGTATACATAATACTTCAACACAAAATTAAACACACGTAACATACATAGCAGTCTGGTTGTAATCCTTACAAAAGGTTTGTAATTTAGTAAGCATACCAATAGAACCTCAATTTAATAGAAATATAATGGATTTCTTGTTTACAAATATTTCTTCGAACCTTTTGTTTTTAATAAATATGATTTATTTCAAAAAATAAAATCTTTATAAAGTATTGTTACGAAAATCAATAATCAAGATTCTGGTGTTTTGCTTTTATAACGTTTAACATTAAAGTTATAAACGAAAGCTACAAAAAGAAAACAATGAACTTGTTTACAAATTATCGCACTGCGTAATATAACAACAACCACTAGCAAAAAATGTAGACAAGTAAACAAAAATAAAACAACAAATGCTACAAGAATAAATGTAAACAATAAAAATTAAACAAAAATTTGTTATTTCATTTTTTCTTATTTTTAAATATCTGCTGCCTAAGTTCATATTGAGTGTATACTTAATACTTAATTCTATGTAAAATATATTCCTCATACGCACCCATACCCATACTACCAGTAGTAGAATAATTACTCTGAAAAGCATGCAATAAAATAGGAGTTTAATTTTGTTGTATAACGAATATCACTCATACGTACAGTTGGTATACTTGAATTCAATATGTGATACATTACACGGCCATATTGCCTGTACTGCCATAATTGCCCTGAAAGGTATGCAATGAAGCATGAGTTGAATTATGTTGTATACGGAATTGAATAACACTCATACGATACATGTACATAAGAACGACTCAAGTTGTATGGAAGCGAAATTCGTGCAATGTTGGTATTTTTTATGATGATATTTAAGCTAGACCATTTTGAAAAAGGCTCTATTTTTGCATATTTTGTCAATTTGAGAATCTGTTTCCTTACCAACATATACAATATGGGTATCATAAGAAAGGTTTTTTTAAAGCGCGTATAGACAATTGGTCCAAGGACGATAATCCTTTTTCAAGGATATTCTGTAAAAAAGAATGGTTTTTGAATTTTTTGTTCGGGGTTGTTTATAATAAAAATGCCAAATTAACATATTTTAATCTTTAGCCGATTTAATTAAATACGCACTAGTTCGTGTTTTGACAAAAATGCAATGGTGTAGTAACCTTTAGTTTTAAATAGGGCAATATGGGTATCAAATTTTTCTTTTGTGAAGTACATCATCTTTGTATGTAAATAATTTAGATTTTTGCAAATTAGATGCATTTTACACTGTGCTCTGGAATATATACATATAAATGCAATTTTGTGGTATCTCAAATATGATAGCGGATTTAGTTTCTAGATCATATATGGATTAAAATAGGACTAAAGATATAAACAATAAAATTTAATAACTTTTTAATTTGCGAAAAAAAATATGATGCCAAAAAGTGGTGCATCATTTCTTTTTTTCTTTATAGAGATTTCGTGAGGGCGAAGTTAAGAACATTCACATTCAAGAGCATTCATAAGACAATTTAACCTGTCATATAAAAGGCAAAGCAAAGCAGGCGAGTGAGTTCAGTCAGTCTTGTATGAAGACGCGATGTGTTTGAAAAGAGTAATCGTAGTTTGAAGATCTCCGTTTCAAAGATCTGTTGAAGAATTGACTAGTAATTGTTATTGTTTATGCAAAAGAGTGCATTGTTTACATCAAGTTGTGAGCAGTGTCACACAGAATTGTGCGAATAATTATAAGAATTTTATTATCATTAAAGGAAATCCTCGACTAAATACCGCAGATCGTCTAATAATTACTCTAATGTAGGAAAACACACTCTTAATGTCGTCAGATAGGCAGAAATTCGTTATGGAGGAATCTAATTTAAACAAAAATCATACGTCGCAATCAACTTAATTGGTTGTGTAATGCAATACAATCCTATGGTATCAAAAAATAGTCTTGAGGTTCGTCTTTCTTTCGCTAAAATAAAATGAATGAATGATGAATATAAATTCATACGATTTGACTCTGGGTTAGGTAAGGTTAAATAAGATTAAGGACCCTCCTTAAGCAAGAATTCCCGTTTAGGCAAGTATTTACGGCCATTGCGATTTCAAAATCTATTCTACCCGGGAGATCAAAAATTCCTTAAAGGAAACCATTCCGAGTCCAAAATAAATCAATATTTGAACTAGAGATACGTCGGTCAGAGAGGTCAGAAAGTGAAAGGATAGAAACGTATGTAAGTCCCTTAATGGTAAGAGTAGGGTGCCTAACTGAAAGAACAATGTGTGACGTTCACCGAATTAAGTTTTAAATACATGCTCCACTTTGAAGCATTAGAAGTTGTATAACGCAGGAAAAGAAAAAGTGGGGGGTTGACCAGCTTCCATATAAATAGGATAGTATGCGAGCGATCATAAAGACTGATTCCTTGATGGATCAATATTTAATCAAACATGTTGTGTAGATTCAATTGATTACACATGCTCGTGAAAACTACTTTGTAAAATGAATTTTTAAGATAATGACACACGGCTCTATTGGACAAACCAATAAATTGATATTATATTAGCATAAAGCCCTGATTTCAATCCAATTGAAGGAATAATCTTGAGACACCAGTTGGTTAAAAGAACAAGATTTGTCATTTAAGCCGCCCGGTGATTTAACGGATGTGGATGAAGTCAAGTTTTTTGTAAAAACTTTAAAAAACAAAAAAGCTCCTGGGTTAAACGGTATAAGTCATATTATTTTAAAAAATATGACAAATACATTCTTTGTTGTTATTACCAGAATTGTTAATTAGTGTATAGTACACGGATATTTTCCGAAATTATTTAAAGTAGCTAAAGTTTTGCCAGAATTAAAGCCGGGCAAAGGGGTAAAATCTTCAAATAGCTATCGCCCAATAAGCATCTTAAGCTGCCTTGATAAAGTTTTTGAAAAAGTTATTCTAGACAAGCTAAATGAATACACCGAAAATAACAATATACTACAAAGAGTGCAGTTTAGTTTTAGGAAAAACAATTCTACGATAAATCAGGTTAAGCGCATAGTTAATTTAATATCTAAAAATAAAAATGAACGTAAGAGCACTGAAGTGGTGCTTTTGGATATTGAAAAAGCATTTGATTCCGTATGGCATGACGGACTGATATACATATAAACTTAATATGTTTGGCTTTCCAATTTATTTACAAAAACTCATTCAAAGTTTCTTATCTGAAAGATACTTTGTTGTAAAAATTGAGGATGACTACTCCAATCAAAGAATTATCCCTGCAGGCGTACCTCAAGGTTCAGTATTATCCTCCACACTTTATTCGATATACACATCAGATTCCAAAGTTCTTAAAGATGATTCTTTAACATTGTACGCAGACGATACCGCAATATTAACAACGGGTAAAGTATCTAACGCTATAGTCCAAAAATTAAAAAAGGCTGTTCTAAACGCACAAGCATATTACAGGAAGTGGAAAATAAAGAGAGTAAGACTCAAGTTATAATATTTCCGTTCAACAAATCGCCGAAAAGAAATGCTTCCATTCCACAATACATAGATGGTGTGCAAATCCCTCTTTTGAACGCTATTAAGCAGCAGGTTCTGTAATCATGAGAAAAATCAGTTAAATGTGGGAGAGCTTTATTTCCCTTACTAAACAGAAGATATTTTCTTAACAGTAAAATTAAGCTCCTACTATATAAGATGCCAAATCTGGCCAAAGAGATGTGCGAATACCTACAGTGGCTCCATCGCATAATCGGACAAGCATTAGTCTGATATGTATGTGCTTAAAACTTAAAAAGAAAATATTAAATATATGTTTTTTTTTTGCTTTTATTTACACTCTACATTACAACCTTTTAGATTAATAAAAAAAATAACAAAATTTTTCATGATAAGGGTAATTTTATAAAGAAAAAGGAAAATAACTCAATTTTTTGAGCTCAACACATAATCAGACAAAGAAGAGCACCATTGCTAAAAATGACGAAAGAGAACAATTAATACTTTGTGGCATATCCTTTGTTCTCAAGAACGGCCTGTAAACGTTTTGGAATTGATTTTACCAAATTGTAGCATTCCTCAGGTTCTAAGGAGTCCCACGCTTCCAGTAAATCCGCCTTAAGATGATTCAAAGTTTTAAATTGTTGTTGGTATACTCTTTTTGCTAATTCTTTCCAAAGATGTTCAATTACGTTGAGATCTGGGCTCTGTGCAGAGGTTTCTATAAGTTTGGGGCAATTATGGACCAACCAAATCTTTTCCACACCCGAAGTGTGCTTGGGATCATTGTCCTGCTAAAAAGCAACAAAAAATTTTTTTTTATATTTCTCGAACCCTCTAAACTTTGTTTTATTTGACAAAAAATGGTACTTTTGATCTTTTCACACAAAATTATTGATTAACCAAATATTTTTTAGCCTATTTTCAGAATCTAAAGTTTTTTGAAAAGGGGACAGATGAGCCTTTAAAATGGTATTCATAGAGATATGGTTCAAACTTACATATTATAAGTTTTGATGGGGTAAACTTGGAAAATATGATTTTTTTTCTCAATTTATCAAGTTTAGCCATTCTTAATTGCAAAATTTAAATAAAAAATATAAAATAAGTGATGACATTCTGAAAGTACATTATCTTGTAAAGAGATTGACACCTCGTTTGATCAAATCGAAGAAAAATTAACGCAGTTATTATTTAAAGAGTCTAACAGTCGAGTTATATTTTTAATATTTGTCATCTTATCAAATTACCTTTCAGTTCAGAAATTGTCAATAGTTTTGATGGATCTTGGTTGTTTATCGCAAAATGTGTCAAGTTGACATTTGCACGACTACCAGAAGTCGACTAATATTTGTGTTTTTTGCAGATATTACTATTTCTCTTTGCCCAAACATTGTCCAACTTCTGGTGGTAGCTCAAACGTGAAATGGACACATTTTGCGATAAACAATCGAGATTCATCAAAAATTCTGAAAATTTTTGAACTAAAAGTTCATTTAAAAAATATAATTCGACTGTTAGACCCTTTAGGTAATAACTACGGTAATTTTATCCGATTTGATCAAACGAAGTATCAATCTCTTCACTTTCAGAATGTTTTCACTTATTTAATATTTTTTAATTAAAGTTTGCTACTATGAACTGACAAACATGAAAAAACATGAAAAAAATTCACATTTGTCAAGTTTACCTCATCAAACCCAATAGCATATTAAGTCAAATAATATACGTATGCATATGGTTTTAAAGGCCCATCCCTCTCCGATGACATGGGTTCAGAAATATATTTGTAATCAATAAATTTGTGTGTAAAGTCCAAAAAACAGTTTTTGTCAAATAAAGCAAGATTGGAGGGTCCCAGAAAAATAAAAAAAATTATTTTTGAGTTCTACTCAACTAACTGAACAACTTAGGCTAGGTAGTTACTCGGGTGTATTTATTTTTTTGTTTTTTTTTTGTCGCATAGTGTAAGTTGTCTAATTTGTTGTTTAAAATTCCGATGTTGTTGTTTATAATAGCTACACAGCAATTTCTTTTTCTAAATGATCACTGAGTAAAATGATACCAATTAAGAAACAACAATATAACAACACAACGATTTAAATATCTTATCATCATGAAAATAATGGACAAAAATTATAGAATGCATTCAAATATTTTCCAACATCAACGAGTCGACCAAAGAATATGCCGGCTACCACTATCTAATGTGTACATGTATGTACGCGTAGGTTTAGAATGATGGGCTTATTAAAATTCCAAAAACATCTGCACAAAAAACAATTAAGTTTTAAGCCAACAGAATCTTGTTTGAACAATTCAGACTTCAAGAATTACAAAGACTGTCACTACAATAATAACAACAAAACAAATATCATCATATAGTTGTAGTAAATAAGAGTTTGAAATACATTTGCATACCGAGCATACACAGAAGAGAATGCAAACACGTACTTATGCGGCGAAAATACAAGGGTTCCCCTTTAAACTTCTTTTTTTCATTTTTTTATATGTGTTTGATTATAATCATCACAAAACACAATATCATTCTGATATAGTTATTCGCTATAATATATCACAAATCGATGGGCCAATTATTCGAAACAAACTATTATAATTGTGCGGCATGAGCGTTTTATCGTTTACAGTAAGCCACAGTTGGGATTAAAAGTTCGTGGACTTAAATAGAAAAAAGCTGTATGTTTTTGAGATATTGATGGTTTTTACCTTTCGAAGATAAATATTACATAATGTTTATTAAGCCAAGCATTGGGGTTGAACCGTGGCCTCGCATCTAATAATCCAACACACTACCTACTAGACTACGGTATAATAAAATATATGTACATTCATAAATTGCACAAAATCAGACAAATCTAGATTTAAGTCACTTTAATTTTTATTTGTTGATTTTATTTTTACAAAGAAATAAACTTTGCATTCTGTGTTCAGCACTATAACTACGAATTTTGTGAATGTTCGTGAATTCGTGAGAAGTATGCATATTTGCTTTGGGGTGACCCTAAAACTAATTACAACATAAGTTCTATGCCAACGGCTTCTATTTCCCTCGGCTTACGTATTATTAATGGCTATGCTTCTGGTATCATTAAGTTAATCAAATGCAAATTCATGCATTTTTGACGAAACAAAGAACCTACTAATTCCGTACATGAAAGGCCTACGCATCTCTAACAGAGATATACAAATGTTTGTAGTTTCCTAAATGTGTATGTAAATAACTGAATAAATTTTGCTATACTATATATACACACTATATACTATATGAAGTCGCCGTGGTATAGTAGGTAGTGTGTTGGCTTATTAGATTATTAGGCCAGACATCAAAATGCAATAAAAAAAAGTATTTCTTCGGCGACTTCCTCTTAGCAGATTTCTGTCAAAAACTCTGAGAGTAAATAAAAATTGCCATGAAAAGTTTCTCAAAAATATGTCGTTCGGAGTCGACTTTAGACTGTAGGTCCCACCACTCATGTATAAAATTAACACATACAACATAAGTGCCGTAAGAAACTAGGTCGTAATCCTGACTGAAGGGTTGTAATGACCAATTATGTATGTATGTATATTTGTGTACAGACCTTTATATGTGTAAGAGAGAATAAAAAATTCGCAAAGCATCTGAATCTTGGCAACAAACTACAAATGTGCTGTAATGCTAACAGACACAAACAACGAAATGTTTATACGGCTTTGTTATACGGTCAATAATTACACATTACATTACATACAAACCACATACACTCATTAGAAAATGTGCGCACATATGATTAAATTGACTAAGGGATTACTCTGTTAGTAAAATCACCGAAGTTACATTAATTTGTATTCTTTAAACTTAGACGTAAACATAATTAATAATTACAGTATTTGGTCATTACAACCATTCAATCAGGATTACGACCTAGTTTCTTACGACGCTTATATTATGTGCGTTAATAATTTTATACACGAGGGACGGGACCTACAATTTAAAATCTATTCCGAACGACAGATTTTTGAGAAACTTTTCTTGGCAATTTTATTTACTCTTAGAGTTTTTGCCACAAATCTGCTGAGAATAAGTCGCCAAAGAAATATTTTTTCATTTCGATGTCTGGCCAGGGGTTTGAACCGTGGCCATACTTCTAATATGCCAACACACTACATACTAGACTACGGCGACTTCTATATATACTCAGAAATTCTAATTTTCAAATAGTTCTTCAAGCTATAGGGCTTTATTTTGAAATAAAATTTTTCAATATAGCGTTTCAATTCTCCCACTAATTAATACAATTAGTCGTATATAAGGAAAAGTAAAAAAAGATTTAGGGCCCCTTCCTTTTTATAGGTTAGGTTTGGTTAGAGGACGTGTACTTGTCAATTAAGACAAGTTCAGTACCCGGAGGTCGAATTGATCTACTGTACAACGTCCTAGTTTCTTACACCACTTATATTGTGTGTGTTAATTTTATACATGAGTGGTAGGACCTACAGTTTAAAGTCGACTCCGAACAACAGATTTTTGAGAAATTTTACTATTGCAATTTCATTTACTCTCAGAGTTTTTGGCAGAAATCTGCTAAAAAAAAAAGTAGATAATGAAAAGTAGAAATAAATTAAATAAAAAAAATTTTCAAAATCTGTATTATTTCCAGGTCAGACGTCTTTATCAAAACAGAATATGAAAAAATTTTTCGTCATCCTCCTTTTAGCCGATTTCTAACAAAAATTTAAGAGTAAACAAAATTTGCAAAAAAAGTTTCTCAAACATGTGTCGTTCGGAGTTAAACCGTAGGTCCCGCCACTCATGTATAAAATTAACAACCACAACATAAGTGGTTTTAGAAGTCAGGTCGTAATTCTGATTGAAAGGTTGTAATAATCAATTGTCTTTGTTGTAATCCACATAGTTAGTACAAAACTGGACATAGTTAGTCCTGAATATAGTGTTATTTTATCAATGCCTGGAAAATAGATTCAACGTTTATAACTGTCTCTGCTTTTACAAAAGTAAACAGCAGTTATTTTGATTATTCATTAACATTCTAAATCACCTCAAAGCACTATTTTAAACTCATTTGCGGAACCACCGCAAGATTATTCAGTACGGGGAAGGCATTAAATCCTATTTAATGATTGAATTTTCTGAGAAAATCTTCTAATCTACGAATTTTATTTTGTAAAGTAATATTCATTGAAGAGAATATCGTTAGAACTATATTTTCCAGTCGAACATAAGGTTCTAATATTATCTTCAAATTTGCCCTCTCAGAGACATTTGAAGAAAATGTGGTCGTCATGAAAACTGCTGTGCCTGAACCGATGCAGACATTATCGAATCTACAACGGCTTTTTGTAGAAGTCCAGAAGTCACTATGTATCATGTCACAGTCACACCCGGATGTTAGCTATGAGTGAGCCTTAACCTTTTCATTTCAAAGGCCATCCAAAAAGCTTGCCACGTAGTTGCACACTACCTATCACAACTGTTAACAGCATGGACTGCAGCCAATAGATTTACACATATGCCCACAACGACAATCGCTTTCTCGTCCACAATTACACTCAGGCCACCCAAACTCTTTAGTGCTGATATCATTTACGAATCTTAACAATGCAAATCATATAGGCGATGAATATAAAATAATGATTTTCTATACTCCAGTAAGATTCAGTATGTATTCGGCATAGGTCGCTTAGTAGATTGTCTATGCCCAGCATATATTAACCGCAAATTCAAATATCAAGTTTACCACCAAGATATTTAAAGCCCACCTTAGCTACTGTACGCTACCTATCACTGTTAACTTTATTGTTCGTATAATGTGCTTTCCAGCATCAGTATAAGTTAAAGTATGTGCTTAAGAAGGCCAATAGGTTAGCAACAGTGTGTCCTAATTTATGATGCTAAAAGCATTCTTAATCTAAACAGTTTCTAAAGCAACGATAATAGCTCCCTCAGTAGAACATGTCCTTCTAAAACTGAACTGATTCTTCATTTGAACAGTTTTTGCTGCAATACATGTTATTATTATTATTATTATTATTATTATTATTATTATTATTTATTTATTATTAGTCATAGCACAAGAAGATAATAATCTTATAAATGAAAGTGCTATGGGAGTACATCAAAGAAAGAAAATAATAATAAATCATTGATTATATATGTAATGAAATGTTTGAAATAATGTAGAAATAAAAATGAATAAGAACGTGTTAAAATTACGGGAAATAGCAATCGATACAAAAAAGGATAAAAAAATGAATATGTGTAAAAAATAAATTAGGATAATTACAAAGAACAGTATATACAAATATAAAGAAATATACAAACAAAGTAAAAAGATATATATAATAAGATACTATGAAATTTAAAGATATATTAATTATAAAAATGAAAAATTAAAAATAATAATCATTAAAAAATGTCTCCAATCATTTAAAAATTAAACATTCGTAAAATTTTCCAATTGAATCTCTAATCTGGGGATCCGTTTTCTTCAGAGGGTAAGACCAACCTCTATTCCTTTTTAATTAAAAGCACTTTAACTTGGATATATGGCAATTTTTACATTGGTGCAAAATTGGTTTTGAAATATTGGCCTGTCCTTAAATTTATTACAAGGCTTATTATACAATTCATCACAAATATCAAGAAAACAATTACATTTTCTTCCAGCTTTAGCGTTTTCTTTTTACTTTTTCATATGCTTTTTGGTGTTTGCTATTCTCTTGCATATACATACATACATATATATTGAGATTCGAAAAGAATAAGGACATCAATGTGAAACATAGTGGCTTAGTAGGTAGTGATTCAAACTAGAAAATAATTAATAAGAAACTGCACTAGTTCTCGGCTTATACGTTGCAAAAACAAATTTATTTGGGGTTTTATTAAGAAATAGTTTTAATTTGAACAATTGTTCAAATTAAAATTGAAACACGCACTGTGAAAAACATAGGGACACCACCTTTTCCTTTCAGAACAGCTATGAAATAATAATATAACTTAAGTTCTAATATTGCAAAGATGTATTCCTACTCAGCCATTAGTTATTTGAATCGTTTTCCTTTTAATTAAATACTCACCATCTCCGAGTTTCATTTTGTTGTTAACGTTAACTTTATTCGTTGGAATTTATTCAATTATTTGTTTCTGTTACGGAGTAAGAATGCCCATTATTAATACAAAAATATACAAATATTAATAAAGTATCCTTTCAAATTATATTTTACCGACTTTATGGTGTCTTTTAAGGACCAATTTGTACAACGACACCATCATGACTGGCATCTCTTGTAATAGTTTCTTAGTTGTAAAAGGAACCACAAAAAAGACATCAAACGACGGTTTATAACAATAATAATCATAACAGCGACAACGTTAAAGGAAAAACAATAAGATAATAAGGACAAAAAAATTTACTGCTGCATGAAGAGTAACAGCAGGGAACATACCAAAGCCATACACAATGCTTAGGACAACAAAAGCTAAATATACCAATAAAATAATAAAAAAGGCAACTGCACACGTTACGTAAAAGTTTCTACTAAAATGCAGGGCATGTAGAAACACACTCTCATTGTCATTTCCCAGCACATCCGACTGAAAAAATATTTTTTAACATTAATATTTCTATACATACCCACATATGTCAAAGCGCACATAAATTTTTCGTTGGATTAGAATCTAAAAAGGAATATTGCGTTATTGTAAGTGTTAGGAAGGCTTTTGACATGGCCGCATAGCTGACAGATAAATGAGGCACCAATGGTAAAATATTTGAGTAAAAATCGTCAAAGACATTTATTGAAATCGTCAAAAAATCGTCAGAAAAAATAAACAAATAAATTAAAAGTTTTTAAAAAACCAAAATTATTCCGTTGTAGTAAAACATATAAAGTCAGTTTGAGTTCAAAAACAACACATTAAAAAATTTTTTTAGAAATTAAAAGCAATCCGTGCCTCAACGTCTATATTGAGGTTTCTCGACCGTATACAGGAGAGGCCGTAGTAGCTCGTTAATGACGGTAGTGTATCCAACTCCATTGAATCATTGGAGCATCGGTGCAATGTGGTATGTGTTTCACTGTTCTATCACTATTACAAAAGAATTTTACTCGAACGAAATAAGGAGACTTTTTCCCGAAAATCGTATATTCCTACGTAACGCTCGTTTATTGGCCAGCACGTCCGTATGTGGTCGATTGGCCAGTGGATCGCGCACCGCATTACAGCAAAAGTTACAGTTTTTTAGTCGGACAATTCACATGTGGAAATCAATTCCTGCAGAGGCTTTTCCTATTACTTATGGTGTAAACATATACAAGCCTAATGTCTATAAACACTGTTCAATCTTTCCCTCTTCCCATAACATATTTTCATATTTCTAAACACGATGCCATCCATCCATCCCCTGAGTGTTGGTCGTACGAAAAAAAATAACGGCGCTTACCTTTGTTCTTCCGATGGTAATATTAGAAACTGTACTCGAATTTTTAAAATTGTCTGCAACGGTAAATGATAAATTATGAGCAACTAATTTAATTTAGGAGTTGTAATTTTTTTGGCTTTTAAGAGGATAAAAAGGAATAAAATACAGAAAAATCATCACAGATATTCGAAAGTAACTTAAAAATATAATACTTTACTCCTTGTTTCTACTAACATAAATTTCCAATAGAAACAATTTCAAAGTAAATACAAAGCTTAAAGTGGCTTTTAATGTACTAAAGTATAGAATATGATGTAAATTTTTAATTTTTAATTTTTAAAAATCGTCAAAATAAGTGTATAAATCGTCAAATCGTCAATGTGATATTTTTGTAGCTCAAAATTGTCAAAATGACGATGAATCTTCCAATCTGGCAGCTATGCATGGCCCTTTGGTCCACTATTGTGGAGCATTATGTATGTACCATGGAGTAACGAGACGAGACCTATCCGAAGGGGTCAAGATAATCGGTGTTGCAGATTAAATTGCACTGGCTTATTGCAAAAGGTGTTACCAGAAGCAGAAAGCACCACCAACGCTATAATGCATGTCGTTTTATCTTATTAAAGAGAGGGAAACAATAATATTTAACGTTGGAACATATTATACGGACATCAAAGTGTACATGATAATATATTGACGTCGAGGGGCATATAAGGAATATTTGCAGTATATGGGTGCTAAGGTATCACATAGCTCGTGCTACCCCTTTTACGCACAATACATGATCCCAGAATTATTAACATTCCCAGCATATAGACTGACTGCATTGCACGCAATATTCATATTCTAGACAGTTTCGAACTGGAGAGTATTCGCATAATAGCTACTGATAATCGGTTGTCCACAACTGAAGTTATAGATAATTCGGTGTTCAACAAAAGTCTGGTTAGTCAAAGAATGGAAATCGAAAGTGGGCGTACTCGCTTATACTTAACGTGTAGGATAATTAGAAATTATTGAGCCGACACCGTTTCAGGAATGGCAGTGTTTTATTTTGCAAGAATTGTGGAGATAATAATGCAGAGTATGCACAAAATATTTCCGTCGGCTGCTCTGGATTCCAAAATAAGAGGATACATTTGGAGAGAAGAACGGGGCTTTGTGTTCGACTGTACAAAGTTATCTTACGACGTTGTTGTTTTATTTGCAAACATGAAAAAATTTAATTTAATTTTGAAAAAGTTGTTCTTATTTAACCTTGTAGGCTAGAAGATGTTTGTAGAAGAATTAACTTGGAGTAATTTGGGTTCAGTACCTCTGCTAGCCGTAGACAGATAACCACGCAGCTGTTCCGTAAAAGTGTACCAAGGCGTTTCAGTGTGTATTCCAATTTCTTTAGTATCCTTATATGAAATAATACCTTGTTGAATAAAAAAAAATATTGTTTTATGTTAAAGTAATGTTTAATAGCAAACGAACCAAAAAGAAATCGTCTTTTTTAACATTTCGGCAGTTTTAGATTTCAGACTAATTATAAGGTTAAATTTATGATTTCCGCTTAACCGACTGAATATTTTTATGAATATCGTTGAAAAGTTTGTCATAAAGATAATAAGTTTACAATGTTAAAATGTATACCTACATACGTCATTGGTCATTACAACCCTTCAGTCAGGATTACGACCTAGCTTTCACCCTACCTCGATTCCGAAAGACAACTTTTTTGAGAAACTTTTCATGGCAATTATATTTACTCTCAGTATACCTGCGAAGTTGATAAGGCTATGCAGAATGACGTTGAGCAGTTCCTGGACCTCTTCGAACCTTTTGATACCGCGCGAGGTTTCACACAAGGCGATACTGGCACTATTTTTCAAAAAAGTGTCCAGTTGTTTGCGTACGCTGACGACATTGACATCTTAAGGCGTACCAAGCGAGATGTTACTGCTGCCTTTAGTGCTATTGAACAGGAGTCTACTAAGATGGGTTTGGCAGTAAATGAGGGCAAAACAAAGTATATGTTATCGACAAATAGAGATATGCGGCGCATTGATTCTCAGATTACGTCCGATAACTATACTTTTGAAACTGTCAAGGAATTTGTTTATCTTGGCTCCGCCGTTACCACCAAAAATTATGTCAGTTTGAATAACAAGCGCAGGATTACTCTTGCCAACAGGTGCTACTATGATCTCAATTGACAATTGAGTAGCAGACACCTCTCTCATACGACAAAACTAACACTCTACAAGACGCTCATCCTCCCCGTGCTTCTTTATGGTGCAGAAACATGGACCTTATTAAGCACTGATGCATCAGCCTTGAGAGTGTTCGAGAGAAAAGTACTGTGTAAGAAATTCGGTCCAGTGCGAGTTGGCGATGATTACTGCATCCGATACAATAGTGAGTTCAACGACATGGAGTTCTGCAGCGTATTAACATCCAGCGGCTGCGCTGGCTCGGCCATGTCGTTCGAATGGAGGAGGATGCTCCGGTGGGACGGGTATTTGATGCGGAGATGTGCGGAAGTCGGCGAAGAGAACGACCTTGTATCCGTTGGAAGCACCAAATCGAGGAAGCCCTGTCATCGATTAGTGTGACCAACTGGCGCAGGTGCGCAAGCAGCAGAGGTGCCTGGAGAGATGTGTTGCGGCAGGCCGAAATCCGTTAATCGGGTTGTTAATGGCCAATTAAGTAAGTAAGTAAGTAAAAGTTTTTGCCAGAAATCAGCTGAGAGGAAGTAGCCGAAGAAAAATTTTTTAATATTTCGATTTGCAGGAGGGAGGTGTCTGACCTGGAGTTTGAACCGAGGGCTCGTGTCTAATAAACCAACACACTACCTACTAGACTAAGTGAGAGTTTTTAGTGAGAGATTTATAAATTCAAAAAAGTCATCTTTATGAATCACTTGGGGTAAGTTTGTCTCGTTTTGTACCAATTGAAATACAAATCAACACAAATATTTTTATTTAATGGATTTACGTGTAAAGTTTATTTCAAGCATTCATTCAATTTATTAGCCTCTACTTTACACTTCCATATCTGCATGCAAATAAAGAAGACAAGAAATCTTTTCTATGAATTATTCCATAATTTTGCTTTTGTTATTATATTATGACTTTCACCACTAGAGTTTCTCATAAAGAAAAGAAGACATACACTTGCTTTAAAATCTTTTGATTATGATGGAAGTATGGCACTTTATTATAATTTTTATTACACATAGAATAATATGTTTAGAACTAGGAAAACTTTTGTTGTTTGAAAGTCGTTATGGTGCTGTTTTGTTACAAAAGTATTAAGTAATCAAAATAATTATTAATGTTGATATAAATTTTATTTACGTGCCTGTTCCGCTGCTTTACATTATTCTAACATGAGTACTACAAAGATATACGGATATTTTGTTCTTATACAACCTCATAAATTTAGTTGTTGAGTTCAATTTAAAGTGAGTACGTTTTAAATTTGCTAAACTTTTACAGCAAGATGGTAATTCCTCTCGAAATATTATAATCGTATCTATCTTATCTATCTATCTATGTATATAAAAATGAATGTGTTTGTTTGTATGTTTATATGTTTGTATGTTTGAACTTTATAGAACCGATTTTCTTGAAATTTTCATAGTATCTTCCTGTATGTCTGGAAGAAGTTATAGGCTACTTTTTATGTTGCAATAGGCAAATAAAATAAAATGAAATAAATAAAAAAGTATGAGTGTTATTGTCTAACAAATTATTACATATACATACGTCACCCTTCAGCTCTATGTAAAATTTTAAACACAACAGTAATTGAAATACGTCTATATATGTATATAAAAATGAATGTGTGTTTATTTGTTTGTGCGTTTGTTGGTGGGTTTGTTTGCTTGAAGTCTATAGACGGCTAAACGGCTGGACCGATTTTCTTGAAATTTTAACAGCAAGGAACTATAGGCTCCTTTTAGTTTAAAATTTCAAGTAAGCGAGGGCCACGCCCACATAAGTATTTAATGTCGCATATCTCATAAACTGCAGCAGCTAGAGTCCTCAAATTATGTATGGCGACTTTGACGTATATATGAACAAAATGGGGGGATTGGCTATAGTGGGCGTGTCACTTCCCACAGTCTGTATATCTAAAAATTAATGTTTGTTTGTATATACCTTATAGAATCGTAAGATATGCATTTGATCATGTTATGATCTTTAGAAAAGTTGTTGCGCATGAGCCGACGAAACTTTCTAAGTTAGTATGACCAATTTCTGACAGGTGGCGCCACTGAAAATTACTCAAAATGAATTAAATCGTAAACTGTGCATTCTTTAACAAAGTTGTTGCGCATGAGTCGACGGAGGTTGGTGCGATTAATTTCCGATGGATGGCATCACTGAAAATTATTCAAAATGAGTGACAAGCAATTGGACATTTGTGTAATGTCTTTCCTTCAAATTTATATTAGTTGGTGGCGCAGCAACACGCGCAGGGTACAGCTAGTTGCTACTAATTCTAAAGCGCAATAATGAAATTGTTGTAAATTCATTATACCTGTAAAGAAGAGATTCTTGAAATTCCTACATGACATATTCGTTATTTGTTCACCTCCAAAACTTTTCTAATTATGAACTCAATACTTGCAACATTCGGAAATTTTCAATTAAATATTTACACGTGTACCGTGTATGAAATGTACAGTTTTATTGTGAAAATATAACACTGATTTTTAATTTGAAAATAAAAAACATTTTAATCAAAGTATTGTCCATTTGAAGGAAACCAATTAGTAACCCAATTTTCAAATTCGACATAGGAATGGAAATACTCCTCAGCCATATAGCAGTCGAAAGCAGCTAAGTCTGGTGTATACGGCGGGTTTGTTAACATTAAGTTCCCTAAGTCTATTTGTGTTTTATGCGCCTCTGCATCATCATTTTGCAAAATTATCTTGCGGTATCTTGTAGGCCATTCCGGTCATTTTTCGATCAATGCATTGTTTAAACTGATCATTTGTTTTCAGTAGCAATCTCTGTTAGCGGTTTTACTAAGTTTTAGTAGCTCGTGGTACACCAGACCTAGACCAGACACACAGCACTTTCTTCCTACTAAAACGGTCTGGTTTTGCGGAACCAAGCAATCTTTGAAGCAAGATTTCACAAATGGTTTTTCGGTTTTCCTTCTATCTGTTGTTCAATTCATATGGCACCAATGTTTCAGATTTTTTAATCTTTCATTTAGCTTTTAAATTTTCAATATGCAATACGGCGTCTTCAAACTTTTTCGGTGATCTTTCACCCTAAGCATGATTCTCCTTTAAATTGCACTATTTGAACATAATCAGAGTTATTTTTGGCAATGGACAAACTATTAACAATTGTCTGTAACTTTAATTCCAATGACACAAATTGTTACGTTTTTACCTTTTAAAAACGTTTAAAATATGAGCTCGTAGATTGCAAATAAAATTAACATAAATTTTATGTTTATTTTTAATTAAAATTCTTTATTATTCGCACAATTCTGTGTGCCATTGTTCACAACTTGATGTAAATTAGAACAATTGTTTTTCTTTGTTATTCCTCTGTTTATACCCTTTGCATAAACAACAATTAAAAGACAATTATGCGACAGATCTTTGTAACGGAGATCTTCAAACCACCACTTCAAACCAAACTTCTAACGCACCGCGTTTTCACATAAGAGTGACTGAACTTCACTAACACAGTCGCCTGCTTTGCCTTGCCTTTTATATGGCAGGGTAAACAGTCTGATGAATGTTTTTGAAGGCGAACGTTCATGACTTCGTCTCTATAAGTGTAAACATCGTTGTACTGTTGGTATATTTTTGTTACTTGTTTAGGCTTTTATATGCTGATGTTTGCTGTTGTATTTTTGTTTACTTGTTTACCATTTTTTATGCTGGTATTTGTTGTTATATTAAGCAGTACGATAATTTGTAAACAAGTTTGTGCACTGCATTGTTTTGTTTCTGTAGCTTTTGTTTATAACTTTAATGTTAATGTTATTTACTGCTTTTGCGCCTAATTTTCTGGATGTAAATTTATCTCCTCTTCCTCCAATATTTAAGTTTAAATAAAACAATGTGGAAGTCTCTGTTGGAAAATCGATCGGTCCAAGTTCGAACTGAATATAAAACACATTGTTGAAACATAAAAATTTCTCATATCTCGTCGACGTTAAATCGTATGTCTCCTCTCTCATGTAAAGAATTAACACACAAAACATGGTTGAATTGAGAACAAGGCTATAAGCCTGACTAAAAGGTTGTAGTGACCAATTAATCAATTAAGGAGGAACCCAACTCTATAGTGATAAGATGCCTTCAGACCGTGGAGTCCAGAGTTGGCCAGTTGTAAGTTTGTGCTCGCAATTTTTCGCAATTAAAGTGGGATGCTTAGCTTGCGACTCGAGATAGTTTACCAGTCTAAAAGAACGTTCTCACATTCCATGTTGCAAAATTTCGATTGCCGTTAAATTTTCGATTATTTTCAGCAAAAATTGATTTTACCCAAGGGTTTTAACCTTTTACTAAGCCTGCCATCTTCAGCGCAGCTGAAACGGCACAGCAGTTTCTACTTAAGCTCCTAGTTTGGAGATAAATGCTTTAAAGGAGACGTCTACTTCTGTCTTCAGTTCAGTACATAACACTGACACCGACTGGTTTTTCCGACATATTTCCTATTTTGAATAAAATTTTGCTACTATGAACGGACACACTTGAAACAATATGAAAAATTCGCGTTTGTCAAGTTTACCTCATCAAACCTCATATCATATTAAGTCAAATTATATTGTTATGTATACCGTTTAAAGACCCCATCCCTCTCCTTTCTAACAAGGTTTAAGTTTTGGACATGGGTTCAGAAATCATTCTGTAATCAATAAATTTGTGCGTGAAGTTAAAAAAAAACAGTTTTTGCCAAATAAAACAACTTTGGAAGGTTCAAGAAGTATAAAAAATTTATTTTTGAGTTCTACTCAACAAAACTCACAACTTACACTATGTCATTTGCTAGTTGTATTTCATTTTTTTATTTTGTCGCAGAGTGTTATTAGTAAATTAATACTAATAATTCTTTAATATTTTAGAAATTTGCGTTTATTTAATATTTAGTTCCCTAATGCCTAATAAAAACGACTTGCTAATATTAAATTATTTTTAGTATTTAACAAAATTGTTCTGATAAATTTTTAAACATTTTTAAATATAAGAGTCTTTACTTTTCTCCAAATAACACATTCAGAAGCAACCTAACTTTTACCCCAGATAGTGTTACATTTAAAACGAACATAAGATAGAAGAAGGTCAGTTAGCTCTAAGTAAAAAATAGAACTCAAAATTTGTCACCACAACATTCAACACCTTTGTAAAGGCAAACCTTCATCCTAGATTTTGTTACAGCAGACCAACCACATGCTGAACTAAAAGAAAAAAAAAACGTAACTTTAAGAGATTGTCCATGAAAAATGAAAGGAATTCCAACTTTTTAGTAGTAACAAAACTAAGAGCTATGCAGAGTTGCCTTTAGAATTAATGATTAGTTTTACCGTTAACATGTTACTGTTAAGCAAAATTTATTAATCATTCATTTCAATATTCGGTAATAAAACTTTTCTGAAACAAAATATTTTGACAATTGACCTGACAATTGATTCTATTTTGAACAACGAAAATGTTTTAGTTACGTTGACTATGAATTTTTCTTCTGGTTTTTTCTGGTTATATCCTATTATTGGATAAATAAAATCAAATATGAATCGTTTAGAAAAAATTAATGTGAATTTAATTCGATGTTATAGTCTTGGTACTGCCTGACAATAATTTGGTTTTTACAAACTACGTCACAGCAGAAAATTGTGACAAATTATTTTCCCAATAGAATCGACGATTTCTACGAAAGAGATATCCAGTCGAAAAATTCGAAAAAGTATCAATTCTATACAAAGGTGGGGATTTAGTCGAACTTTGGATATAATGTAAACATAAAAGATCTTTTTTTAATTTAGCGCGTATTTCAGGTGATACCGTTATTGACTGGGATATTTAAAGACCCCCATTCTCATAACACTTTATTCTAGTCTTCGAAACAACTTTCTGTTACTGATTTTCATCTACATTTGGGGGTCCTGATAAAGAGCAAATTATTTGACGCCAGTATAGTCTATTTAGTGCTTGGTATATAAACTTTCTCACGGAGACAAGAAAATCGCTAGTTGAATCATTGTAATTTTAATTTATTTTGGGCGAAAGTTTAGTTGCTTAAAATAATTAAAAAAAAACTGCAACTGTTAGGAGATTTCTTATCAAGACGGAAACCAATCTATCTATTAATCTATCTATCTATGTATCAGAACAAAAAGGAACCCATACAGAAACATATTGTGTCAACTGAGCTTCAGTGTAGATTTTCACTTTGTCGTTTTTGATGAAAGCTTGTGCGAGAGAATGAGCGGGACAGTGACAGTTTCCATGTTAATTGAGCTCATAAAATGATTATCTGCATCAAAATATCAATATGATATCAACTGTTTTTTTTCTTTTTCTTTTTTAACACTAGTCCGCGAAATACAACATTTATTTTAATTTTTAGATTAAAGATTCGAAATCTTATTGTTAATTCAGTAAAGAATTCAGGATTCAATAAACAAATACAAGCAAAAATAAAATACTTCCAAATGTTCTATAATAAAATACTTCCATATATATGCTATGTTCATATACAAAATACTTCCAAATTCTATATGCTATACATACATACATAATTGGTCATTACAACCCTTCAGTCAGGATCACAACCCAGCTTCTCACACCAGCCATTGTTAGGGGCGGGACCTACAGTTAAACTCGACTCCGAACGACAGATTTTTTGCGAAATCTTTCATGGAAATTTTATTCACGACCTAGCTTCGTTCGTTAATTTCATACATGAGTGGCGGGACCTACAAGTTGAAGTCGATTTCGAAAGACAAATTTCTGTGAAATTTTTCATGGCAATTTTATTTACTTTCAGAGTAAGTATGTACATAATTGGTCATTACAACCCTTCAGTTAGGATTACGATCTAGCTTCTCACATGACTTATGTTGTGGGCGTTAATTTTATACATGAGTTTCGGGACCTACATTTTAAAGTCGACTCCGAAAGACAGATGCTTGAGATACTTTTTATGGAATCTTATTTACTCTTCGAGTTTTTGCCAGAAATCTGCTGAGAGGAAGTAGCCGGAGAAAAAATTTTGTTTTTCATATTTTCGTTTTGATGTCCGACCTGGGGTTTAAACAGTGGCCTTGCGTCTAATAAGCACACTACCTACTAGACTACTGTGACTTCAACTCTTAGAGTTCTTGCCAGAACTCTGCTGATAGGAAGTCGCCGAAGAAATATTTTTTCAAATATGACCTGTGGGTGGCTATATTTTGAAAAATTCTGGTAAAACTCTTAACTAAGCTATGCTACCGCAATTTGACACTTTCAACAACCAGTGTTTCATAAAACAAAGTACATAGCCATATATGAATTAGGTGACATAATTTGGGTTACATTGTTATAAAATTCTTGTAGTCAAAATTATACAGGTGGGCACACACATATTTGACATTATAATTGGCGTAGTGTATCATACCAGAGACTCTGGTGGAAATCAAGCACATTACCCTCACGCTAATGGTCTAGGAGACTGCCCACTAGACTACCAGGGCACCCAATAAAAACACTTTTTCCTTATGTTTTCAAAGAAAACACGTACGGGGGTTCAATAAATATAAAATTTTTGCTTATTATTTCTTGAGTTCTTTTCAACAAAATTAAGAAATTACAGTAATGTGTGATTTAATAATAGTGTAAAATACATATGTTTGATTTCATTTTTTTAGGTAATAAAAATAAACAATCTATTGGTAAATAAAAACTTTAAATTAACGTGAAACAAATCTCAATTAAAATAAAAAAAACTACAGCCAAGCGAAACAAAAAATTTTCGGATAATTATCTTACATACATACATAATTGGTCATTACAACCCTTCAGTCAGGATTACGACCAAGTTTCTCACACCACTTATGTTGTGTGTGTTAATTTTATACATGAGTGATGTGATCTACATTTTAAAGTCGACTCCGAACGACAGATTTTTGAGAAACTTTTCATGGCAATTTTATTTACTCTCAGAGCTTTTGCCAGATATCTGCTAAAAGGAAATCGCCGAAGAAATACTTTTAGTATTTTTGTTTCATTGTCTGGCCTGGGGCTCGAACCCTGGCTTTACGTCTAATAAGCCTACACACTACCTACTAGACTACGGCGACTTCAATTCAAGAATTATCTTAGTATGTCTTATTATGATAGAATGATTTATGCCAATTATGCGTGAAACAAAATAACGGCTAAATATTCGCTACCGCTTTGGTGACATACCTTTTTCCGATGGCCCATATTTCTAATGAGTCGGAGACGCAATTAAGATTCAATGTCATTAATATGTTGAATGATCTCATAATTTCGCTCTTGCGTTGTTCTTGGCAATAAACGTATACGTTTGCTTTTAAATGTCCACAAAAGAAGCCCTACTGTTTCAATTCATGTAATCGTAGCGGCCAATTAACATTGCCTCGCCGTGAGATAACACAGCTATTGAATTTCTCGCGCAAAAGAGACATTGCTTCTTTGAATGTGTGATAATGGCACCATCCTATTGGAAAAATATATAGTCCAAGTTCATATCCTCAATTTCGTTACCACTACAATTCACGGTAACTGCCTTATTTTCCAAGAAGTACGGCCCATAGACGCCCCCAGCCCACAATCCACCAAGCACTCACACTTTCTGGACGAATCGGCATTGTGAAAGTGTGCCTCGATGCTTAAGATTGTTTGCTTTGTAAAGCCAACATTCCCTCTGTCCATTCAACCAAGCATTTGGCTTATAGGCAACGTTTGTTATGGTAAGTAGACTTCAGTTCTTGCGTCAATTGAACCCTGTAAGCGTGTAAATTTAAGTTTTTATTTAAAATTCACATCAGTGATGTTCGTGAGATGTTCTGCTGCACTTCTACCACACTATCGTCAACAACAGCATTATTTTCCGTAGAACGAACTGAACGAGCAATGATAAGTGCTTTTAGATTTACCGAAATTTCCGCATATTTTTCGTTATTGTGGACACATTTGTTTTCCGTAAATTTTTTTGCGTTTTTTTATCATATTTAATTGTGTCCCCTGTTGTATATTTCTCCCCAAATGAAAGTTTCATGATATTCGAAGAAATCATTTTTGTAAGGGGAATAGCAAGTAGAGACAAATAAAAAGAACGACTATTTATTTTTTATTCGTTCATAGTCATTCTTTATATACAGTGGACAGCAAAAGTCTTAGTACGGAAATATATTTTGACAAAAAAGTCTCCACAGACCTAATACTCTTGCACAAAGTCCCGATATGACTTCAGGACAGTATTTAGGAGATCATTAGAAAGAACGGTTACGTAATCGTTAAACCTCAAACAAATGTCAACCGAAAAACTTGCTCATGGTGCCACTAGGAAACACTAAACAAAACTTGTACACTCAATTCCAAATGGGTTAAATGGAGTGCTTGACCTTAAGGGATATTCTACTAAATACAAGGGATAACATTTAAATTTACTCAGGGTTCTCCTTGGGGGTACCTATGGAGTCATCGTAAACTTTACCTTAAATACAAGGGATAACATTTTCATTTGTTAGGCCTTTGAATTTTAAATTTACTCATGATTCTCCTTGGGGTACCTATGGAGTCATCTGAAACTTTACCTTATTTTTCTCTTGTTTTATGAAAAACATAAAAAAATTGTTTGTTTTATAATAAAACAGAAAAAATGAATAAAATAAATATACAAACTATAAATTTTTATACAAACTTTAGGCAAAAATTCACGACATTGCTAAAACATATTGCCATCCACTGTATACAATGTACAAAAACAAAACTTGTACACTTAACAGCTCAAAATAAATTGTATTTATAAAAGACTGCTTATAGTTACTGACATCGAATTAATTCGTGAAATCTCTATTTTTATTATAAATTAAAGGATATCTCTCTAGGGCCATGTATAAAGAAAAAATCGGCAAATCTAACGAATACCTAAAGTCCGCCAAATAAATTATTTTTGAAAATGCTTTAAAAAAGAAACTACTGAATATTTTCTCAAATTTCTTTTTCATTTGAAAGTACAATCCTTCCGGTTCATAATGGAAAATAATTTCATTCAAATGCCTGCCTTGGCTGGACATGCAGTAGCCTACACCAGAAGATGCCGATTTTGGCAAAAAAAACATCTTTTCAGATGAAGCTCATTTTGATGTTGGCGGGTATATAAACAAGCAAAATTGTCGCATTTGGGGCACAGAAAACCCGCACGCATACATTGAAAAGCCGACGCACCCAAAACGAGTCACTGTTTGGTGCGGATTTTGGTCCAGAGGCATAATTGGGCCATTTTTCTTCGAAAATGAGCAAGGAGTGGCTATTACAGTCAATGGAGATCGTTATCGGGCCATGCTGAATGAATTTTTGTTCACAAAAATTGAAGAGGAGGATATTGGAAACATTTGGTTTCAACAGGACGGCGCTACGTGCCACACAGTCGAAGCTACACTCGATGTTTTGCGCCCTGTTTTTGAAGATCGCATTATCAGCCGCAGAGCTGATGTCGTTTGGCCACCTCGGAGCTGCGATTTGACACCGTTGGACTATTATTTGTGGGGTGCCGTCAAAGATAAATGTTACGCCGACAAGCCAGAGCCAATTGACGCTTTAAAGGACAATATTCGTGAAGCCATTGGTGAAATACAATCGATAATGTGTTTAAAAATTGGACCGATCGTGTAGGCTACTGCATGGCCAGACGAGGCAGCGATTTGAATGAAATTATTTTCCATTATTAACCGGAAGGATTGTACCTTGAAATCAAAAAGAAATTTGTGAAAATATTCAGTAGTTTTTTTTAAAGCATTTTCAAAAAAAAAAACGTATTTGGCGGACCGTTTATATTCCTAGGCAAAAAACCTCTTGTACAGAAGAGAATTTGTAAATCCTCATTTATAAAAATACAAATTTTTATAAAAATAGTAATATCAAGCTCTAATTTGATACTAATGACAATAACCTTTCTTTTATAGCTAATTTTTTATTCAAGAGTTTATTTTGAGTTAGTAAGTGTACAACTTATTTTTTTGCTCACTGTATATATTCGTTTGCTGACAAACACCCGGTGAAATTTAATTGTTACTTTTGCCATTAAATTATCTTCAGCTGTGCTTGTGCTCTTATTTTCTAAACGTTTCGTTTGCCATTTATCAGTTTCGGATTTGTTTTCATACTTTATCGTTGCGATTATTATGGCTTTTTGTGATTTAAGAACCAACAATAGCTTTTCCAATATATCAAGTCTTCACGTGTGTTTTTGAATGTGACAGAAAATTAAAAAACAACTAAATAATATCACTTACCATTACATTTTTATGTTGTTTTGCCTTTTTCCGAACATTATGCCACGTTATCATTCTTTTTTATTTCTTGCGGAACCTTATGCGGTGTTTAGATATGCAAGTTTATTGCGTAAATCAAATGAACACTTAAATTATTGTACTCAATAAACCGAATATTGACTTAATAAAAGTGCATATCTGAACATAGTATTATGTTTCAATAATAAGAGCATAACATCGGTTCATTTAAAGAAAATACATATAATTCTTTTATGTAATTGCAACAATTTATTATGTGACTGTGTATCCATGCAAGTTTATAATCTTCTTGAAACCCCATACATAACGAAGTATGCCTGCCAATTTTACCACAGCATTCTTAGCAATTTATTGTTCAGTATACCAACCTTCAGTATTTTTATGTATAATTCTATATGTAGTACGAGTAGAAGTGTGAAGTGATATTTATATTCGTTCCCTAACAATTGTAATCACTGTTGCTTTTATTTAGATGTTACTGAACTTGGTAATAAATATCCCAATTTCCTCAATTTGTTTCCAATAAATTTCATTATTACAACAGAAAAAAAACTCAAATAATATCAAAAAGAATATTATGTGAGAGGAATTTTTTGCAAACATTATTCTGCACACAAAAAAATATTCAATGAGGGTGTTTTCACACAAAATATTTTTATTGTAAAAACATAAATTTAACATTTAATGGGACATACTCAGGTACAAATTGCTTTTCGAAATATTATAACATTCTCAAACTTGTGTTAAAGTCCTTTCATTTGCTAAAACTGTCCTTTATCCTTCGGTCAGAGCTATGGAGACATTCTTAAAACTTGAAAATAGAAGACCAACCTGGCAAACCATTCTCGTTGCTAAAAGCGAAAACTTTACTTGTAGGAGAGAATGCAAAACTCTATGATTTTACACAGAATCACTCATGAAAGCCAAAACGGAAAATAATTTCCGGACATTTTTAACACAGTCCTAATAATTCCAAATCACAAAAAAGGGACACGAACGACCACTGTCAGACAAAGGTATATCGTTCATAAACTGTATTTGTTAAATTATGAAAGGCATGATAGATGAAAGCATTAGCGAGTGGAAAAATAGAAAATGTGAATCAAGCAGGCATCCGTAAGGAATTCTCAAACGTGAACAATAATTACTGCTGTTCATACAATCAATAAAATTTACAGAAAAACGAAAGCGTTATTCCATTTCGATGATTTTAAAGCTGTGTTTGATCAGGTGCAAAGGGGGGGGGGGAGATTGTCAACTGGAATTTATAGATACAATTTATAAAAGTATGCTATTTGCGGTATGAACTGTATTTTCGGAATATTTCAAAACCCAGTCAATATAAATGACTACAAGGAAACTTACAAAACAAATTATGCGGAAATTTATCTACTGCTATAAAGACATTTATAAAGAAATATTGCTACAACATAATGCTAATAGCGGAAGGAAACTTGTTCTAAATTTGAGAGACAAATGAGTATAAGCAAATGCAATGTTCATTTAGTAAGTGCCCTGGTAGTCTAGTGGGTAGTGTGTTAGACTATTAGCATGAGGGTCGTGGGTTCGATTCCCACCAGAGTCTATGGTCTGTGAAACTACACCGAGAATAAGGTGAAGTTACTCCGCTTGTATATAATTAGAATATAATTTGTAATTGTATTGTAATTCATAAAAAAATAAATAAATATATATTTTCAAAATTTTAAACTCAAAGCGTGAACAGTGTACTTGTCTAATATACATAATTAGGATCATTTGGGTTATTACAACCTGCTGGCTGCTCCACCATGTTTTACAGTATGGATAAGGTTTTTCGATTTAAGCCTTTGCGTTGGTTCACACCACACTCTTTTCCGATTTTTGCAATTTTTTAGTTCATATCTTGACTCGTCTGTTCAAATAATTTTGTTCCAAAATGATTCAGACATATTTATGTAAATATTTATTATGTAAATATTTATGGTGGAGGCAGCCTAATGGTGTGGGGATGTTTTTCCTCTTCAGGAGTTGGTAGACTCGTTAAAATTGATTCCATAATGACTGGAGAGCACTATGTAAATATTTTGCAAGAAAATCTTTACAGCAGTGCGGAGGAAATGGGCTTGGGGGAGTTTATCTTTCAACAAGACAACGACCCCAAGCACACGAGTAAGGTCGCTAAAAAATATTTTGAAGAAAATAATGTTGAAAAATTTGAATGGCCTGCTCAAAGCCTAGATTTAAACCCCATAGAGCATCTCTGGGCTATCTTAGATGACAAAATCCCGATGGAGTCCAGAACAAATATTCAAACATTTTGGAAAAAAATGCAAAGTGAATGGAGGGCAATTCCTACAAGTACCTTGAAGAAACTAGCGCTAAGTATGCCGAAAAGATTAAGAAAAGTCATAAATAACAAAGGAGGAGCAACTTGGTACTAAATTTTAAGTTATTTAATTATTTATAATATTTTCTAGAGCAGTGGTACTTTATTTTGTCACTTGAAATTCCTTATGTGCCATATGGTTTCTATTATAAATAGAAAATATAAAAAAGAATTCAATGTTAAGTTCCCTATTAGATAAAATATTAACCGAATTAAAAATGAAACTATAATTTATAAACATTTGAAAACAATAAACATATGCTTTAATCAAAAAACAAAAAATATTTCAAACCGCACTTTATTTTGTCCGACAGTGTATATAATGAATGTAAACAAGATCTACTGTGGTTGAATAGAAATCAATTTAGTGGACCTGAGTAATTTTTAGAGAACGAGAAACAACATAACATTTTCTAAACATTTGCCAAGTGTTTAAAGAAATAAGAGTGATATGTTTTCTACACTTAACACTAACAAAAAATGAAATGCTTCAGGTGCTTGATGGAGATATTTATTAGCTAGACCTTCTTAAATATGTAAGAGATTCGTTAAAATATAGGAATATTTTAGTAGTACAATTTAATTATTGAATTAGAAACCATTGACCTATATGACTATATGACAAATATATACATATGTATCGATGTTGTCGCCAACTCTAAATCCACACCGAAAACAGTTTGGGAGTTTTTAATTTTCATTTGTATTGTTCCAAATTCCATTGTTTAGTTTGTTCATTTACTACCCATTCTCGAAAAATGGGATTCGTCACTAAAAAAGATTTTCAGATGAAAATAAGAGAGAGAGCTGCCAACTGCTATGAACCTTAATCAGCAGACGCACTTCGTTGCCTATGGTTGTTCATGGTGATTTGGCACAACAGGCTAAATAAATAACAACTAATTTGACAGATGTAGCTTCAACAAGGTGGTCGGTATCAACTGTTTTCTGTGTTCTTGAGAAATTCTATATACGAGTACATATGTCGATGTATAGAGATCATCTGTTGTTAAAACAATATATTATTCGCTATTTGTTCATACAAAACAGTCCTGTGAGAGGTTCAAAAATTGCATAATAGACAGAAAAGACAGATTCTAAACTACAAGCATAAGTATTAAATAATAAAAAAATCTTACATACATATGTGTTTGAAAACAATCTCTTCTTTTGGTTAGCTGAAAAAAATATTTTCTTATGTCTTGATTGTTTTAATTGCCATTTTTTATTTTCAATTTTGCCTATAATAAAAATCTTATAAAACAAACAATTTAATTTTGCACATTTTACATATTTTACGTTTAAATTGAATTTAATATGGTCCATTAAAATATATTAAAAAAAGGATTGTTTGCCAAGAAAGCGAAAAGGCGGTATAGCGAAGGCAGACAAAAAATAAAAATTTAAGGTACTTAATCTATCGGGTGAATTTAACAAGTAGTTTAGGATTTTATTGCGCAAATTTTATGTGATATATTTTATGCGGCATATTCCATTGAATTTTTAAAAATGAGATATAAAAACATTATTTGGTAACCCTATTTTAAAATTTGTTTGTGTTTTTTAAATATTTTTAAATGAAATAAATATTTTTATTTCTAAACAAAATTAATGCTTCAAAGACGTGAAGCACAGTTCAAACCCCAGTTCAGAGATATCCAACAAAACGAAATATCAATAAAGAAACTTCTTCGGCAAGTCCCTCTCAACAGATTTCTGGCAAAAATAAATAAAATTAGCCATGAAAAGTTTCTAAAAAATCTGTCGTTCGGAGTCGACTTTAAACTGTAGGTCCCGCCAGTCATGTATAAAATTAACGCACACAACATAAGTGGTGTGAGAAGCTAGGTCGTAATACTGGCTGAAGGGTTGAAATGAAAATGAAATACACCCAGCTAATGAAATAATGTAAATTGTGAGTTTTGAATAAAAGAAATATAAAAAATATTTTTTATATTTCTTGAACCCTACAAACTTGTTCTATTTGACAAAAAACTGTTATTTTTTTGGATTTTTCGCACAAATTTATTGATTACAGAAACATTTCTTAACCGGTGTCCAAAATTTAAATCTTATTAGAATGGAGAGGGAAGGACCTTTAAAACATTATACATATACATATTATTTGACTTAATATGCTATGAGGTTTGATGAGGTAAACTTGACAAATGCGAATTTTTTTCATATTTTTCAAGTTCGGCGGTTCATAGTAGCAAACTTTAATTTAAAAATATGAAATAGGTGATGGCGTTTTGAAGGTCATTATCTTGTGGAGAGATTGATAATTCGATTGGTCAAATCGGACAAAAATTACCGCAGTTTTTACTTAAAGAATCTAATAGTCGAGTTATATTTTTCATATATATTTTTCCAAATGACGTTTTATTTCATAAATTTTCAGAATTTTTGATGGATATTGATTGTTTATAGGAAAATGTGTAAGTTTCACGTTTGAGCGACCACCAGGAGTTGGCCACTGTTTGCGCAAAGATAAGTAATAATAATAAAGGGTCCGCTAAATAACTTTTTTTTTTGAAAATGCTTAAAAAAAACAACTGAATATTTTCTCAAATTTCTTTTTTTATTTGAAAGTACAATCCTTCCGGTTAATAATGGAAAATAATTTCATTCAAATGGCTGCCTCGGCTGGCCATGCAGTAGCCTACACGATCAGTCCAATTTTTAAGCACATTATCGGTTGTGTGCAGCTGTATTTCACCAATGGCTTCACGAATATTGTCCTTTAAAGCGTCTCTGGCTTGTCGGCGTAACACTTATCTTTGACGGCACCCCACAAATAACACTCCAACGGTGTCAAATCGCAGCTCCGAGGTGGCCAAACGACATTAGCTCTGCGGCTGATAATGCGATCTTCAAAAACAGGGCGCAAAACATCGAGTGTAGCTTCGGCTGTGTGGCACGTAGCGCCGTCCTGTTGAAACCAAATGTTGCCAATATCCTCCTCTTCAATTTTTGTGAACAAAAATTCGTTCAACATGGTCCGATAACGATCGCCATTGACTGTAATGGCCACTCCTTGCTCATTTTTCGTAGAAAAATGGCCCAATTATGCCTCTGGATCAAAATCCGCACCAAACAGTGACTCGTTTTGGTTGCGTCGGCTTTTCAATGTATGCGTGCGGGTTTTCTGTGCCCCAAATGCGACAATTTTACTTGTTTACATACCCGCCAAGATCAAAATGAGCTTCTTCTGAAAAGATGATTTTTTGCCAAAATCGGCATCTTCAGGTGTAGGCTACTGCGTGGCCAGCCGAGGCAGCCATTTGAATGAAACTATTTTCCATTATTAACCGGAAGGATTGTACTTTTAAATAAAAAAAGAAATTTGAGAAAATATTCAGTATTTTTTTTAAAGCATTTTCAAAAAAAAAGTTATTTGGCGGATCCTTTACAATTAGCAAAAAACACAAATATTGGTATATTAGGTATTAAAAAAGTAAATTTTTGTGAAATTTATAACATAGGCCTTTAGAGCTTACATTTACTAAAAAATATAGCAATATGAACATTTTTTTTTAAATTGTATACTATTTAAAGGAAGTTTTTGTACCCTTACTTTAATTGTATAAAAATGCCTAAAGGTTGTGTTTCGTATACCACATTCCGTGTTGTACGTAACTATTAACCAACCCTTTCACTATTTAATTATAATTCATGCCACAGTATCTTTTTCTATATCTTCAGCATTTTATTTAATTATCTTTTATTATTGTGAAGAATTGGATGGGGGAAAATCAAAATAACTTATAATTATACTTATTATTGAGAACATTATAAATGCCTTGTATCAGACTTAATGTCATATCAGCAAGTTTATTTGATTTTTCTTTCGTTTCATTCTGGTTAATTAGAAACCAGAAATTTGATTTAGTTTTGATTTGATTTCAATTTCTAGAAAAATCGGAACGGGATCCTGTAATAAAATTGATACACAATTTAAAACTGAAAAATACGTAATTTAATGACATTTACAAGTAAATGATAAACGAGGACAGTGTGAAAAAAATGTTCCATGACAAACTTCCATATTCTTAAATTGACTGATTTTTTAATAAACAACACAATCTTTTAAATATTTTCTGTTTTTGAAGCACTTTTAAATTAGTAGGAGAAAATTTTAAAATAATCAGTGTCATGTTATTGCATTGGCCTCATTTTCAAAAGCTAACACCCAATAACTCTGCCTCATAAAAATTCGTATCAGACAGTTGCTCGGTGCGAGTGTATTGGCTTCTCATTGGTATACACACATACATTCAAAATTGGTCATTACAACCCTTCAGTCAGGATTACGACCTAGTTTCTCACACCACTTATGTTGTGTGTGTTAATTTTATACATGAGTGGTGTGCCCTCAAGTTTAAACATGAGTGGTGGAACCTACAGTTTAAAGTCGACTCAGAACGACAGATTTTTGATAAACTTTTTCATGGTAATTTTATTTACTCTGAGTTTTTGCCAGAAATCTGCTGAGAGGAAATCGCCGAAGAAATACTTTTTATATTTTGTCTTGATGTCTGGCCTGGGGCTCGAACCCTGGCTTTACGTCTAATAAACCAACACACTACCTACTAGACTACGGCGACTTCAAAACATTTTCTGCAAAGTTTTGTAAAATTTTTATGACACATAAATATGACACATAAATAATAATAAGAGCGAAACAATAAAACACATAAATATGAAGGAAAAGGAAACGATACAAATGGTGCCAATTTATTGTGGGCTTTTGTACTCTCATGGTATATGTATGTGACTAATTTGGTATGGAACATAAAATTTCTTTATAGCTGACAACAAAGGAGACAATTTCAGGTATATTCAAGCATAATTTCATAAAGTATTTACATTTTTAAAATGAAATGTATTGTTATGAAAATGAAAAATCAAGATACTGGTGTTTTGCTTTTACAATTTGCTTAACATTAAAATTATAAACAAAAGCTACAACGAATACGTTAACCCTAATTGGTTACTGTTCGTCGAATTGACGAAGCTCGTTTACTCTGTATCGTATAATTCTTTTATGTTTAACCAAATTTTGCTCTTTTTATCAACAATGTTGGTTATAAATTCAATTCCGCTTGCTGACGCCGTACAGCATCCTGAAGTTTGCCAAGACAATGGGAGTACCGAAGACATTAATAGGATATCCTGTATAGGTTCCAATTCATCTACGTAACAACAAGTACATTATATTTTGTTACAAAAATTAATCGATGCACAAAAAAAGTGATTTGTGATAAATCGATATAACATCGTTACTAATCCGAAAATATTTTTCGCTACCGACAATGAAAACCATCAGTGGAGAACTCAAAACAATAGGTTAAAATACTGTTACGTTTTTACCATTTAAAAACGTTTAAAATATGAGCTCTTAGATTGCAAATAAAATAAAACTAAATTTGTGATTAGTTTTAATTAAATTATTTATTGTTCGCAAAATGCTGTGTGCCATTTCTCACAACTTAATGTTAACAACAACAATAGCTTTGTTTGTTATTCCTCTTTACACTCTTTTGCATAAACAATAACAAATCACTAGCTCAATGATGTCCAAAGCTAAAACTGTAGTTGAATTGGGGAGAGAAAGAGAACTGCAATGAAAGAAAAATTGTGTTACTCTGATGGACTGTATTGGTGAAACGTTGTGGACCACTTTTGTCCTCAATTTCGGGTCACTATAAAAAAAGGAACCAAAATAAGAAAAGTTCCAAAAGCACTTAAGACCACAAAATAAAACACTTTCCTTTAATTTGACCACTATTTTTTTCGTGTACTATTTGCTCTAATTATTTTCAATCTTGTGACACTTCACCGTGATGGGTTTCTCAGAGATTCGATTATAGATTACCTTGGACCTTTGTCGATCGTTTTGCCAATTTGTAAATAAATATGATTCGATTGTTTCCTCAGCACTTCAAATTTGTAGATATTGTTTATTTAACACCACAATTTCTTATTATTAAACTTATAAATTTTTAACAATTTTTCATCACTGGCCGAATGCCTTAAATTTCACGAACTCAATAATTATTTTCACACAATCTTTAATTTCCATATATTTCCTTTTTTTTAATGTATCAATGCATCCTTTTGGATTAGCAAAATTAGAATGATATAAAAGTTGAACTTATACAAAACAAGAGGCCTAAGCTAAACACAATTACAGCGTAATGTTAAAAAATATAAAGCTTAGATAAAATGAAATTACAGTACAAAAAGCTTAAATTAATATACTAGCGCCCTCTGTTGGTGGCTAGGCCTCTTCATGTCGATCGTTGAGATGGGATTTTCCAATCTCCGGACTTAAACATTCCGGCGCCCTTGCAGTACTGCAATCAAGGAAAAACGGCTCCAACGTTAATGCTATAGCAAAGGAAATAAAAGAACTAAGAAAAAGATTATATTAATTCAAATGTGTTTGATTTATTTTTCCAAAATTCGAGAAAACAAAAAGAAATGACGCTAAAACTACATCAGCTCACGGTCCTCAAGATCCAGTGGGTATCCGTCAGCTGCATTAAGGAACAATAATGAATTTATTACTATGTATTATACGGAACACAATCCCGAAATTATGTAGCCGAAAATAGAAAACTGGGCCAAAGGTTTGCCCATCGTTCCACCAAATACACCATTGCGAATGATTTTACTGTACACATCACAGCCCAACTTAATTCCAACTGGGGCTGCTATAAAAAACGTTGGGTCTGCCAGTTGTAGCCCCGGAAACTCGTCAACTATCCTGCCGTCCATCGACCTTGACGGTGTGAGACCATCCACCTTGCGTCGCACCTCCGCATATGTCTCGACCGTGTCGCTGCTGCCGTAGTTACCTCTAACTACCAGAAGAACCCGCTCTGAGCGTCCAACCCTGATGGTTTTTGCACCTAGCCGACGAACCACCTTTTCAGAAACGAGGGTACGCTCCGCAGTAGGGTCGATGACAGCTCTTTCTGTGACGTATCGTCCATGCGCTACAATGTTTACAACAGCAGTAGGTTTCAGAAGAACGCTGTCCGTTAACGTATACGATGAAGATGGTAAAGTTTCACCAACTGTTGAACGAGAGATTTCTCGTGGCCGATGAGATTGGAGGTTCCTCGATCGACTTGGAACCAGAGCGTTAGACGGACTAGGTCTTTGGCTCTCACGAATATTGGACGGACGAGGTCCCCTGGCGGAGTTTCGGGACGAACGAGGTCCTTTATTACCGGTGCGAGCAGGCGTTTGGCGATTGCGCTTACCGTCTTTCGATTTCGCGACCTTCTTCGAACCAGACGAACGAGGTCTAGTGTCCGGCTTGTGGAGCAGCGTATGATGCATATCCCCACAGCGCTTGCACTTGCCCGTACTAACGCACGTCCGCCAGGTATGATCGTGACTCAAACAGCCAGCACAATACTTGTAGATAGTCACCAATTTCATTCGCTCATCATAGTCTGCCCTCGAGAATCTTTCGCAAAATCGCAATGGGTGGTTTTTTAAACAGACGCGACACACCATCTTCTTATTGTTGTCGCCTTGCTTGTATTTTTTCGCCGAAACCATGATACTTTTATCTGAAATTATTAAATTTTCAAAGTGAACACGTTGGTAGAAGTACCAGTTTCACAACTGGTCGGGTGACTGTACCACGTGAAGTCTTCAAATCCACTACTCTGACATGACTATCTCTACCCGAATGCAAATTAACTACGCGACCTAGGCGCCATTCGTTGGTAGGCACGTTGTCCTCGCGGATGACCACCATATCACCGACCTCTAAGTCTTTCCTTAGACACTTCCACTTGTTCCTCTTCTGTAACTCCTTCAAATACTCCTCCTTCCAACGGAGACATAAACGTTGGTTTAGAGCCTTGACTCTTTGCCATCGGTTTGTTATTGAGGGTAAAGGGTCCGCAATCTCCAATTCCGGTGGGGACAGTAAAGGACCACCAATCAAGAAATGACCTGGCGTAAGAGCATCCAGGCAATCGGTATTATCTGCTAAAGGGCATAATGGGCGCGAATTCAAGCACGCCTCGACACGTGCTAGGAGAGTGGAGAACTCCTCAAAAGAATATTTCAAGCTCCCTGCCAACCTCTTGAAATGGTGTTTAAAACTTTTGACACCTGCTTCCCAGAGACCTCCCATATGAGGTGCACCAGCAGGGTTGAAATGCCATGTTAACCCCCTAGGTCCGTAAGTAACATTGACCTGGGAACCTGATTCCTTAAGAAAATTCCGAAATTCACTTCTTAAGATTTTCGACGCTCCTACAAAATTGGTCCCGTTATCAGAATACATATCGGTAGGGTATCCACGACGAGAAATGAATCTGGCCAAAGCAGCCAAGAATGCAGACGTGGATAAATTACTAACCGCTTCCAAATGAATAGCCTTCGTAGCAAAACAAATAAACAGACACACGTAGCCCTTCGTTATAAGACACGCTCTGCCTGTGTAATTTCGAATGTCAAAGGGCCCAGCAAAATCTACACCAGTGCTAGCGAAAGGACGAGTGAAAACTGTACGAGACGTAGGTAAAGCTGCCATTATTTGACTCTGAGTCATTCCCTTATAGATGGTACAAGTCCTGCAACGCCCTACGATGGTCTTTATCAAATTCTTAGACCTGCGCATGTAAAATTCAGTCCTCAAGACTCTCAACATTAATTGGTTTCCGCCATGCAAAGTCATCCTATGGATAAACTCGATCAACAGATAGGAGAACCGACTTGCTGTTGGTAAAAGAATCGGAAACCTTTCGTTGTACTTGAGATTAGTCGCATTAGCCAGCCTGCCACCGATTCTCATCAAACCATCTCCATCTAAAAAGGGGTTTAAATTCAAAAGTTCTCCTTCAACAATCTTCTCTCCATCAGACAACCGCCGGTATTCCTGAGGGTACCAAGCTCGTTGAGCTATTTTTATTAGTTTTCCCCTCACCCTCTGGATTTCGTGTGGAGTAATCTCCAAAGAATCACAACGCGAGCGTTCTCTATCAAAAACCCTAAACACTAAGGCCATCACACGCAACGCCCTCGAATAGGAAGAAAACCGATTCAAAAGGTCATCGAACTCCCTAAAATAAGTGAAGAAAACCATGTGACACTTTTCTTCCTCTTTAGTGTCATATTCCTCGGGAATAGGATTACGCCACTCGTCGGTAGGATAACCTAACCATTGGGGACCATGCCACCACAGATTGTCCGTCGCCAAATCCTGCGGTCGAGCTCCTCGACTTATCAAATCAGCCGGATTCTGCTCCGACCGAACATGCCTCCAACAGGCCTTATTCAGGTGCTCTGTCACCTTTGCAACCCGATTAGCAACAAAAGTTTTCCACGAACTGGGTGGTTTTTGAAGCCAAGCTAAAACTATGGTAGAATCTGTCCACACATAGAACTTTGTTCTTGATGCGTCAAATTTCAAATTCGCCTTCACAGCTTCCATCAACTCAGTCAATAAGACAGCCCCGCAAAGTTCAAGCCTAGGTAACGAAATTGTCTTCAAAGGAGCGACCCTCGACTTAGCCAACAACAGATGGGTTTGAATAGCACCTAAATCATCCTCTATACGAATGTATATGCACGCCCCGTATGCTTTCTCCGAAGCATCAGAGAACCCATGAACCTCCACATTATAATCGGGTCGAAAACCTACCCAACGAGGTATTTTTATATTGTTAATGAAACTATATTCATTAAGAAATTGCTTCCATTTCGCAAGGCTCTCCGGGGTCAAAAATTCATCCCAATCAGTCTTTTCGCTCCAAATTTGCTGCATGAGAATCTTTGCAGTGATAATGACTGGACCTAACCATCCAGCAGGATCGAAAAGCTTGGCTATGATCGACAATACCTCCCTTTTCGAAAAATTCTCTTTAATTTCGATCGTCGTTGTCGTGAAGAAGAACTGATCAGACCTGGCATTCCATCGTACGCCCAGGGTTTTGATGGAGCTGACATCTTCAAATTCCAAAAAATCTTCCCTCAACAAGTGATCAGAAGGCAATCCCTGAAGAATTCTCTTGTCGTTTGAGGTCCACTTTCGCATTGAGAATCCCGCGGAAGTCAACGCCGCTCTTAATTGGTCTCGGGCCTCTAGCGCTCCAGAAACGTCATGAGCCCCAGCTAACGCATCATCCACGTACATCATCTCGCGTAGAATTTCCGATGCCAAAGGCCATTTCGAGTTACCGTCATCCGCGAGTTGAAGCAATGTTCTTATTGCCAAAAAAGGAGCACAATTTACCCCAAACGTGACGGTTTTCAATTCAAAATCTTCTACTTCCCCATCTGACTCCTTCCGAAAAACTATTCGTTGGTACTTCACCTGATCAGGGTCCAAGAGAATCTGTCGATACATCTTCTCAATGTCTCCATTAAAGACATATCGATAAAAACGCCATCTAACGATTAGAAGTCTCAAATCGTGTTGCAAAACAGGCCCGGTAAATAAGGTGTCGTTCAAGCTCAGTCCACATGACGTTTTACTAGACGCATTGAAAACAACCCTAACCTTCGTGGAAGAGCTTTCAGGCTTGAGTACAGCGTGATGAGGCAAATAATACGAATCTCCTTCGTTCGTACTCCTCAAATTCACTTTTGCCATATGACCCAAAAATTCGTACTCCAATAAAACCGTATCATAATCCAGTTTAAGAGACGGATTTCGAAGCAAGGAAGCTTCGTTTCGCAAAAATTGTCTGTAGGCCTTTGGGCGGGAAGAGCCAAGACAATCAAGGGAACCATACTGTGGCTTGATAGGTAATGACACTATGTATCGCCCAGCCGAATTCCTACGTACTGTTTTCCTAAAATATCCCTCACAGTACTCATCCTCAGGCGACATTTTCGAATGTCTTGGAGGTTCCTCCAATTTCCAGAACCTCTCCAGCTGCTTATCCAATTCCAATTCAGTGCAATACGACACAAGAGTCGTATAGCTCTTGGAACGCGGTTCGGGTAATGACCCTGTCAGAACCCAACCAAATATACTCTCCTGGGCCATCAAATTCCCCAGAAGATTTTTCCTAACACCCTCCAACATCACGCTAGGATAAATGTCGCCTCCAATTAGGACGTCCACTCGATCGCTCTCATTAAACTTAGGATCAGCCAATGTGATCCCCGAAAAAGCTGCAGATCGCGATATGTTAATAGTCGAGCTGGGTAACATTCCGGTTAACTTCGGCATCACCAAACCGATTGCCTCCACACGAGGTTGATCGTCCGACAGAGAAGTTAAGACAAACGAACATTGTCTTTGGACTGCACCAGCACATGCTCCATTCAAACCAGAGACCTTAGCATGTATATTCACCGCCGGCAATCCCAATCTCCTCTGTAATCCTTCCGAAATGAAGGTAGCCTGAGACCCTGAATCTATTAGGGCCCTAGCTCTAAACGTTTCCCCTCGGTGGTAGATACCAACTACCGCAGTTCCCAAAAGTATCTGCCTTGACGTAGCAGCAAAACAGTTTTGAACATCACCATTCGACCTGACTGCACCGCTTGAACTTGGCGTATCCAAAACGCCCGAAGAGGATCCAGACACCTCTCGATGCAGTAGAGTGTGGTGCTTCAACTTGCACACCGTACAACCAACAGTACTCTTACACTCATTGAGTCTATGACCACCTGTGAGACAATTGATACAAAGACTGTACCTCTTCACGACCCAAAACCGTCTCTCAGGAGGTAAATCCAAAAATTTCGGACAAGTATCCACCAAATGGTCTCCCGAACAATATTTGCAAACTTTCCTATTTAATCTAGTGGAAAAGGATCGAACTCCCCTTTTTGGATTAGGAAGAGTTTCAGGGGCAGGCCTAGAACCGCTAACAACTGGTTCAAAATTTCGAATTTCAGACACAGTTTCTAGAGATTGAAACCGTGATGTCAAAAAATTATCCAAATCCTTCCATTTGGGAATCTCCACCTTGTTCTGGATTGTCTGTTCCCAGAGAGACAAAGTTAGCACCGGCAGCCTGGTGGAACACAAATAAACAAAAATTGGATCCCAGTTGGAGATATTAATATCGTGCATCCTAAGTGCCGATATCGAATTATTAATATCCCGTTGCAACCTCTTGATATCCTGGGCTGCTTCGGATTTGACCGGTGCTAGAGTAAACAAAACCTTTAGCTGAGAATTCACCAAAATCCTCTTATTCTCATATCTGTCCTTCAGGTTGTTCCACGCCTCCTGGAATCCATTAGCAGTGAGAGGAGATTTTTTTACAATTTCTAAGGCCTCGCCACGCGTGAACTGCCTCAAATAAAAGAGCTGTTCCACTGGTGAAATGTTGGCCCCGTTCACATAAACAGCAGTGAACATGTCGCGAAATGATGGCCAAGATTTGTAATCCCCATGAAACACCTCCATGGTACAAGCGGGTAGCTGCATGCTATGTCGAATGCGGTTCTCGTTGCCTTGACCATTGAGACACTGTGTCGATGACATCCCAGCTTGGTTGACCAAGGTCTGGGAAAGTTCACCCATTAGTGAGGCAACAGTAATGTATCCTAACCTACAGTGTCCAAAAAGTTCACGGGCAGCTTCGCGATCACCTTCCAAATCTTCCTCGTCACCTGTGGCAAAGGCCTCGTAGGAATCCCTCACCCTTGCCCATAGTGACTTGAACTCCTCCTTCTGGATTTCAATGGAGAAGGTCGTGTTACCTTCCTGAGGAGTAGCATTGAATTCCCTCTCAAAATCCAGGAATATTTGGGCAAATCTCTCAAATGTCAATAATCTCCTCGACTTCGGCATCTCGAATATTATTAATAGTAACTAACAACAATAATAAAAAACGAAAACCAAAGGGAACCAACAGAATAGCTGAGTTTCTGTTCCACACTATTCGAAGACTAATTCCCAAACGAAATTGAAATCAAGTAAAAAATTCTCAAAAATTAAATAAATAATAACCTGAACCTGAGCAAAACTAGAAAACGTTCGTAACTAATCTCGCGATGCAGAACCAAAAACGGAAAGACTCAAAAAAAATAAACAAAAGGTCACCGCGATCAACTTGGCGCCGTACCGAAAGCCTAACAAAGTAATATATGTCCAATGGAACGGGCATATATTTCCAAAAATATGACACGCTTCGCGAAACTAAGCCAACAGGACGAATTCCCAATGGCCAATATCCCGATAACTATTATTGTCCTCCAAAATCAAATAAAGGAACAATAAAAAAAAATACAAAGGGTGAAAAAGCAGTTTCGAACAACTACTCGTTCTCACTTTTAATCCACTTTGTATATATAGTATGCAAATATATGTATATAATATTGATATATAGTTAAATAAATTAAAATCAAATTATAAATCAAATCAAATTAAAGAAAAAAACACAGATTTCAAAAAATTAAATTTATGTAATTAAAATTAGATTAAAAAAAAAAATTACAAATGTAAAGTTATCACAAAAAATAAAAATAATCCCAAATGAATAAATATAAGAACAAAAAAGAGCAAACGGAAGCCCATAAATTAATTTTAATGTGTTATCTCACTTTTACATTAACTTAAAATTCGTTAAAAAATTCGAGATCTAAGTGAATAACATTTAATTTATGGGTACTTCTTTCATGTATCCGGTGGATTTGAAATATGACTATAAATGGTAATGAGCTTCGCTATTTAGCCCATGCACAATAACCAATTATAACCCAACTATCAACTTATAACCGATATCAAATTGGGTGGTTGAATTCGATTTCCAACTGTGATATTCACACCTCAATTTGACATCCTAGTCACTATTGACTTACAAGTTACAAGTTAAGAAAAGTTGGTATAACAGTGCATAAACTTTGATAAATTTACAAAGTGTGCCAGTGCTATCGCAATTATAACACACCACTTTGTAAATATATATGCACTGTTATAAATTCTATATAAAAGCAAAGTTTTGTTGTCTAGTTAACAGAACTTTTTTCTTATATAGAATTACCACCAAAATTCAGAAAAAATATAAAAGTAAAAACAAAAACAACTTTACCTTACAATCTCAAGGTTACTTAGATGGTTGATGAGAAGGTTGAAGAGGTGTCGTTGAAGGTCACACGAAAAAAAAGCACAAACTCGGTTCCAAAATCCAAAAAAAAAAACCAGGTTTCAAAATCCGGCTCGATTGGACCAAATGTTACTCTGATGGACTGTATTGGTGAAACGTTGTGGACCACTTTTGTCCTCAATTTCGGGTCACTATAAAAAAAGGAACCAAAATAAGAAAAGTTCCAAAAGCACTTAAGACCACAAAATAAAACACTTTCCTTTAATTTGACCACTATTTTTTTCGTGTACTATTTGCTCTAATTATTTTCAATCTTGTGACACTTCACCGTGATGGGTTTCTCAGAGATTCGATTATAGATTACCTTGGACCTTTGTCGATCGTTTTGCCAATTTGTAAATAAATATGATTCGATTGTTTCCTCAGCACTTCAAATTTGTAGATATTGTTTATTTAACACCACAATTTCTTATTATTAAACTTATAAATTTTTAACAATTTTTCATCACTGGCCGAATGCCTTAAATTTCACGAACTCAATAATTATTTTCACACAATCTTTAATTTCCATATATTTCCTTTTTTTTAATGTATCAATGCATCCTTTTGGATTAGCAAAATTAGAATGATATAAAAGTTGAACTTATACAAAACAAGAGGCCTAAGCTAAACACAATTACAGCGTAATGTTAAAAAATATAAAGCTTAGATAAAATGAAATTACAGTACAAAAAGCTTAAATTAATATACTAGCGCCCTCTGTTGGTGGCTAGGCCTCTTCATGTCGATCGTTGAGATGGGATTTTCCAATCTCCGGACTTAAACAAATTGTATATACTTAAAAAAAATTCACGGACGAAATGATAAATTAAAATTTATTTTATATATCATTAATCAATTTTTATACATTAATGCTTTATGACAGTTTCGTAGCAAAAGAATATTTTTTAAGTGTGCGGAATTTAATTTATTACGTTGTTTAGAACCAATGAATTTTAAGTCTGAAAAAATCTGTTCACATAGATAAGTTGAGGGAAAAAATGATAAACATTTTCTTTCATTCTTTTTTAATTCTGGATATAATAAATCATCCAAATTTTGTCAAAATTTCGGTGATATTAATTTTATTAATGGTGAATTCACTACGCAGTATTATCAACTCCGCTTGGATTTCAAACTCAAAAACTATTTTTTAACGTCACAATTAAAAGGATTATCAAGCAGGAGTTTTACTTTGTTAAAATCTTAGAACCTCTCTTCAAAGTTGGAAAATAATGTTTTGAATATTATGTGGTATTCATGAGTTTTAGATTGTTTTAAATTTTAGCAATATTTAAATTATTAAAAAGAATTGAAGATTTTTGAAAATTTTAAAAATCTTTAGCTTGTATTTCTAACGAAAGTAAAAATAATTCTTCTTTTTCTCTATCACTAAATCTATCCTTATTACTATGAAAGGAATCATATCCCCTAATTTCCTTAAATTTTTTATAACATAATATACATTGAGTATTGCCAAACGCATTCATAATTTAATTAAATTCGCATGCCATATTTAATTCTTTCAGTGCACTAAACAAAAATATTGAAAGAAAATCGTACACCCGCTATACACGTGCATTCGTCGCTGGCTCAGACGCTGGCACAGACAAAAGAGAATAAGAATATGTGTGTGTTTCAGTCAGCACAATTGTGTTATTAATGCACTAGATAGATCGACATATCTTTGTAACGAAGATCTTCAAACCACGATTACACTCTTCAAAAACACCGCGTCTGTCAAGACTGACTGAACTTTGACTGACTCCGTCGCCTGCTTTGCTTTGCCTTTTATATGGCTTCGCCTTCTTGAGATCTCTATAAATGTAAACACTATTTATCACGCATTTATTGCGTGATACCACTAGCTCGTGGTAGTACTTTTAATTCCTGTATTTCATTTTCCAAAACTACATTTTGTTTTTACAATTAGAAGAGAAAGAAGGGAAAAATTTAAAAAGGAGTTTTTAAGTGCTTTCTAGCATATGCAAGGTATACGTACAACAAATTTGTTCCGCATTTTCTTATTCGAACGTCCCCGGCCTCACACTAACCAACCCTCACCCGACCGCGGAGGGCTCGTCCCCATTACGTAGGGACACGTACACACTACAGTCCGAGCTGTAGCGGGTAAGGGAAAAGTAATGGCAACGAGAACATAAATCAGCTACAGAACTTAATCACAAGCACATTTTGCACATTCGTTTCCAAGTGTAACTAAGTTTACACGCGCGGGTATTTAACTTTAAGGTTGCAAAAATTTTATAAATACAATTTACATTAAATTTAGTTGTTGAAGTTAATTGGCACTTCTATGAGGCAATAAATAAACGTGTAAAAATGTTACCATATTGCACCTTTAAGCTGTATTTACTCATGTTGATCGGACTAAATAATTTTGTCCAAACAAAATATTTTTGTCCAAACAAAATTTTACTTTTATGCTGTTCGGCAGCTTTTTTCCGGAGAGAGAGAAGATATTATTTCCGAACAACACTCAACTCGATTTTGTTTAATTTTATATTTTTTCCGGACAAACTTGAACAGAGCTGCCAACAGGTTATATGTTACACACAAAGTTGAATTGATTTGCCCATATAAATCAGGTAAACTTTGCATATGCTGTAAAAGTGTTACCAGTCATTTTTCATTTTGCGAATAAATTTTTCATAATGAGTGAATCGTGCTGCAGATAACTCTCAGGCCTGGTTCACCCACAGGTTTCTGAAACATTTTTGGTTCGGACAAATTTTTTTTTATATGGAGTTTGACGTTTCTCTCAGAGAGCGAGAGAAATTATTTTGTGCGAACAACTCTCAGTGTGAATTAAATTAATTTTAAATTTGGTCCGAACCATTTTAGAAAAGGTTGCCACACCATATGAAATTTATACAATACACCAATATTTGCAGAAGTTCATCGAAAGTCCCAGGGTCCATGCGATGAAAATTTATAAATGAATCTACGTCATTTAAACGCATTTCGGAAACTAGCAAGTGAAAATACCCTTTGGCTTCTCTTTGTTTTAAAAGTGGTCTTACAGTCGTCCTCTTGTTTATCTTTGATTTTCGTTTTTCATAAATATATTTTGCAAGTAATTTTACTTTGGTCACTTCAATGGCGAACAAGAGTAGTAAATGATTTATATCCATCGCAGAACAAGATGTATTTATTCTTACCAAATAATTCACTACAAATACTGTTTATTTTTTGTTATAAATATTAATTTTTTATTTCTTTATTTTGACACAAATATAATTAACTTTCTTAAGTTCATGCACATATATATTTACCTTTCATATTTCAATTAAATATGGCAGCACTGTTTTTACGAACAAAGTTTCTGAAATGGGTGAATCATGCTGCAGAAAACTCTCAGTAAACAAGAAATTTCTCCGAACCAAAAATGTTTCAGAAACTTGTGGGTGAACCCGGCCTCAGTGAATTAAAATTTCGTCCGAACAAAAATTTTGTTCGAACAACATGAATGAATCCATCATTCTTCTGTTTTTTAAACACTTCCTTCCGTATCTCTGCTCAAAATTCTGAGTAAATACTTACAGTAATATTTGTCAGATAAGTCCATACATTTTTAACATGGCTCAATTTCTAGACTCATAAGATGAGTTATACATCACCACTCTAAGGTCGACTTAACATTCATCAGCGATACACAGCGGCGAAATCGAATTGGACTGTGTCCGATGTCTATACTCATAGCAACCATCTGGCGATCATTTTTGAAATCCAGGAACGCCCTACGGGAAACATTATTACTGCCGCCCCTCCTAATCCTTTATGGAGGGACTCCACTTTTGATAGGGAAATCTTTGGTCTCGCGATGGAAGACATTAGGTTGGCCGGGAGCGCGAACGACAGGGCTATGGAAATTATGCACTGCATAACGGAGGCCTGCAGCGCGTCTCTGTCGAGGAAATTTCTCCTGCCGGGCAGGAAACACGTTATTGGTGGAACGTGGAAATAGCTGACCTAAGGCGGAAATGTAACCGAACACGAAGGATATTCCAGAGAGCAAGGGGTTGCAATGACTTCATAGAACTTCAGGAACGATACAGAGTGTTCAGAGCCAACACATTGAGAAGAGCAAGAGAAGGTGCTATAGGGAGATGTGTACCGATGGAGTACTTTAAGGATGATTGCTTTTATATGACACAGACGAAGGCAGGAAGTAATACGCTGTAGCAGCGGGGGTACCACAGGGTTCGGTGCTAGGCCCAATACTATGGAACACAATGTATGATGGTGTACTGAGGCTTAGGCTTCCTAAGGGCACACAAATATTTGGATTTGCGTACGATATTGCCCTCGTGGTAAAGTGAAAACATCTTGCTGAATTGGAAGGAACTTGCAATGCAGTAGTTGGTAGAGTTAGAGCTGGATCGCAAGTATAGATCTCAATCTTACTGATCATAAAATGGATGTCATATTAGTAAGCAGTAGGAAGATAATAGAATTCATCACCATAACTCTCGGTGAACAAAGGATAACATCGAAGCAGGCAATCAAGTACTTGGGAGTTAGGATTGACAACAGACTCACATTTAAGGAACACCTGACGTATACTCGCGCGGATAATGCCTAACCAGCACGGATAATGCCTAACTTGGAAGGTCCGAGACAGGAGAAGAGGCAATTGCTGATGAGAGTGGTTCAATCGATTGCTCTATATGCAGCCCTTATATGGGTCGCGGCCATGGATAAGGGGATATATAGGATAGGAGTGGATGCGGCCTACATGAGATCTCCCTTCCTAGTAATTTCTACCTTCCGCACAGTCTCTACGATGCATCCTTGGTGATTGCGGGGATGATTCCGTTAGTAGTTGATGTAGAGAGGAGGAAACATTTGACAAGTAGGAGAACGGGGCCAGTGCGCCCTAATCAGGTGAATAATGATGCAATGAATGGGTGGCAGCACGATTGGACTTCTTCCATAAAGGGAAGATGGACTTACCGATTAATACCAAATATAGAAGAATGGACTAGAAGGAAACACGGTCAGGTAAATTTCTACCTAACACAGTTCTTAACGGGCCACGGATGCTATTGGGCATACCTCTATAAGTATGGGCACGACGTGGATGAAGCATGTCCATCATGTCAAAATAAAAGCAAAACAGCGGAGCATATATTCTTTACCTGCCAGCGCTACGAATACCGACGAAATTTTCTGGAAAGGACGATCGGATCCCAGGAGACTCCCGATAACGTGGTTAACCTGGTGCTAAGATCATGCGAAAACGCGGTATGTTTCTTCGCGAAGGAAGTTCTAATACAAAAAAGGATAATAGAGAGAGCAGGAACAGCAGAAATGGATAGCAGCACTCGCTGAATCTTCAACTCCCTCGATGTAGTACTTAACGTGGTCCTTAGAGGGCGACTTAATGGAAGTGTGACGAACTAGGTTGGTCTTTTGAAGTTTCCCAGTTTTTAGCTATAAACAAAAATCACCACAATTGGAAAGGGGCTAAGTTCTCACCGAAACTGTTAATGTTTAGAGCTTTTAGCTTTCTGAAATCAGAAATTTTGTATTATTTCCTGCAATAAACACAAATTTTTCGGAAATAATTATTCGCATAAACGGATAGAACTTAAATATATTAAGTTCCGGTCCATATTGATGGTGTTTAATAAAACAATTTTTTTCAACTGATATGCTGAACATAATAATTTTTACTAATTTGTTTATAGATGCATATTCAATGTTTTTTTTTTTTCTTTCAAAAAGTATTATCTTTTTACAAGACATTTATATGACCTACGAGTTGTAAAGTAGTCACTGTGACCAAGTTTTAAAAGTTTTCTAGACCTATAGTAAACTTTTCTGATTGTTTCAAAAATAGAAAATTTATATGCATATTAAATGCTTCCACAAAATCATGCTTTAATTTTAAGATATTCATGTTTATTTAGATTTAAAAAAACTTTTCTAAGGCCAGAGTTTTGTTGGCCTTTTTCTTATTCTTTTCTATTACCACTCCTACTCTCTATTCTATTACCACCCCTTCACTAAATGTAGTTTTGTTTTCATTTTAGTTGAAGTCCGAAATGGAGACAAATTAAAATGAATTTTTTAAAACACATTTTTTTCTTGCAGTTGGAAGCATTTGAATTGAAAATAAGGTTTATTTTACTTTTCAGCAAAAGTCATACGTTACTTTTCTTGCAATTGTGCATTGTAGTAAGTCAGATTGTAAGAAAGTAAATAGAAAAACTTTTTTAGAAATGCGAGAGCGGATCAATAACTTTAAACCTATATGATACACTAAATGATACACAGATTTGTGGTTGAAAAGTTAATTTATTTTTTAACGTAATCATTTTTGAGTGCTGTAATACTTTAATGAAAGTTTTTTAATTTTAATTTTGCCATTCCTTTGAAAAAATTCGATAGTTCGTGCCATTAATTTAGATGCTAATAGGCACTAATTGCTTAGAATACGCCGTGGTAGAGGGTACAAATTTTAATTCATGAACTTTTGTCATGGAAACTACACATCTGTGTCACAATTGCATTGTCCTGTTTAAAAATTATTTCTTCGTTGCCCAAATTTCGTTGGTTTTTCGATCCTCAATAAATCGACCTAAAAATTTTAAATATCATCCTATTTGATAGTATTGTGAAACTATATATATATTTCACCAAAAGCACATCGCCGGCTTTCATACATATCAAAAAAATGTATCAAATTTCTTTTAAAGTCCCAACACTTTATACTGTTACGTTTTTACCTTTTAAAAACGTTTAAAATATGAGCTCGTAGATTGCAAATAAAATAATAATAAATTTGTGTTTAGTTTTAATTAAAATTCTATATTGTTCGCACAATTCTGTGTTCAGATCTTTGTAACGGAGATCTTCAAACAAAGATTACTTTCTTCAAACGCACCGCGTTTTCACACAACTGACTGAACTTCACTAACTCACTCGCCTGCTTTCGAATTCTCGAAATCTCTATAAATATAAACATCGTTGTTTAATTATTGTTATTTGTATATTTTGTTTACATTTATTCTTGCAGTGTTTGTTGTTGCATTTTTGTTTATTTTGTTTACCATTTTTTATGCTGGTATCGAAGTCGTCGTAGTCTAGTAGGCTATTTGGCTTATTAGACGCAAAAGCCTGGGTTCGAGCCCCAGGGCAGGCATCAAAGACAAAATACAAAAAGCATTTTTCGGCGACTTCATCTCAGTAGATTTCTGGCAAAAATTCTGAGAGTAAATAAAAATTGCCATGAAAAGTTTCTCAATAAATAAAAATCTGTCGTTCGGAGTCGACTTTAAAATGTAAGTCCCACCACTCATGTATAAAACTTAACACCCACAACATAAGTAGTATGAGAAACTAGGACGTTGTACAATGGGTCAATTCGACCTCCGGGTACTGTACTTGTCTTAATTGACAAGTACACGTCTTCTAACCTAACGTAACCTATGCTGGTATTTGTTGTTGTATTTCTCCTTATAATTTTAATGTTAAGCGATGTAAAAGCAAAACATCAGCATCTAGATTCTTCATTTTCGTAACAATACTTTAAATATGTCAACACTGTTTTAAATTCAAAAAGAAGAATACATATAAGTACAGTCAACACTCCTATAACGCGGTACTCTCAGAACGCGGTTTCCATATAACGCGGGGCTGAAATTGCGACAACCCTCCTATAACGCGGTACTCTGAGAACTCGGTTTCCACATAACGCGGTTTCCACATAACGCGGAACTGAAATTGCGATACTCTTACTGTGCGGTTTCCCTTAAACAACATTCCATAAGTTCCTTCCGCACAACCTGTGAATGACGCTAGTAACTAGATATTGTAAGAGGGTTTAATATCAGTTTTATTTTCGACGCAAAAGCACAGACGAGATATATAAACAACATGTTTATATAAACATGCCAACTTATCTCATAGCTGTCAACAACATCGATTTCAGTCATCACAGAGCTCTTTCACAGTATATAATTGAATAAAATATATGAATGATGTGATTTGTACTAATTCCGAGTTTCTTATAGCGAGTGTGCTAAATGTTTCTGCGCTTTCTTGTAACAATAAAAAAAACAGAACTTCAATTTCCTGTTGGCTCCACATTGGGCGCCATTTTTATTTGTGATAAATGTTTAATAAAGTACTGAACTTTTTTGTAATTCAAAAATAGAAAGCTTTTCGTCAGTTTCCCAAACAGGAAACTGATTTTCCATTGGACTAACTGTGGAACGTTACGCACGTACTTGATAGCTAGCTAGTTCGGGAGATGTGGGAGGGGATCTTGTTCCGTGCGTCCAATTTCGTACTACAAAAACCTCAAAAATAAAAAAAAATTATCATTACAAATTATCAGCGATGACTAAAATCAATATTACAAAAGAGAAATTGAAGATAAAGAAAAACAAACGCAAGTATAGCAGTTAAGAATTCAATGAGAGGATCATCTTGAATTGCTCTTTTGTAATTATAGGAGAAAATACGTAACTGATATATCAGTGATGGTACAAATGTAATAGTACTTCATTTGGTACTTTTTTTAATTATTTCTTTGCAGGTAATCTTAAGCTTTTAAAAATGCCGTCACTGATATATTTTATGAAACAAATACTTAAATAATAAATGCATGTGAATTAAACAAAAGTAATATTTTTAACTTACAGTAGGGTCTCGATTCCAACGATGCGGAAGGCCTTCAGCTTCATTTGATGGAGTCGTTTTACAATCCATATGGTTTTTATAGGTTTCAAATATTAAGGTATTTAAGTAATTTATAATAATTCATTTATATAAGAAATAAATGATTAGCTATATGAATATGTTATATATACAAAAAAAAAATATTAATATATAGAAAATCTTGACATATTAGATTAATTATAACTTAGTAGTATTTTATATATAGGTACATGTTGTTAGAATTTTAAATTATTTAATAGAATATATGTATGTATATGTAAATAGATGAATTCATTGTATCTAAAATTTAAACATTTTAGTTTTAAAGGTTAGAATATTTAATTTTTCGATTTAGAATTTAGTGAATAATATTAATAATGTTATAGTGGTAGTATGGTTAGATTTTTAGGTTTTTATGTAGTTTTTAGCAAAACGAAACATTATTTTTTTTTAGTAGATTAAAGGTTCTAGACGTTTATGATTGAGTATATTCGATTGAATCTAGGTTGATTAGATATATTTAAATTTTCTCGGTTGGCCTTTAAAAGATTTTCAATTGAAGTGTTCGATGCGACCTTGATCTTTGATGTTTTCATATATTTTTATTTGAAGAGTTTACCCAAAAATTGGCAAATTTCCCTCGAGTGAACTGACGCTTGGTCTGCTCCAAATTTGGCAAATTGGCGATTCACTCGACACACTGTTCGTATATCAAATTAACTATAGAAGAAATGCAATATTTTATTGATTATAATAAAAAAATACCTCCAAATGAATTTACCTTTTTACCAAGAAACAAACTATTATTAAACTGATTCACTAAAATGTTTTATATTTCTTTAGCAAATAACTGCTATTTTATATATTTTAAGAACTTAATAATTTACTAATTTTCTTTTCTTTTTATAATAAAAATCACTTTCTTCACTATAAGTATAACACTTTACTTCCCCTTCGAGTTGTTGAAGCTCTCATAGATCAAGTTAAAAAGACCTTATGCAAATATGTAGCTTTCGATCAAACCTCAGTTTTGTCTTAAAGAAGTAACGTGATATTAATTGTTGTTGTTGTAT